>VXCM01000187.1:170822-348322 GCA_014773175.1 Lucifuga dentata
CCACCCACCACCACCTCCGCCGCCTCTTCCCCCACCATTGCGAACAACAGCCCTCCCCTTTCTGTCGCCCTCCCCCATCCCTCTATCCCAGCTGCCAGTAGAGTTGGCCGCCGTCCAGAATTTGGCAGATGGTTCAGTAATTAGGAGTGCATCTCTCTGTTCCCTCTTCTCCTCTCCCCTCTTTTTCCTCTCCTTTTTCTCTCTGTTTAATCAAATTACAGAAGAAAACTTCTGTCCATTTGGATTTGAGTTTTTCAGACTCATAGTTTGATACTTGATTTTCATCTAGAATAGTCTTGATTGAGAAGAGCATGGTGGTGTAGAACATTGGTTCCTTTATACCCATTATAAGGCACGAATCCAAATTATCTCCCATTCTAAGTCTCATCTCACTGTGTTAAGAATGTGAACTGTGTTTCTGTAAACCATTTGGAGCATGTTTCTGTTTAGCAGGATAATCTGTAAAAGCCTCACTAAAACAGTAGACACAACTCAATAGAACCCCTGACACTGCACATTCAATACATAGCGCTAGTAATTCCAGTCTGCTAAATTGTTGCAGCAGACTCTTCATCAAATTAAGTGTTAAAATCAGATAGTAAAAATAGATTCTTCTCTAGGAGGGGACAAACTGCAAAAGCTGTGTTAAATCAAGCACTTAGTGCATTTAACTTACTTTTTTTTCTGTTTTCTGAATAACAAAGACTTGACTTGGTCAGGCACATGTTCTTTTTTATCACAAATAATTAAAGGAAGAATGTAATTTGTGGTCACCTAAGCACAACAAAGTTCCAGAGGACTTAACTGAGCCGAGTATTTCACAGAGGAGGTCCCAGCATGTAGATGGAGGTTATTTATACAACATATGTTTGTTAGACACATTACATATCTTATTAACAGCCATTTAGTGTCTGATAATGTTTCAAGCACTGGACTGATAACTTTCATGTTGGGGTCTTTTTTTTTTTTTTTTTTTTTTTTTTTTTTGGTATCATCTGTAGGTTTATGCATCAGCCCCAGGAGAGGATTTTAATAGAGACAGTGCTGGGTACCCAGGCGCCAAGGCTGGAAACGTCTACCCGTCACCATTCTACATGCAAGGTCAGTGAAAAGCTTTGCACTTAACATTCTTCACTGTTTTTTTTGTGTCGGGTTCAGAAAGTTAGTCTAAATGTAGGCACGCTTATGGGTAAAAAAAACTATTGCACACCTACATATGGACCTGGAAATATCCTTAATTCCCCAATTGTGTTTGTAGGGAAGCCTGTAAGAATGTGGGTGCTGTATTTGTGTTGCAGTGAAACGCCCAGGTTCTGCTGCCTGGCTGCTGAATGGTGCATCATGGTTGAATGAAGTTATCACAGTAATGTGACATGTCTCATATGTGGCTCTCATTGTCTTTAATCTCCTGTGGCTGGTTGTCCCTTAACCTTCTTACACCCCCCCTCCCCCCTCCTCCTCTGGATGCCTCCTAACAGAAGGCCTCCACCCGCCCTCCGATCCATGGGGCTCTGCCGGGTCGATGGTTCAGCCTGGTTATTCTGCCATGCTGGGCAACTCCCCCCATCTGAGCCAGCATGCTCCCTTCACTGCCATCAATCCCCAAGACAGACTGGTGAGCCCGGCCTTTTCACTTTGGACTTCTTGTTGTGTAAAGGCATAAAGAAGCCTTGTATCCTTGGTGACTAATGCATCTTTAAAGGCTTCTGTCTGGATGTGCATTTAAGTTTGCGTCTGGGTTTCTTTTCTTCCAAGAAACGTCAGCCTCTGCCGCCGTCTCCCCAAAACTACCCCCTGCATGGCAGCGAGGTAAATGGGGCTCACCCCTCTGGCTTCCACTCTGGCTCCAGCAGCTTTGGAGTACCTAGCCACACACCCCCTATTGCCGGTACCGACAGCATTATGGGTAAAAGCTTTATAATAATTACTGTTATGTTTTCATGCAATACCGTGGATACAGCACATTTGTTAATGAACTAGGTTCTGATTAACATGGGTTTCCATTGTTTTTTCCCACAAGCCACTCGGGGAGTAGCACCCACTAGTTCAGGCGATGAGATTGGAAAAGCCCTGGCATCTGTACGTAGCATAAAAAGCAAACGTTCTTAATAGCATTCATTTTAATGTTCTGTGTTACTGAACTTGTGCAGTGCATGAAGTGCAACGTAAAAGGATTTGTTTGATGGAATTAAAAAACATTCTTGTTGGCAGATCTATCCCTCAGACCCAAACAGCAACACCTTCCCTCCATCCCCGTCCACTCCGTCAGGCTCTCCCCAGGCTGTATCAGGTGAGCGAGTAGCTGCAGTCGTTTTTCCTGTGGTCACTTGGCTGGTTGTAGTTTTGTTTGTTCAACACAGGGTCTTTCCTGTTGTGCAAGGGGTGATAAAATCTTTGAAAGAGTGTTGTTTTCATTGAGACCAAGCCTGAAAGAGTCATCATGACAGCGTAGCTCCATCTGTTTGGACGAAAGCAGAAGTAAAAGATTGGGTAAAACATTCTGATTGCTGTGTATTTAGGAATCTGTATTGACTTCATGATGTGTGATTTCTGTCATGCACTGCATCAGTATTGTCTGTGAAGTATATTAGCATATATACACACAATAGAGTCCAAAAGTCTGAGGCGCCACTGTGAAAATGCTTCTATTTTGCATTCTGTATGAATTTAATACAAGATTTTTCATTACAAATGATAATATCATCTGAATGAAAAGTTGAATCTTTGAAAAATATACATGAATTTCAGAATATCTTAGTATTGATATTCCCCCCTTTTGCTTTAATGACAGCATCACTCCTGTTGGCATGGACTCCACAAGTTTGTGCAAAATCTGATGAACCAAGTTATCCCAGCATGATTTGACAATGTTCCAAAGAGCTTCTTGTAATGTCAGACTTTCTGATATATATATATACATATATATATATATGTATATATATATACATATATATATATATGTATATATATATAAAACATGGATGATTATACTGGCTTGTCATAATCTGACTCAATGTATGTATATCAGTAAGTTGCTCTCTCCGACTGGCTGATTAATGCATTTGCTTTGCCCTCTTCAATGGGAAATAATGATAAGCAGTTACCCTAAGATACATGCTAATGATGGAAAATTGTAACAAAAAATTGAAATTGTGCACAGTAGAAGTGATTAGCCACAATTAAGGACTGCAAAAATCTGACTTGGAGATAATGTAAGTCTACCTTCCCATTTAAGTGATCTGATTTAGAAATGAGTTTAAATTTCTCTTCTAATTCCTCAACCTTTCCAAAATTCAAAGGTCGAAGGTTTATTTGAATGTCTTTCTTTTTTTTTAAGCTAGGCAGCAATTATGTAAATATTAAAGAAAATTCATAGTAACACATATTTTAAGTGTAACTTGTTTATCTCTTCCACATTTATTTCATATTCCCATTACAGTATTGACACATTAAAGCAAAACAATAAATAACACAACCTCCCACATAGTGTTTAATGTTGACTGTTAAATGTTTATCCACAGAACAAACTACAGTCAGTTTACATCCAATACATTTTTATTCAGTGTTTTATTTACTACATGAGCATTTGTACCATTCATGCTTATTAAGTACAGTGTTGCATAGAAGACTCAACTCCCAACAATAAAGAACATCTGTGCTGTCGTGTTTCTGAACACAGCTGCATAGAGTAATACCAACCATCTATGACTGTATGCGTCCATATGCTAGAATCCATTTATATCACAAGCCCAATTAATAAATGAGATAATTGTAGCGAATTAAATTTTGAGATCCTCTTTCTTTCCAGGCTCTGCATCCCAGTGGACTCGGTCCTCTGGCCAGGCTACACCTTCACCCAACTTTGAGGGTGGAATTCAGGCCGTGGTGAGTTTACATTTATTATTTGTTAATTTCCAGATTGCATTTGCATAAAAAAAAATAAAAAATCACCTGCATAGCAATAGTAAAAGGAGCAGGAAATAAACATTTATGCATTGTGCTGCTGTCACATTCCCTGCCGTTCTTCCTTAACCACTGCAGCAAAATAAAATGGAGGACCGCCTGGAAGAAGCCATCCATGTTCTTCAGCGTCATGCCAGTGGGCAAGGAGGGCCAGGACTAGCTGACTTGCACAGTCTGCTCTCGTCTGGCATTGGGTTACCACCAGCCTTCAGCAGTGCAGGGCTGGGACTGGCTAGTCGCCTGACTGGACTGGTAAGATTAATACACAGTGACACTGGAAAGCTACCCACAAATAACGGCATGGAATCACGTTTCCAATTAAAGTCGAAACACAAATAGAGTGGTTTATGTATTTTTTTTTTCTCTCTTACAGCAATGTTAAAAAAACCTTAAACAAGATAATCAAATTACTGATAATGTTAAATTGTTGTCTTTAAGGTTTCCAGTCACCATGAAGGCTCTGTCGGTCTGCCCTCTAGTGGAGGACTTTTACAAGGACACCGTGGCCCCCCATCTGTCCAGCCAGGCTCTCAGCCTGAAGGTTTTACTGGTGAGAATGTTGCCCCAAGCTCCCTTGTTTATTTTCTGCAGTTCTGTACACATCTGATTTAATGTTCACACACACACACAGCAGCACCTTTATTTCTGTTTTCTGTTTACAGGTCTGTCTGGCAGCATAAGTCGTTCTGGTATGACTGACATCAAACGGGAGGACAAGGAGGACGATGAGAACGGCTCAACTGCTGACAAGTCGGAGGATGAGAAAAATGACATGAAGGCCCACATTCGAACAAGGTGTCTAAAACCTTTTCTCCATAAACTTACACTCGTTTGCTCATGGTTGAGATTTCATGTCATGTACATCTGCAGTGGTTCACATGTGAGGAAGTAGTCTCACAATCTGTTGACTTATTTCTCTTCATAGTCATTAATTTCTTATTTATTTCAACAATACAGAAGGGCTTTATGGGGACTGACTTACAAAGATCAAAAGGGACAAGAGTGAAATTGGATTAGTCTAGTTATCTCAGTATGTTATGTTATGCTTAGACCCTTACATACCTTGTCTTTTAATATTAGAATAAGACTTTATTCAGCCATGTGAACCACATGCCTTTATAGCCTGAAAAGAAATTCAACTGAAGTTTGATAATCTTAATCTTATGTTTATTGTATTTACCTGCCACTTAAGAAGTAAGATTGATATACTGAGCTAGCAGATGGAGAGATGCTGCAGACTGTCTGGGTTAATGGGCCTTTATTTTTTTTAAATTCTATTTTATAGTTGTATGTTCTAAAAAAAAAAAATCTTGATTTATAACACGGANTTTTTTTTAAATTCTATTTTATAGTTGTATGTTCTAAAAAAAAAAAATCTTGATTTATAACACGGACCTTACTTGCAAAGTTAATTTCCAAAACTTGCATTACTTAAATTTCTAAAGATGCTTCAATTCAAAGATTCATCAGCTCTTAAATAGGATGCCTTACTAGTTGGAATGCACTTGAGGTTTTTATACTGTTAGTTCCAAAAGTCTGAGTTAACGCCCTCAATCATACTATTATGCTGTATATAGAGGGGGTAAATAAACTCATAACTTCATGAAAAGGAACTTTAAGCTTGATGTAAATAACCATTGCAAACACTTCTACAAAGGTGTAAGGTGTAAAATTAGAATACATGCTAATATCACGTATATACCATGTACTGTATGTCCATTATATCCCAGTTAGCTTTTTTTTAAAACTTGACGGCTGTTACTAGTTGTCGGTGGATTTTGTTTACTTTGCAGCTGTTGCCATGATTTTCAGGATTCACATTTTTGACAAATTATTCTGCAGGCTCATGACTGAAGCATGTAAAGTTTGGATGCCATCTGTTCCAAAGTATGTGTCAAACCAGCCTAATCTGACCCGCCTTTGTGACAGTGTTTGTAATTGTGGTTGTTTTCTACAGAGTTTACATCCTTTTTCATGAGTTGTTGACAATGGTAGGAAAATTTACTACAAACCATCACTGGAAAGTAAATTTCAGTGAACTGTACCCATGCTCTTGTTTCCTTACCCCTTCATCTGCCATTCACTCTTCACTAGTCCTGATGATGGGGATGATGATGAAGATCTGCCAGTGGATCTTAAGGCTGGGCGGGAGAAAGAGCGGAGGATGGCGAACAACACCCGCGAACGGCTACGTGTGCGGGACATCAACGAGGCTTNAAAGAGCGGAGGATGGCGAACAACACCCGCGAACGGCTACGTGTGCGGGACATCAACGAGGCTTTTAAGGAGCTGGGCCGAATGTGTCAGCTCCATATGAGCTATGAGAAACCCCAGACCAAATTGATCGTACTGCAACAGGCCGTTAACGTTATACTCAACCTGGAGCAGCAAGTTCGAGGTCAGTGGGTGTCCAGGGACAAAGGAAGAGGAGGGGAAGGGCCCATTTACAAACCACGGCTCCCACATGACTTCACTTTTCTGATCCCCACGTGTCCCCATTTTCTGTTTGATTGTTTCAGTGATAATATCCTCACGGGACTTCATTTTAGTCCCTTTACACTGGCAGATAAATGACGTCAGCTTCAAAGTGCAAGCACACATTTTTGTAGTCCATTTTATCTGAAATAATCCTCAGAATAAGGACACGGGGTAAGGAAATGAAGCTGTGTTTAACTGTTTTAACATGTCCATTCTCCAGTTCATCTTACAAGGTCCTCTCCTAACACATACAGAACACAGACGGCTGTCTGTCCTGATGCTGTATGTGTTGGCCGTCTGTCTCCACTGTGAATATGCTTACATGTCTCTCTCTGTTTCTCCCCCTCACCCTAACGGATTAGCACATCTTTTTATGCCCTCATTTGCTTTTACCACTCCTGCCTCATTATGCTTTTCTTAATTAACAGAGCTTCAGACATTTTCAGTGGAAATAAATTATTTTATCTTTATAGCCTTGAATTGCTTCTTGGAAGAGATTATACATTAGCTGATCCCTCTTCCATTGAGCTGTGATGGCCTTTTTTCTTTCTCCTTATTACTTCCACTCATACTCTTTACTGGCAGCCCTCATACCCTGCTTGATGAGTGACGTTTAGTATAAATAAGACTCAGGTTAGCGTGAAAGCAGGAGCTGTCTGTTGTTGTGTGTATTAACCTGCCTTCAGCTTGGTTGCAGTGTCTCTGTGCTGCATGTCCTGGCCTATCAGATGTTAACCTTTTCATTTTGCTGCCCTGTTTTTTGTTACAAACTTT
The DNA here is from genome assembly GCA_014773175.1 of Lucifuga dentata. Taxonomy (NCBI): domain Eukaryota; kingdom Metazoa; phylum Chordata; class Actinopteri; order Ophidiiformes; family Bythitidae; genus Lucifuga; species Lucifuga dentata. Next base: position 178,038 of record VXCM01000187.1, read on the forward strand.
TCCATTTCTGCCTTCTTTCCCAATTCTGTCTCATTTTTCATTTGCAGATGGCAGCAGTGATCTACTCTTCCTCACTTTCAGATAAATACATCTCCTGTTGCTGATGTATTTATGCCTTCAGTCTCTCTCTCTCTCTCTCTCTCTCTCTCTCTCTCTCTCTCTCTCTCTCTGGCTTTACCTTCATGGCCCTTTCTATCTACTGTACTCGGCAGAGGGTTTTGCTTCCTCTCTCCTTCCTCATATTTCTCTCATTCTGTTGGAAAGTGGCCACAACCCTCAGCTTCCATCCTGGACCCCAGTGACCAAAAAATGTAAACTCGGAAGTTGGATAAAGTGGAGGATACATTTGTTAGACCTGGTTTCTCACGTGGACTCTTAGCTTCAGTATATTTGATTTTGGCATGAAGTGCTACATTCAGTCTTGAGCTTAATTAGGCAAAGAAACTTGCAACATTTCAGATTTGACTGACTGGTCTTCCAAGAATAGCTAAAAATTGTGTCTTCTTGAACACTAGGATATGGCAGTTTATTTGTTTATAAAACTTTACCATTTATCAACATAGATTTCATAGATTTGAAGACTTGTCCTTGATTTTCTCCCCTCCGCTCGCTCTCCTGCAACGCAGCACGACTCCACTGGAATCTTCCATCAACAGCTTCAGTTTCAGTGACCTCATCCTGGGCATGGAAGAGAGTAAAATTTACTAACAATTATGCACATGAAAGTTAAAATCTTCCCAGTAACAGCACAAGATTCCTTCTTGGCTGTTAGAAGAAAACAGTTCTTCATCAGCTTTCAGTAATGAATATGACTGCACCTTTGGTGAGAACGTCAGTGTAGGATCAGTGAGGGTTGGGATTTGGGTGTGTTAACCAACCCCTCCAACCCCCATTCTCCTCCTAGCTGCAGTGTTGTCTCGGTGACTGATGAGAACCTGACTGCAGAGGAGAAGGAGCAGAGGGAGCGTGAGCGCCGCCAAGCTAACAACGCTAGGGAGAGGGTGCGCGTGCGTGACATTAACGAAGCCTTCAGAGAGCTGGGCAGGATGGTTCAGGTCCATCTGCAGAGCGACAAGGCCCAGACCAAGCTCATCATCCTGCAGCAGGCTGTTCAGGTCATACTAGGCCTGGAGAAGCAGGTGCGAGGTAGGTCAGCCCCACAGGAAGATCGTCCTGTCAGTCTGATTCACCAAGACAACCAGCCATCTGTTATCATAGCTGGAGAGAAGAATGCATCCACCTGTAGTAATGTTTCTTCTCAAATTTTGTTCTCATTTATCCACTTCAGCTTTCTCTTTGCTATTTTCCTGTTTTGCCTAGATAAATTACAGAATGAGAAGAAAGAGAGGGAGTAGAGGAGGAAGTATATCCCTGCTTTTCTGCCATGCTCCTGCAGTTTTCATCCTACTGTCCACTTCCCTGTCTTAATTTTTCCCATTTACCCCCATGGGTATTTATTGACCTACTCAGAATTATGCTTTAAAGATTTGTCTGTGCTAATAGCATGAAAATTTTTTTTTCTTGATTTTACATTTAACCAACATACATCCTTTTTTTTTTTTTTTTTCAAAGAGCGTAATTTGAATCCAAAGGCTGCCTGTCTGAAGAGAAGAGAGGAGGAGAAGGTGTCCGGTGTGGATTCCCAGATGCAGCTTGGTGGGGGTCATCCTGGTCTAGGAGGTGATGGACACAACCCTGTGAGCCATATGTAATCCTCAGGTCAGTCCACAGAATCTGTCAATGAGATGCATCAATAGCTCTGATGTAAAATGCAAGTTGACCTTCTGGAGTCATTTTAACAGTTTTACTTTTCACTGAATTTGGATTTCATTTGCACCTAAAAAGCTTCACTGTAAAAACCCTTTACAAGACAGAAGAACACCAAATTTTGTGTCACCAAAATCTTGCAATTCCTGCCAGGCCTGCCCACTTTCTCTCGTTTCTAACTGTTGAGTAGAAAAGAAATCTTTAAAAATCTGAGGGAAGAAGTTCTGCAATCTTAAAAAATTCCAGAAAAAAGAATTAAATGAAAGAAAATTTAGAGAAGTAAAATTGCAAAAATGACTCTAGATTCCTGAGAGTTAATGTAACAAACAATACCCATGATTCTTGTCTTCATTTTGTATTTTATGCTGTATTGTACTTGTATGGAAGGATGTTCATTAATTTTTCTCATTTCTCTTCCAGTTCCTGTTGATTGTACAGCCCTTAGAACATGTGGCCTTAATCTATCATTGTCATGCATCTCTGTGTGTGTTAATCAACTTTTGGGAAGCACACGCATGCACACACACACACACACACACACACACACACACACAGACACCTCATTACTGACGAAGCAGGAGGCCACATTCCTGACCATGAATACAAGAGAAACAAGCACACTCAAGCAGAAAGAGAGAAAGCTGTGTTAATCTTTACATTACAGTACTTTGAACTGAGGACACTGGTTTGGAGACAGTGGAAATTGAACATAAGGACTTTTGTTATGATTGTGTTTTTGTAAGACATTTTAAAAAGTTGCTTTATATGTTGGGAGCAAAACTTGTTTGGATCAAATAGAACTTTTGGATCAATTGCTCATGTGAGCACAGTTAGGAGTTTGTATCCGTGGATAGTTATTTGGCATTCCCATCTGAAATGGAGGTCTTACATTCTTTCTGAGTAAAAAGGACGTATGGGTATATATATCCGATGTTTGAATAATACTTGTTTAAACTTTTGCCTGAAATAGACCTAATGCATAGTGTTTGGGTAAGGCAAAAAAAATGGCCGTCACTGTTTATCCTCCCATATGATGACTGAATTACAGAGGTAGGGTTTGGGGACATCCAGCCATGCTAGCAGCATTTTTGGTATGCTGGCAATTCCTGGTTGTTTTTCTTGTTGTTGTTGTTTTGGCTGAAAAGGTGCCACAGTCATTGATTTACACATGACGGGTAATTTTTTTTTTAGTTTGTTTTAATCCGTGGATCCCTGTACACCTGTCACTGCCATGCAAGTGGATTTGAAACACTGCCAGAGAGAAAGCCAACACTGACATTCATTTGAGCAAAACAGCTAGAAATGCAGATGAACGACATGCTTGTGGATGTGGGAATCCCAGGTATCCCTCTGTAAGGCTGCTGTTGGGCTCAAGCACAGAGGAGGCCATCATGACTGCTTGCATCACTCCTCATCATGAGATCAGCTACCCGCAGCCTCAGGCCTTGTGACTGAAATGCAGCCGGCGTGACATCTCGTGCCTGTGTTAATTCATCAGACACCGTTAGAGCGTGGTGAACTCGAAGGAAGACCTTGTATTTTGGTAAACTTCATTTTGTTGGAAAAGTAAGACAGAAATAGAGTATTTAAAAGGGATCATGAGTGTTACTGCTATCTTGTGGAGAATTTAACAAATTGCCATTGACTGACTCTTGTTTGTTGCTCTGCATTTAGGAGCATTTGGTGTTTTGTTTTGTTTCCCTTTTGAACAATTGCAAACTGTAAGGATCTTCCTTTTGTAGAATTGATTTATCATGTTTTTTATTTTATTTTTCACTGTGTAAGATAGTTGTATGAGTTTTTTTTGTTTTTGGAATGCTTTTTTCTTTTTGTTTACATTGTTTAAATGTAAGACAACTCTCAATTTAGATTCCAGGAACGAAGTGTGAGGTGTTTTCTTTTGTGCATATAGAATGCCCATTTTAACACAACCCTGTCAGGCCAGTAACTGGCCTGACAGGGCCAGTAACTGGCCTGAAGTAACTTTTCTTCTAGGCCTGAAATAACTTTTCTTATTCAGCACACCCCTTTCTCCCAGTTTTTTATTACTGTTCAACAACCTGATAAGATTGTCAATTATATTAATGTTGGGCGGTGTGCACAATCTGCAACATACTTCACTGTTTCATTATGATGTGAAGCATAAAATGAATCAAAAAGGGTGGCCTTAAGTCATTTTCCTGACTTTGGGAGTTTTGATAATGGTTACTCACTAGTGCCTGAATACTTCACTGCTACAGGATTGATGGCATGCATTTGAGGATTTATAGGTTCTACCTTTTTATAAAACAAATGTATAAAGATGTATACTTGGGAAACATTTGACAGTGTCAGAACATCTAAATGAAGAATTTAATGATGCTGACTGCTTCAGTGTCTGTGTGTCATTAGATGTGAGTTGATTATAACCCAATATCTCTGCAATTCTGACTATATGATGCTGAAAACTACTTAAAATTTATCATCTATTATGTACTGAATTTGTTAAAGAAATATAATTTCATCCTTGACTAGCATGTGCATTGATATGTATGTACAGCTGTGTGATATGTCCTTATCAGCTATATCATTGTAAGCTGATACAGATATGTAACAGTATTTTGGTTTACTTCTACCTGTCATTTTGTCAGTTGGTTTCATGATCTCAAATCTTGCCCCATGGACAAGCCAGAGCATTATTTTCTTTTGTAAGTTTTCAACCTTCCCCCATGTGATTTGGTCTCAATATGATATGGAAATTTGGTTATAGAAATAGCTACTTTCTTTTATATCTAAAGCACCAATTAAATTTGTCCAGGGGCATTTAACAACTCAGCTCTTCATGTCCTCCACAATAAATCTGCTACAGATCTCAATGTCTTCACTCATGTTTGGGGACAACATCTATTTAGGCTATGTCCTCAAAGTGCCTCCAGTTTCCTATTTTTTTATACATAAAGTAGATATTGAGAACTGTTGTGTATATAACAGCAATGTAGCAATAAATGTGCCATTTTTAATAACAAATTATACTTTTTATCTGTTGCTTTTTTCAATCCTACATGGAGACACCAGTGTAATAAGAGTCCAATGTACTTTCTTCAGCAACACCTTGTGGAACTAAGTTGCAAATCGCAAATCACATGCAAGTATTAGATCTTGGCACTCACAAATCACTAAGTCATACCGCTGAAGTCCACACCACTGACCGTCAAGCCAAAATTCAAAGTTTGAGACTTGTAACTTGACTTGGAACTTTTCAGACCTGACTTGTGACTAGAGTGCTGAAACTTGAGGCTTACTTGTGACCTGCAAAAAAAAAAGTGACTTGGTCTCACCTCTAGTAGACAGATGCACAGACTGAAAGACAGACAAGATTGCAGAGTTTTGAACAAAGGTCAAGTAAGAAATAAGCATAATAGAAGCTATAAATAGAAAAAAAAGAGGCCGGTTATAACAAACAAAAATTGTTCTGAAAAAATTATTCTCTTTTATAATTTGCTAATTTGCAAAAGTCAGTATATGCAGACCTCAGAAATAAATTGGACTGAACAAACATTCAAATCGTTTTTCAATTTGTGGGAGTTTTATTTTGTTGAGCGACCGGAAAAGCTCTTTGCGCTTGCGCGTTCGGTCTAAATCGCAAAAACGAGTAGGGTGATCTAGCGTGTAAAACCTGCACATCAGAGTGAGGAGTGTTCTGTCACAATGCTTAATAAAGTGGTCGGTGCCAAGTATGTGGCCATCGCAAAAACATGGTAATATTTTGTGAATGTTATATTGTGAATGTTGTATTAGTGATTAGTTTTTATTTCGTTGTGTCCTTAGCTAATGTTCGCTGTTAGCCTGGTTGAGGTCATCGCTATAGGGACATGCTAAGCTAAACTTTGCCTATCAGCTAAACTTGTGTTGTAAAATGCCTCAGAATTTAATAACATTTTTCGTAAATGACAGTTGATCTGGGTAGTAGTTTTTTTCATTCGTTTCATTTTTTTTTTTTTTTTTTCTAATTATTATTCGTCTTAGAGAGTAGCTATGTATTTGTTTTTCGCCACAAAAATAAGTAGACCTTAGTGAATTGTTGTAGTTGTCGATTAACCTGTGAATTATTTGTCAGATTAACCTATCTAACCATTTAGTGAAACTGCCAAAAATGTAGTGTTAGCTATATGTCTGAAAAGTCTTACTAATATTATCATTAAATTTATAAATATTATTTTTACTTATTTAATGCTACCAGTTTTTTTAATTTTATATTTTTGGATGTTTAACTTTTGTTCAAGGTGATGAAGAATATTTATTTAGGTTCACAACAACCAAGTGAAATTTTAGATAAAATATAACAAAAACACATTACCCCTTTAACTGTACCAGATTAAGTGTTTTGATTTTGATTGAATCACCATTTCCTTTTATTAAAAAATAAATAAATTAAAAAAAAATAGTATTTTAATTTTCTCAGCTCTGTTTTCATTATTTGTACTGTATGTGACATTAATAAAAGGAAAATTGCTATATTTTGCCCATGTTTTCCACTACAGGATCCCAACCTTGGCTGTATGGGGCACAGTTGGAGGCGTAGCTCTGGTCCACTTCACAGACTGGCGATTGTTTTTGGATTATGTTCCATATGTCAATGGAAAATTCAAGAAGGACGAATAGTGGCGCTCAGGTTAGTCCAAGACAAGGTAGAGAGACACTTTTGCAGACATAAAGGAAATGTGAGTGTGTTTTGATGGTACATGATGAATGAGGAGAATATCAGGAACATGTTTGTTTTTTCTTATCAGCATGAGAAACAGGGACGCTGGTCTGTACTGAGGAACATTAAAGGGACTTAAATTGAGCGACAATATGCAAGGTAGTTTAGAAGTGTAGGAGACCAGAATCCAGGCTACTGACCTGTTTAAAGGCTACATGTAGCAGTTTCTATTAAGACGGCAGCACCTGAAGAGCCTTGGAATGCTGTGTACTTAAGTTATTTAGTATTAGAAATCTCAACCTAAAGTGACTTTGCGTTCAGACTTGTTTAATTTGCCAATATCAGTATGAGTTTAAGATGAAATGGATGAAATGCTCGCACTCCTCAGCTCATTTCTTAACTGAGCTTATTGACTTTTGATTTGTTTAAAGGGTGGAAAAATAAACCTACATTGTACTGTGTAAGATAATCACTATGTTCCTCTTGTGGGGTTTTGCAGGAGCACCAAACATATCAGAAGAGCAGCTGAAATCAGTACTGTGGTCCAAGAGCTACCTGGACAGTGGAGGCCATCATCATCATTCTGCAGCTTAGTCAACATGACACTTCACCATTAAATTCTCTGAAATGCATTTGGCATTTCAGAGTTGCTCAACCAGTAAATGTGTGAATGGCAAGAATTTTAAAAACTGAGATTTCACGGCAAGTTGAATTTAATGTTTTTATTTATCATGTTGGTTTGAGTTCAGACATTTAAATTATCAGTCTTCTGTACACTGTCTTTAAAACCTGATTATCTTTCATGTTTTGAAGTGAAGAACAAAGTGAAGTATATGAGTCTTATTATGGTCATGTCCAATTATTTTGTTTGCAGTGGTTTAAATATTTAACTGTAAGACTAAATATTTAAATATATTTTGGGCTAATAGTTTAACTTGTTGAAATAAAAAAAAAAAAATCAAAATTATACCTGAGTTATTTGTATCTGTCCTTTGAATCATTACATATTTTTGATCACACAATTCTGAGGTGTGTATTAAGAAACATACAGCAAGTTTGACTTACAGATTTAACATGTGAAAATTATTCTCAAATGATAATTGAAAATATAGCACTAATTTTCATTGATGTAAACAAATACTGATTATTGATGTTAGTCCATGTATAAAAGCTGTCAGTCATTTAGACTGTCAGTTCCTGATTTAAATTTTGGTGGTGAGCTTTCCCTTTTTAGCTTACATTTAGATCACAGATTGTGTTTTTAAATATCCATTATATGAGTTGAAGCTTCACATAGCTTCACACAGTTAACATAAATCTAGTAATGTTCTATAGCATGTAATCTGTCTACTGACCTAAAAGGATGAACATCTCCCCAAACCCTAACAAGATGGAAACTTGGTGTTTCCATTTTTGGTTGAAAACCTTTATCTTTCATTTTGTTTTGGGGTATTTTTGTTATTCAATTTTTCTTCCAAAATTTCATATATTTAAGATGTTAAGATATGAGGTTTTCATGCAGTCACTATATATATATATATACTTTTTTCAGTTTTTGGAGAGGGGTTGAGATGCTTTCATTTTATAATTAAATTTATTATTATTATTAACAACTGTGGGGATTTAACACTTAAAAGTAATATTCTTCACAATGAGTACTTTTACTTTTGATACTAATACGTTAACTTATTAAAATTTCAGATGCAGGACTTTTACTTGTATTAGAGTATGTTCCCATTGTGGTATTATTACTTTTAAGTTAAAAAAAATGTGTTCCTCCATCATCCACGCATGGAACTCAATTTTGGGACTAGTTTACAACAGTGTAGCGGATTGATTGCTCTGCTTATTATGTTCTGAGGCTGGCGGAGTGATTTAATAAAGGTCTTGACCGGAGACAAGAGGGAGCTAGACCCTGTAAATTTATGCCGCAATAACAGTTAATAGCTATTTTTTACATTTTTCACTCGTAATCAGTTCAAGACAGCCGGCAACATGGAAAGAAAAAGGTGGGACAAAAATTAAATAGTCGGTGGAGTTGTTAAAGTTTTCTCTGCAGGAAATGTACACATGCATGCAGTTTGCAGATGGTGAGCCGTCATCAGCACATTCACAGATCTGCGTGTTTTCACGCTAAGTTTGGAGTTAGTTCAACACTTGTCAATTTAGCTGAACGCATTGTTTCATGTTTAAATGTTATATATGTGCAGTGAGGTAAAACTTGCACTTAGCTAATTGCTAGCTTAAGACGATTGTTGTCGTTTACGTTCTTTGCGCAGCTAGCTTGATTAGCTAGCTAAGTTTCATTGTTTACATGTGCTGGACTTGAGCTGCGTTCAGACCTCACACATTTACATTAATATATGAGACACTGCGAGACTGTAACACACATATCAAGTATAAAAAATAAAGGCACGCTGCATTTATCATATGTCACTTTTCTTTCAAGAACGCAGAACGCATTTGTTAATGCAGTAATCCGCCATTGTACATCATATTCTCTTTATTGGTTTTGGAGAGCACAGTTCAGCACCCGAAAAGGACTGCAATGTCGGCTTTTGTGGCTGCAGAGGTCGCTGTGTAAAGTCGGTGAATTGATGTTGCAAAATAAACTTGAGCTAAAGCAACTAGAACGAGCAAATTCAGCTTCTAGAAGTGACTTTAGGTTTTAAATTTATCCTCCTCAGCACCAATATGAATATGTAATGTAACACTTGTGGTTCATAGTGTCAGTGTTCTGCACGTCTCCTCTGCAGCCACTAAAGCCATCATACAGGTGTGTTCACTTGCCAAATAGTGCTCCTCACGACAGACACACTGCATGTAATGTGGAAAATCGGTTGCCCTTTAAATGTCAGAAAAGACCCGATTTCAACTAAACTGACACGTTTGCTTAATGTGAGAAACAAAATAGACATTTAACAAATACGACAGTGTATTTTTATATGCTTAAAAATGTAGACATTTAATAAACTTTTTATTTTTGTTTTACTTTTATGTAACGATTATAAGAAGAAGCTTATTTATATATTCCTCTTTAAAATGCATATAAAGTGCTTTACAAAACAAAACTGACCGTTTGCAATATAGCAAACATTTCACAAATTTTTAAAACAATCACAAAAAAAAAACACTTAAAATGTGTTTGCATTTAATTAAATTATGTTTTTAATAAACCATTTGACTTTATATGTATAAAAAAAAGAAACTGTAACAGACTGAATTCCAACATTTAGTGTCAGATTTATCTTAAAGGACCAAACCGGCCATTTTGCATGTTTGAGCCTAATATATTCAATTTTCATACATGTTACATTACTGACAATCATTTCCCAAAGGATAAAACAAAATTTCAGCTTTGCTGGTATTTTGCAAAATCTCTTAATCTTTCAAAATCAAATATTCAAGCGATACACCCACCTTAAAAATCCATGTTTCTCCTGCTAATAGTTACGCAGCCTTATGAAGTCATGGTCATTTAAATTTTTCCATAAATGCAGGTCTTCTTTTGGGACTATATTCTCCAGTGAGACATACATTCACTCTGCATTTTTTTTATTAAACGCTAAAATTACGTAACTACGAAAAAAAACCCTGAATACACGTCTTGTTCGCGATGATGGATTACCTATCCTAAGAATGTTTCAAATATCAACAAGTTGATTTTAATAGCGTACCAGAANTGGATTACCTATCCTAAGAATGTTTCAAATATCAACAAGTTGATTTTAATAGCGTACCAGAATGAATTGAAACTAATGGCAGTCTGGAATGTAGGAAATTTGTTTTTTAATTTACTGCTATAGTAGTATGCTTTGGGAAATGATTGTCAGTAAAGTTATGTGTATGAAAATTGAATATATTAGGCTCAAACATACAAAATGGCCAGTATGGTCCTTTAAATGTGTATGTGTGTAGGGGGTTTTATGATATTTAGGGAAAAATAGGAAAATTGTATTTGAAAAACACCTTTAATGTCACATTTGGCACCTTGTGTATCACAGATCAGTTGTGATGAAGATTTTGTTGTTCTTCCTCTCCAGTCCACTCGCTAAGCGTTTCCTTAATAAGCCTCAGATTGTCCGCAGTCTGGGCGGTAACCTCCACACAGACCTGCATGGCTGCTCCCCCCGGACTGGACGGGCGCTCATGACCAAGTCACAACGCAGCCGACACAAACATCTGTATGACAATCATCACATCAGGGTGAGACTCAGTTTGCTTTTAGCTTTGACAAAAAGTGTCCAGTACTACTTAAAGGGAGAATTCACAGTCATACTTTTTAAATGGTGAATTCACAGTAAAACATTCCAGTAAAAAAGACCGTAAGTTCTGGCAGTGTTTCTCCTTTATTCCCTCTTTATGGAGCTGCTTCACATTTGTCTGTGGATGATGTCATTATAACCACGGATCTGTGCTGTTCAGGAGAAACTTGTTCAAATTCACAGATTAACACTAAAAGGTCAAGAATAACTTTGAACAGTCAGGAAATATTTCTGATATTATTCCCAGATATCCAGGAATATTCTTAACATTTCAAAGTAGCAACATTTTACTCCAGATTTTTCATGGTTATTTCTGAGTTATACCAGGACGTTTTGGTTTGTTGCTTGTGCCTGACATGACTTTTTGGTTTTATTCCCAAATTTGTGGAGTTATTGCTGTCTTTTCAGGATTATTCCTGATTTCTAACTATTTTATAATTTGTCAGGCTATCACTTCTCAAGGTAAGGGCTACTCCCATTATTGCATGGTTATTACTGAATTTCTAGGGCCATTGCCAGCTTTTTGTGGCATTTCAAGGGTAAAACTGAGCTTTACATTATTAGAGAAATAACACACCAATTGCATTTCAGATGGCATTTTTTTTAATGAACTTTCAGGCATAGTATACATTATTAGTCAGTGGAAATTTCATCCTTGATTAGTTCTCTTTTGCTGTTTTATTGTTGTAGAAAATTAAGTATAAGGACTGCGGTCAATCCATCACCACCATCCTATATGTTGTTGTCTTAAAGGTCAAACCTGACTTAAACACAACACTACCAGTTCGACAAACAGCTTCCATCTTCAAACAGCCTGTGACAAAGGTGACAAATCACCCAAACAACAAGGTGAAGACAGACCCACAGAAGGCTGTGGACCAACCAAAACAGGTTTGTCACAAGGCAAAATACGCATGTTTCATTCATTTTTGGGAATAGAAAACTTATACATGTTGTCATTTTAAAAAATGTTTCTTGTTTTTTTTTCTGTTATTCCCCCCCCCCCCCCNCCCCCCCCCCCCCGCAATCTTTAGCTGTTCTGGGAGAGGAAATTGAGCGGTTTAAGTGCATTTGACATTGCAGAGGAGCTGGTGAAAACCATGGACCTTCCCAAAGGTTTACAGGGTGAGGGTAATTAAAAATCATAACAACCACATATAATTTGTAAAGTAGGAAATTTCTCTAATTGACACCTGCCTCCCTCTTTCCCTCCTCAGGTGTTGGACCCGTGTGTTCAGACAAAACACTGCTTTCGGCCATAGCCAGCGCCCTGCACACCAGCCCCGCACCCGTCACCGGCCAGCTGACCGCTGCAGTGGAGAAAAACCCTGGAGTCTGGCTCAACACGGCGCAGCCTCTCTGCAAGGCCTTTGTGGTGACTGATGATGATATCAGGTACATTGTGCACACACACACACACACACACACATACACACATGCACCCCAACACAGCATGAATAAATCAGGAAGCTATAATAGGATGAATCCATGTTGGTGAATTTTTACCATGCTGTACCTAACTCATTAAATTTGAGATAATTTGCATAAATAATTTATGTTTATGTGTTTATGTTAATGATGAAAAACTGCATTTTCTGTGTTTCTTAAATTATTAAAACTGAAAATGTAGGATTTTTGTTCCTGTCTTAACATTACTAATGTAAACAAACCTGTAACTGAACCACCAAACATTACTAACAGATTTAGCTGCTGCTTATTAAAATACCTTTTTGTCGATTTGTGAATGATAATAAAATGCAGTTACGTGTTTTCAACTTTGGTGGCAGGGCAAACCCTTTGACATGTTCACATTTGGATTACAAATTATGCCTTAAAATGAATGTGGACTCATGGGTGGTGCTGAAATGAAGCACTTGCCTGCCACCATAGAGACTCGGTTCACTGTGTCATAGTGGCACCTTCAGGGTGGTTGTGCATCCTACAGACACAATTGGCTGTGTCCACCGCTGGCAGGGGCCAGAGGGATCTTGTCTTTGTTGCTGTGCCTCCTGCTGGTTGCTTTGGCATCTGCATGGAGGAGAGCAAGAATTTGGGGGATAGCAATCAAGCACTCCCATGCATGATGTCCTCCTGAGGAAGCCCACCTCCAGCAGGTGAAAAGAGGCAGGTGGCGTGGTAGAGTGTCACAGAGGTTGCATGCTGCTGTCTGCACCCCCTCTCAGCAGACAGTGGGGGCCAAGCAGGACTAGAGATTCCAAACTGGGGAGGTATACCAGGAATTCAAAGTGTCAACCATAAAGCAAAATTCAGTATAGCGCACATGCAGTGTGTTTGTTTGGCCCACAGTTAAATTTTTGGCAGCCCTGTTACAGAAGTGAGATAGTTCTTGTGCAGCCTGTACGTGCGTGTACGTGCACCTACGTGCGCTCTGCTTGAGGAAAAGCACCAAGCTTGAACTGTCTTGCCGTTGACTCAAGAAGCTGCGAAGTCTGTACTGAGTGTTCTCTCTGCTTCCAGTGTAAGGTTTGTTTTTAGAACTAGCTGAGCAAAACCGAAGTGACTGTTCTGCATCTAATGGCTTCCCACTCCTTTTCTAACATATACCATTCATCAAAAGCATTATTATTCTCTATTGATGTGTTTAAAACAATTAATATCCTCATCACTGATGATAGAAATAATGTTTTCATATAAAAATTAAATCTACAAGACTACCTCTGTGACATAAAAATACCATGAATACATAAAATTTACAAAGTCATTGTTTGCAGGGTAAACCCCGGATAAAACAAGATACATCATCTCGTTTTCAAGAGTGTCCTGACATGTTACAAAACATCCATAATGTGAACAGAGCAGGAACAATAAAGCATAAAACAAAGAAAATAATTGAATAATAAAATAAATTTAAAAAAAAATACCCAAACAAAATTTCAAGATGATAAAATATTACTTTTACACAACATAGCAGGCAGAAAAACAGATATTAGCGAGCAAGAGCAACTGATTTTAAGTGGGAAAAGAGAGTGATTTTGAATATAGTGAGTGAAGTCATAGATCATTATTTCAGCTTTATTTAAGTTTTAACTTCTTTCTGTAGAGATTCAGGGATCAGATAGGAATGGCTAATCGAATTATATCAGTGATCAAACTGAGCAGTGTAACTGCTTCAAATAAACTGGATAAATGCATTTGAAAAGAAAAAGAACCAGTAAAATGTCACATTAAAGGACGATACCAGCCATTTTGCATGTTTGAGCCTAATATATTAAATTTTCATACACGTAACATTACTGACAATCATTCCCCAAAGCATACTACTGGAACAGTGAATTAAAACATTTTTTTCCTACCTTCCAGACCGCCATTGGTTNCCAAAGCATACTACTGGAACAGTGAATTAAAACATTTTTTTCCTACCTTCCAGACCGCCATTGGTTCCACTTCATTCTGGTACACTATTAAAATGAACTTGTTGATACTTGAAATGTTCTTGGGATAGGTAATCCATCATCGTCTTGTTCGAGATGATGGATTACCTATCGTAAGAACATTTCAAGTATCAACAAGTTGATACTTTTTTTTTTTTTGNCTTTTTTTTTTTTTGGACACTTTATAAAACTTTAAGTGGTAATAATGTTTTGTATGATTATTCATCCTTGGCTGAGTCATTAGTCAACGAGGCGGTGTTACATTGACATATTTTTACCATATCCACCTGACCACATACTGCACATAGACCATGACCAACTGGAAGGGCAGTAGCAGATTTGAGCATAACTCCTAATCCTGTTTCCTAATGCTGTTCCCCTTTGAGGTCACCCAGGCTAAAATAGCACACACTTATATTTTGACAATAAACCTTTTCTAAACCAGCTTCCACACATGTACCCAAAAATATTGTTTAGTAACAACTACTCAAGAAGACACTTTTTAAATTTTATTTTGCAGTAAATGTGTTTATTTAGTAGGTAGGAATGTTCAGACTGAGCTTCCTATTATAAAAAAATAAGCACAAAAGTAAAGAGGAACTTAAACAAGCTGTCAACCTAAGGCAGCCAGCATTAAATGAGTGTATGTGTGTGTGGAGATAGACAGACTGACAGAGATCTACAGCTTTGACAGCTCAGTCTGTCACTGAGGTTCTGGCTTACTTGGATTTCTCCTGATTTGCCACTCCAACACTGAGTTCCTCCAGTCTTCACCTGCTGTTTTGATATTAAAATAAACACCATAATTTCCCAGATTTTTTAATAAATTGAAAATAATGAGCCCTACTGATACTGCATGGTTCTTTGTTGCATGTCAAATGGTATATTTTTTCTAACGATTATGTTGGCATGAAGTAGAGATTGTGCACAACGGAACTGAAGCTGTTAAACCAGTTATTGCTTTACATATGTTCACCAGTTTCTATGGGTGAGGAAGTTGAAGCTGAAAATCTTTCTACTGTTGAGCAGTAAAAGTCTTGCTATTACAGGCTTGTATGTGCTGCATGTGACATGTAGTTCTTTGTGCTTGTGTTTCCTTCAGGAAGCAAGAGGACCTGGTACATAATGTGAGGAGGAGGCTTGAAGAAGCCCTTATGGCTGACATGTTGGCTCATATAGAGGACAGCACTGCTGAGGCAGTAGCCAAAACACAAGAGGAGAAGTTGGAGCAGGTGGATAAGGAGGACTTATAGCCAAGGTAGAGCAGGAAATGCAAAGATTCCAGTTCTGCTGTGCCTCCTTTTGTATTCTCCATCTATTCTCAATATTTGATTGTCTCACATCGTATGTACTCTATTACACTCAACATGTTTTCTCATGTCTCTTTTGTCATGTGTGCCACAGGCGTGTTTGATGACATTAAGTTTGCTCATGAACTATATTCTCTGCTTTCTTTTAACTTTTTTTTTCAAAGGATTGGTTCCATTATGTTTTTAAGTTTTTTTTCATGCTCTTTTAAATGAAACTGACATTAAATGCAGCCATTCTGCAGATTTACAAACCTAAACAATGGCTGTTTTCTTTAAGAAATGGATATCTTTGTTTTTTTAACATCTGGCAACAAAATCCTGAATGGATGCTTTGAGTTTCAGTTTTGACCTCTGCTAATGTATGTCAGTTTGCACGGTGCTGAATACAAGATAACAGATGTTTAGAGTTTTAAAAAAAACACAATCCTTATGTATGTGAATGAGAAGTGTGTGTGTGTGTGTGTGTGTGTGTGTGNGGGTTGTTTGAACGTATCAGTTCCTTTTAATGGCTCTCCCAGAACATGTTGTTTTACATCCTATCCGGTCCATCCAGAGTAGGCATGTCTTGAATCGTGGAAAAAGTGCAGTATGTTTACACACACACAGCACACTCGTCGCTGTGCGTAATCATATTAAGGCTGCTTTACAGTTTAAAGTAGTGTTGCTTGCCACAATAACCTGAGTTTTATTCATGTCTCTGTTGACAATTGAATTGTCAGTATTGTTTTGAACTACACTCAAGCTAAGACAGTAACAAAGATGTTAAAAAATACGGTGCTAATGTACGTACTTCACAAACTGATGCATTGTACCTCAGTCTAATGTATTGTACCTCATTACCATGGTAGTTTTGTTTGGGTTTTTTTTTAATCAATTTTCTTTGTAAAAAATAAATACAGTTCTTTTGTGACTGGTTTGCATATGTTTTTTTAGGTTTCAGGATCATTACCATTTGTAGAGCTGAGAGGTTTATTTTATGTTTTCAGAATATGGGGACAAGGTAATGAGCGTTTTACTATATTCATTGTTTAATCTGGCATCCTTCTTTGTTACAACTAACATGATCCTTTGGTAGTTTGAATTAAAGCCTTCACATGGTTTAAAGCTATTGCATTTCCATCAAGATAGGTTTCTTTGTAAATGCATAGACAAATACACATTCACACACACTGCATGAGCATCATTGGCTCAGTGCTTTTGTTGGACCACCCAAAAAAAAAAAAAAAAAANACACCAATGGTAGCCATGATGAACACACCCTGCCATGACAAAAAAAATCACTACTTTAACGTAGTCTGGGTGCAGTAAGACGTTACATATTGGAAAGAAACCTTCCCAGCAGACTGACAGACTACAATGGCAGTGTCAGCAGCAGCTCTGGTTCTGGGTTGATGCTGCATGTGGCCTTTGAACCCATTGTTGTGTCGCGGGTGACGTCAGTGCCGTGTGCAGGAGACGGAGCGGCGTGCGCGGTGTGCCTGGCTAGACAAAGGCGGCGGACCGACCCGGGTCAGGCAGCAGCGGAGCCCACAATCACTGTTTTTTAACTAAAAGGTAACTGTTAACCTTGGATTCCAGCTGCAACCTCCGGGTACATAGGCTCAATGAAGACCCTGTGACACTCCCAGGAATTCGGCTTGAGTGTGGCAGAGAAAGGAAAACAACACTGGCCTCTTTTCGTTTTTAAACGTTTTTCTCCTCCGCCCCCCGTTTAGCGTGCTAGTTAGCTAACCCGCTAGCTCCAACAGCTTCACAGTAGTCGCCACCTCCTCCTCCTGGCTGCTTCTCATCTTTCCTCCAAGAACTGGACGAGAAGCGAAGAGGGAACCTCACAGACAAAGGCGAGACAAAGTAAGTTGGTATGGTTTGCGTAATTATTTTTTTTTAACACAAAGCCTGCTGTTAGACATAAAAACAAGTTTGTCTGTTAGAGCGGAGCTAAGCAGCTAGCACTGGTGCTCCCAAACAAAGGGGTCGACAACGTGACTGAGTGCCGACTGTGTAGAGCTAGCCTGCTAGCTTGCTACCTGAAGCTAACAACAGCTCAGACCTCTTTATCAACAATTTCTCAATTCGGTCAATGCGTAAAAGGATGACTTTAACATGCTAGCAAAAGAGCTGTTATTAGAGCAGAGAAATACTTTGTGTACGTGGGTTTAGCCGGGCATGCTTTATCCTGACAACACAAGGAGCCACCTACATGCATTCAGTTGTCTGACAAGAAGCAACAACAGACAAAGCAAGGCGCCTAAATCAACAATATGAATTCATGCTGTTAGTGGGAAGTGAAAGGTGGGTCAGTGATACTCAATTAGGTCTTTTTAAAATTGTGTTTACTAAAAAAGAACCTGCTCTAATTTGTGTCATTTTGTCGTTTTTATTATAGAGGAGAGTGCGCTCAACTCCCAAATAATAGGCATCCGTGATCTGATGTAAGATCCACGGAGAGACTATGCCTAGTCCTTTATTTCACCCCGAGATTATGGACCACGACGTGGTAGTTAGCAGTCAGCACAACGGGGTCGGTCTGCCCCGGGAGACGGACCAGGAGTCGCGGGAGGAGGGCCACCAAGAGGCGCTTCGCTTCGCCCTGGACCAGCTGTCACTCATGGCCCTGGAAAAGGTGGATTGTGGGGGCGGTGGTGGCAGCGGAGGCGGCGGGCTGGTTGACCCACTTGATGGGACCCAGGTTCCGGGCACTGATAGCTGCAATGGTGTGGGTGGAGGCGGCTACGTGGATCTACAGATGCTGGAGCATCCCAGCGGTTCCCGGGACTCGCCAACATCCTGCTCTCCATCCCCTGAGTACTACGGCTCTGGCGGGTACCACATGCCCAGCTCCCACTCCATTCTTCACGGGGAACAAAGCTCCGTCCTCTGCAGCAGGAAAAGAAGCGTCAACATGACTGAATGCGTGCCTGTCCCAAGCTCTGAGCACGTTGCTGAAATCGTGGGGCGACAAGGTAGGAGTACTGCTGTGTTTATCACACTCACAGTTTTCACGAGAAGTTGTTTGGTGTTTGTGTTTGGTGGACAGACAGCATGCGGTCTGTGTTCTTTGTTTGGGTGGCTGGATGTGAGAGGACGGTCTCTGAACTTTTACAGCTTCAGCATAGGTGTTCCAGCCGGACTACACTTACTGTTGTTTCTTAGCTGCCTGCATAATGCGAATAGTCCGATTTAAAAAGACGTAGCACAGTATTTGCATGTCCGTTTTAGTAGTATAGAGACAATGGACTGACAGAGTGTGGTTTGATGAGTAGGAGGGAGGGGGAGGGGTGGGAGAGGGTCAGACAAAGCGGCAGATTGTCGGGAGTCTGGACATGTCTAGCAGCCTACACCAAACAAAAGAATGATTCTGGTTTCACATATCACAGATCCAATGTGTTCAATATAAGCACCGAGCGCAGAACCTTCACCCGCTTCCATGTTTATGGGGACTGTTGGTGGTTTTACGGAGCGGATTTTGGGTTGAANCCTTCACCCGCTTCCATGTTTATGGGGACTGTTGGTGGTTTTACGGAGCGGATTTTGGGTTGAAGCGGGGCAGCAGGCGCACAAACACGGGACTGGGCGGTGTTACGCCCTGCACCCAGCTCCGTCTGCCGATGCTGCCGCTCGCCTACGCGCCGATCGGATTTACCCGCTCTGCGTTTCNCCCAGCTCCGTCTGCCGATGCTGCCGCTCGCCTACGCGCCGATCGGATTTACCCGCTCTGCGTTTCTTTCGCTTTTTTTTTATTTTATTTTATGCTTTATATGTTGAATCGGTTGGCGTTGCAAATTTGGTGCGACCGTCGCAGTAGCTTATGGCATTGTTCTCTTTGTTTGAAAAAGCCATGCTTTCTGCTTCCCACAATGACATCACGCACTCTGCGTCCTATTGGTTGCTGAGAATGAAGCGTCCGTATTTAAAGAAACAGCGCACACTTGATGTTGGTGAAGGAGCACAGAGGTACCACGAACGATGCATCAACCATTACTTATTTGGTATTTATTCTGCTCAGCGTGGTTTTAGTGGATGTGCTACACACACACACACATATTTGTGTATATTCTTTAGAACTGAGCACACACCAGTGAAGATGCCACTGTTCATATTCAGAAATGTAAAAATCAATTGATGATTTTCCTAATGTAAGGAAAGAGTTAGTTCAATAATCATTTTAGATGAATTACAGAAAATAAATTATAACCAATTTTAATAATTAATTTTTTGGTCATGAAATAATTCTGAACAAAAGTTTAAAAATTCAAGGGTTTTAGTTTATAGTGATATAAAACCGAGAAAAACAGCAGATCCTAAGATTGGGGAGCCTGGAAGCAAGGACCAATAAATGGTCTACAATTTTAATTAATATTCCATCATTGTAGCACTGTCACTATAGCATAAACATTAATTGTTTTGGAAATGTTGTTTTGTAGTTTTATAAAACTGATGCCTATGTGCTTCTGCCACTTTCAGGTTGTAAAATCAAGGCCTTACGTGCAAAGACTAACACATATATAAAGACTCCAGTCAGAGGTGAGGAGCCAGTGTTCATCGTGACAGGACGCAGAGAGGATGTGGAAATGGCCAAACGTGAGATTGTCTCTGCTGCCGAGCATTTCTCTATGATTCGGGCATCCCGATGCAAAGCTGGGGGGCCAGGCGGAGGGGGCTCCCTCCCTGGGCCACCACACCTCCCTGGACAGACCACCATACAGGTACTTAAAGTTTGTAGAGTTATTGTCATGCTACATTTTTGTTTTACTTTGCCAGGCAATAAAATTCTTATTGGATGGTAGATCTATAAATGTCTTTAGAAACATACATATAATTCAGCTTTCTCTCATGTAGATTTAAACTATAGAACAGTAAAATGCTTCTTACTGCTAATCTAGGTGAGGGTCCCCTACAGAGTAGTGGGCTTAGTTGTTGGACCAAAGGGAGCAACTATCAAGCGTATACAGCAGCAGACTCACACCTACATTGTGACACCCAGTCGAGAGAAAGACCCAGTATTTGAGGTGACCGGCATGCCAGAGAACGTGGACCGAGCCAGAGAAGAGATCGAGACCCACATCACTCTGCGAACTGGAACATTTGTGGATCTTCAGGGCGACAATGACTTCCACACCAACGGGACTGATGTCAGTTTAGAAGGCATGGGCGCCCTGAGTGGAGGACTGGGGTCTTCTCTGTGGTCCAGGGCTACTAGCCACCATTCTGCTCCCCCTCCTCCTCCTCCACCCTCCACACCTCCTGCCCTTCCAATGGCCATGCACCACTCCTCCAGTCGGAAGGTGTCCTCCTCAGTGTCCTACCATGCGCACAACGGCGGGATANCCACTCCTCCAGTCGGAAGGTGTCCTCCTCAGTGTCCTACCATGCGCACAACGGCGGGATAAGCTCAGACAGCTACAGCACCACGCGTAAAGCCAACGAGGGAGGCAGTCCCACTAGTCCATTCAGCACAGGCTCTAGCAGTGCTGGAGGAGGGTTCACTTTTGGGGGCGATTCTACCCCGGGGCTGCCCTCATCCGATGAACTGGGTTTTGAGTTCAGTGCTTCCAACATCTGGGCACCATTCGTTAATGGTGGAACAGGCAATAAGACGTCTGGTTCGTCCCAGCAGCAGCAGCCTATACGTCGCAACAGCAGTGGCCTGAGTGGCGGCGCTGTCACTCCGCGATTGTCTCCAACTCTGCCTCAGGACACAGGTGTGGGCCCCGTGGATCATCCATTAGCCCGTCGTGCTCAGAGCGACCCCCTCAGCACGCTCTCCTGGCTGCAGTCTGGCAATGCAGGTGGCGGTTCCTTCTCTGGAGCGTCCAGCTCCAGCTCCGGAGGCTCATCGACCGGTTACTCTTCCTGTTCAGCCTCTTCCCTGCCCGGCGGCTCACCCACTGACTCAGAGGGAGGCAGCAGTGGAGTGGGTCTTAGCTCTGGGATGCTGGGCCGGCTGAAAGGCGGATCTGGCCCTGGGGTTGCAGGTCTGGTCGGTGTTAGCCCTGGCGTCAACAGGGACTGCTTCGTGTGTTTTGAGAGCGAGGTCACAGCAGCACTGGTGCCTTGTGGCCACAACCTGTTCTGCATGGAGTGTGCCGGGCAAATCTGCCAGTCAGCCGAGCCAGAGTGCCCTGTGTGCCACACCCCCACCACACAGTGCATCCGCATCTTCTCCTAATGTCCTGGGGGGCAGGGGTGGGGTGGGGTGGGGTTGGGTGGGGTGGGTTAAGTTGTCTTTGTTTCTAGAAGGCTGGAGTGACGCACCAGCTGTCTCACACTAATAACCATCACACACATATGATGGACCGCGACAGATGCATTAATAGAGATGATGACAATACTATACGGACATTGACTTATTGGTAATAACTATCAAGATTAATAATAACAGTAATAATAATGACTTATTTTCTGAGTGAAGGGTCAAACTGGTCTGCAGTCAGCAGGCGGTGGGGGCTCAGACAGTCTCACGGTGGGAACTAATGGAAGGAAACTAGTGTCTTATCTCTCTGTAGGCCTTCATCATGATGCGCATCAGTCTGCACAGCGTGGCGTCGCTCAGGCTGCTGCTCTCTGTGTTTCTTCATTCTGGCTTCTTCACATCTCTGCCTGCTTTCTCTCTCTCTTTCCTTTTGACACTTTTGTACTTAACAGATATTTTTCGATGAAGCTGTCGACGAGGCCTGCACTTTTCTACTCATTATTTTAAAGTTCTTGACAGGACACACAAACTGTTCCACAATCCCCTGCTTTCCCTTCTGCTCTCACTCACGCTGTCACTTGGAACATTAATGGTGGGGTTGCTATTTTATTTTATAAACTTGGATCTTTTAAAGTGGGTATGTGGTCAGGCACATAGCAGAACAATGCACCCAAGGGACCTCTTAATGATAAATTCCTGTTTCTCATTGCCACAATAATTTAGCCATTGCTAATGCCAAATGAATGCTTGTAATAGAAGTAAAATGTCTCTAATTCTTTGTCAAATTACCTTAATTCAGTAACACATGGTACGCTGATTCTGGATGAGTCTGCTTCACATTTCAAATGTGTTTGGCACAAAGATTCACTTTGATTATCCCTCAATGACTGAGAAATGTTCCAATTATGATACTGAAGGAATGTGTCTGAGATCAGTTCCCCCGAACCTTTGGGCTGCTTGACAATCCTTTACATCTCTTCTCCTGTGTGTCTCTGTGTGTTGTGTTTTTGTGTTAGTTGTGAATGATGCCCACTCATGTTGTTTCTCATATTGGCATCACTATCTGTCATCACCATGAGAAAGTCTGGTTTTTGTTGTTCTTCCTCTCAGTTTAGGTAAGTGACCCACTGATCCATCCTCACCGGTCCTCTCAGATCCTCTGTTACACTTAGATTGGGTTATTAAATGGTTTTTTTTCCCAAGTGTGTGGCTGACAGACGTATTTTGATCAATAGGAGAAGATAGGGCTTTTCTGATGCCACACTTGAATGTTTTGTCTAATAGGGGTTTCAGTCAATGAGAGATGGCATCTCCTCTCACATAAAACAGTAATATGGGGCTTGATTGAGCCATTTTTGTTATGCACTGTAACTCCCAGCCCCTCTAAAAAGGAGAAAAATAAATGGCTCTTACTGTTTTTTGTTCTTAAGTTTTGGTCTTCCACCCCGTGTTCACAGCAAAGCTGTACGGCACTCTCAAATGACACTGTCGTATCCCACATAGAGCTGTACTGGCCAAACGTAGTGCACTATATGGATTGTTATTTGAGATCAGTCCTGTGTTTCATAGAATTTACATGAGGCGGTTGCATTCTGTCGAGTGTTTGTGTTTTTTATTCAGTGTGAGTTTGCAGTAACTGCCTCTTGTAGTGTTTATATGTATGATTTGGACGTTAGTGGGTGTAGGTGTGATGGTATATGGTTGCTGTTATTGGCCCTTTTGAACGTACATGGAATCAGCTCATACAATGTGACAAGCCATGACAACAGAACTAAAATGACACCTAATTCTTAAGGGCTTCCTATGAATGCACAGACATTATTACATTTTCAGGCTCACAGTAGGAAGAATCAACTTATCCTTTATGGCAGCTAGTAGCTATGTCATCCAGGGCTTCCAGACACACTCGTGTTCAAATCCCAGCAGCTGCAGAATGTTACTTATTTTATTCTTAAATTTTTTTTTTTTTCTAAAAAATGTCTGTCCCTCCACAGTCACAAGATCATCTCCTGGTTCTCAAACCACATTTGGATCCTGTGAGTAAAATACAGGTTGACACATTCACAATGCATCTCCTGCCTGGATGTAGTTTTTGATATCAAGGAAAGAAGGGTAACTCCAAACGAGTAAAGAATAGTCATATCTACACAGATGGAAACTTGGTGGACAGTTGCTGCTGTGCTTTGGTGCTCCAGCCAGAATAGTTTAAACTTTCTTTGCTGTGTGCTTCTCGAGACAAGACTGTTGGTTTGGTACTTTGATCGCAAAGGTGGTAGATCAGCAAACCATTTTGCTGCTGTTCTGGTTGAGCACAGCAGTGCATGAACTTGTGTGTCCACATGTGCAGGAAAACCTGCTCAGCAGCTTATTTAGTAGTCTTTGTGAAGACTCGCCTATGGTGCTTTGGTGCAGCTCCCTACTGAAACACACGTCCATGAACAAACCTGGTTACATATGGCAGTGCAAAGGGCATTTAGTTTTCAGTCTGTAGATCTGGCGACCCTGTCCTTATTTTTGTCCTCCTATGGGACCGCTGTGTCTGATGTCAAATGTTGTTGCATATTGTCTCAACTTCTGCACACTGAGAACAGATGCAAATGCGTGAATGTGTCTGAATGAACAGTTCAGTATCGACGGTTGTGGGTCACTTGAGGCTTTCTGAAAACTAAGTCGACTTGTTCAAGAAACAAAATGTGTTTGCCAGAAGGGACTAATGTGAAATCTGGTGTTGCACCAGGACTTCTCTGGCCAATGGGAGAATGTTAGGGTAATGTACAGTAGCGTAATTGTTAAAAGGTACAAAAATTCTCAAATTGACTGCTGATTTTTTTTATTTGAATTTTTAATTATTTTTTTTTTTTTAGCCAAACGTATCCCCTCCCCCATTTCCTTCCTGAAGGATTGAAAACAGGGTTTCCTGAGGCATGCTAGCCTTTGACCTCTGACCTTTTTTGTGATTGGGGGGGGGATGCGAACAGAGTCACACCAGTAAGCAGTGACACACTCCCCTCAAGCCTCCGCTCGACTATTTTTGCTTTAATTCTTTTTGTATGCAGAACCAAAATGTAAATGTCAGCAAACTAGGTTTCAGGCCTGACCTGTGTGTATATACCCTGAATACAATCATTGGGATTTGTTTTGAAAAGGTAAATGACTTAATTGAAGATAAGTGTAGTTTCTAAAGAACATGTATCATTATTTGTAAGTTAACCATCTGCATGTCTTCAAGCCACCTGTTATTAGCTAATAATTTTTATGATAAAAAAATCTTTTTACACATTTTATTTTTACAATTTATTTGCTTACCTAAATATCCCAGACAATAATGTGACCCTTTTTATTACTTCAAATTTATTTTTATTTTCCATTTTTTATTTTCCTTATTTCCCGTGTATTACATATAGGCAATTTATAACAAAATGAAAAAATTATTGAAGAATTTTAAAATTGAAATATATTTTATTTGAAAGTTTATGGACCTTTTAACCGTGAGCCGGAAAAATTGTATAATCGTATAATTTGAGCTGACTTGACGGTTATAAGAAATGTATCAAGAGTTTTATTTTTTATGCTTCTTTAATAAAGTCTTGTTTTTGGTTTCATTTTTTTACTGTAAAATAAAATATTGTGTCTGAGTCTTTATTTCTGCATAGTGGAGTAGATTGTAACATGGGGAGTACAGACATTACATAAATAATGTTTGTGAAATAAGCGGAGTATGCATGATTGTAACGATGGAACCGGAAGTATATTATTACATATGTATATTATAAAATAGTTAGATTGTCAAGAATGTTTAACATTATTCTTACATCTCCCACAGCTTTAACTTTTTCCATTAAAATATGAAAAACATGGTCAGTTTGAAAAAACAGATTGATGAGTGCTTGGTAACATATGGTAATGTTTGCACCAATAGTTTTTATTTTAAAGGACCATACTGGTGATTTTGCATGTTTAAGCCTGAGAAATAGTACCTGTATACACATTACATTACTGCCAACCATTTTCCAAAACAAATTACATTTTAGGTTATGTGTTACTTTGCCAAATCTCTTAACCTTTCAAAATCAAATGTTCAGGCGACACACCCACCTTAAATTCAATGTTTTGCCTGCTAACATGACTATATACGGTTGCAGAAGGCATTATCATTTTAATTTCTCAGTAAAAACAGCCTTCTCTTGGGACAATATTCCCTGGTGGAGCAAACACGATGTCAATTAAATGAAGCAACTTCAACAAGAACTTTCATCAACGTAATGTTTTCTGTGATGGATTGTGTATTTCAAGCACATTTCATCTCTACATGTTGATTTGTATAGAATACAGGAATGAACTGAAACAATAGGAAGGTAGGAAAACAATTCTAATATTTATTGCTCCAGTAGTATGTTTTGTAAAATGGGTGACCTGTAATGTAAAGTGGATTGGGGTCAAACATGTAAAATCACCAGTATGCTCCTTTAATTTCCCCCCCAAAAAACCCTGTAGATGGTTTATCTGAATTTACCCAGTTGAGGATGTGTCTTTCTGTCCATACTTGACCACACATACACACACATATACAGGGAGGTCAGAGGTCATGTAAAACGGTTGTTCCTGTTGCTGCGTTCGACTTGAACTCGGAATTAACGTTCTTCGATTGGAAAAAGGTCAAAAATGACGTAATTCCGAGGTACAGCGAACGCAGCATTGGAACAGCTGCCCCTCCCCCTCTCACTGCCTCTAATTAACTCAACTGGATACACCTGGTCACTTATAACTTTGAATGACGGAAAGTATAAAGCCGAGGCGTCTGATTTGGTCAGAAAAACAGTGAATAAGAAAAATGTTTCTAAAATGTTATAGAAACCGCGACTGTCGCTGCCATCTTGTCGCGGTTTGCTTGTAATGAAGGAATTGTTGCTGGAACCGAAAAATGGCTGGAAGATGGGCTTTATGCTGTTTACTCCGTTAACGTAAGTTTTTAATCGTGCTACAGATGACATGAAGGATTGTGAATTTTGATGATGCTTTACTGTCTGTCATGGATCTCTCTAGCTCTCTTTTCTCATGTAAGCTTCTCAAACTGTGGTACATGTACCACAAATTGCACTCAAAGTGCCCCCTGGTGGTACATGTCAGCTAGTTTCGGACATTTCTCCGAAGAATCAAACCACTTGATTTATATAAGTTCCAATATTATAGCAAATTGTTCACAAATGAAATGGGTTTCATTAACAAATTTTTTGAGTTTTGTAATTATTCCCTTTCAATTAAGAATTAAATTCAGTTCTTCCTGGGGTGTCAGTATCAGCACAGCACGCTTATAGATGAAAATTTTACGTTACAGTTGAAGTGGAACACTGATGTATTACTTTTTACATGAAGAATAAAACAAAATTCTCTAAAATTCAAAATTTTGAGGACAGTTTAGTTTTTCAAAAGTTATGTCAGAATAGAAGCAATACAACCAGATTAAATCTGAAACGTTTGCTTTTCAAAATGGATCACAAGCCTTTTTTAATATTTTGTTTAAGCATCTTTGAATCTCTAGAAAAGTGCTCTATAAATAAAATCTCATTATGAACATTTGGATCTGTATTTCACAATCCAATTTAGTCAGGATTAAATGCCACATTTGGGGTTTTCACAAAAATCTGGATAACCTTAATAACCAAAAAAAAAGACATGATAATTTTGACCATTCAGGCTGGCCACACTTTATACAGAAATGATTTAAAATAAATACATATTCCAAAAATGATTTTGAAATACTTTAATAAAATTCCCATGATTTAATTTTAATTCAAAACTAGGAGATTTGATTACTGTATACAAACTATTGGCAGACTAAGTGCATTAGCACATAATTTGTATGTTCATATTTTATTTAAAATGGGAATTTAGTGAAAATCAGATCAATTTTAGAAGATTTGCAGGAAATAGCTGAAGTAAAAGACAAAAAAAGAAGTAATTTAGCTAATCCACGATTTAGTCTCCCATTGAAGCAAGTTCAGCCTAATCACGTTTTTCTGCTCTTTCACTTCCCATCATCACATTTTCTTAACAGAATCACTTTATTTTTTCCTTTATTGGAATTGTCCTGAGGATTGTGGATCTGTTTGTTTTGATTCAGTGTTTTTTTTTTTTGTTTTGTTTTTTTTGTTTTTTCCATTAATAACAAAATAAATTGCTATGACATCGTTTGTCCAGCAGATGGCGACATTGGTGTATTAAAACCATTGAAAATCCAGGTTTGGAATCCAATCTGAAAATGTTTTGAAAAACTATGACAAAATTAGCGAGATAATTTTAATCATTGATAGGAAAAGGGGGGATTTGATTACCCAGACAAATCTAGTTGAGATAAAAGTTTTGAAAATGCTGTCCCAGATGGTCCACCTAACTGGTCTTCATGCATCTTCAATACATGGTGTGCAGATAAGAAGGAAAGATGAAGCAGAGGGTTTGATTGTGACACAAATGTCCTTTTAATAGGAAGCAGATCACAATCAGGCTGCATTCCAATTCCACTTCATCCTCATTGTAGAACAATTAATAATGATAAGAAACAAATTAGAAACATCCTCAGTAGAAAATAATTCTCATGCGAATTCTGTGTTCACACTACATTCATATTAGTTACATATGACGTTTTCACAAGCCATTTGAAAAACGAACAGATGAGTTATCATTACATAGGTTTGTAAATTAAAACAAAGGAAACTAAAATGTCTAACATCAAGGACACGTGCTGGCACAATAAAAATTTCCCATCATGCAGTTGTAGTTGATTCTATTCACAGGTTGGGCATCATTGGTCTCCACAGAGTTGTCAGCGTGCATGCATGAGTGTGTGTAGTCTTACATGTGCCCTTTTGTGCTTGAACATAAAATGGTGTGGATGTGTGTGTATGTAATCAGTACTGTGCATTGTTTGTATGCATACATACAGCAGGCAGCCAACGAGCCCCACACTCCACGATCACTTTTTTTTTCGTGTTATTTTTTCAGCCTGACTCTGCAGGTTTTGGCCCTTGGATTACTTAGACACCAACACATGAAAACTGCATGTTTGCACTGTTGTATTCTCACGACACTCACGTGGACATTTTGTTGAAGATGGGACGAAAAGCCAGCATTTACAAAGTCACTTCCATAAAAAAGGGCTAGTTAACCCAAATATCAAGCATGATCGTAAGTATGACTAATTTATGTGTCAAAGGGAATTTGGAGGCCTTAACAAAAGGCGTGAAGTGGCATCACTGAGCTAGTCGTGGTTTTGGATTGAGCTTCTCCCTTTGAAGGCTGTGGTGAGGATAAATAACATTCAGAAGACATGTATTTGGTAGAATTCAGCCGTGCCCATCGAGGACACATGGACAAAATATGACAGGCTGCTGCTCCTCAATCCTTCACTGCTCATTTCATTCTTCTTTCTTGCTCATTTCTGTGGAGACCATACAGTAACTCCTGCAGGGTCAAAGCTTGTTACTTCACACCCGTCACTGACATCATTAAGTTTCAGGAAGAGACAAGCTGGACTATGACTGAGCTTTGGCTCACTTTTTGCAGTGAAAAGTAAAGGGGTGCATCATCGTACACAACATGACACGACTGAAACAAGAGGACACCATAAATGCTTGGTGCTGACTCTGATGGCTTCGTTCTTCAGAAAAAGTATTTTGATCGTGCAAATTTGGTCCTTCTCAAGGCAAACAACAATTCGAGGACTAAACGTTTTCTTTACCCCCTTATACAGTCTTCCAAAATATGTCCCATACTTCTGAGAAAAAGCACACACACCTCTATAGGAATGGGGATTTTATGAGTCCATAAAGAAACTGTGATTAAAAAAGAATCATAAGTTTCCCATTCCTTGGATCTGGATATTGCAGTTGGTAGTTGTGTGTGTATATTGACAGCGCTTACATTTGGGTATTAAATACAGCATATTGCTCACGTTAGAGCTCATTTTGCAGATGTAACAATTAGCCCACATGCACACGCACTAATAGACCCAACTGTGTTTACAGAGGCTTTTGTTCTTCATAAAAACCAAAAGGTTCAGTTAACATACAAACACACCACTATTGCCTTTAGAGATGAGATGTGCAGGCATTCAGAAGGAAACACAAGTGTTCCACTGAGCTGTCGTTTGCTTAGTTGTCAGCTTCGCGTGTTGACGAATGTCTTTAGAGGCTCAGCACAGATGTAGTCTCAAAGACGGATGTCGACAGAAGAGCAGTGAATCTGTCACTTTTTCTGAGTGACAAATAACCGTGTGGATTGATAAAGTCCCTCCACAATGTCATTGTGATGGACTTCCTGAATCCCAGTACGTCTGCAGTGTGTTTATGGCCTTTGGACAGGTGGTGGGGCAAACCTTGTGGTCAATTTGCCAACATAAGCAAGGACAGCGTGTGTTGGTGTGTAAACTGACATCCCAGTCCACTGGTCCTGTAGCCCTTTGAGTTGATGTGCACTCTAGAGGAGCATCCATGTGGTTATTGCTCTGCTGCAGTGATGTTAAGCAGGACAGCTGAGTTTACAAAATAGCCACTAAAAGATCTGTCATGTTATGGCCACAGCTTTTCCATTCAAGTCATTTCACTATGAACACGTCACATCAGATTCAGCTTTTCACTGTATGTTTTCTCTGTGGAAATGAAAATCTGTTAGCTCATAATTATAAAAGCTTATTTTAGCAGGGATTATATGCGTGCTCACAAGTATAAGGTATCAATGGATGGCACCTTTTTTTTTTTTTTTTTTTTGTAAGGAAAGAGGGAGCAGGGCATTCTGCACAACTGTTGCCATGGTTACAGCAAGTGAATCACAGTGTTCCTTGGGTCAACATGCAGGGAGTAGTACATTACAGGACAGATGGGGGGAGGGGGGGGNACCCCCAGACATGATCTAAGTTCAGCACTGTGATTTTTCTCCTTCAGTTTGGGGAGAAGAAGCTGATCTCAGATCTGTGCCTGAACTCCAACTTACACACATCACACCAGAGAGCAGCTGACAGGGGAGAGAAAGAAAGAACGACACACAGTCAGGCAGGTGAGCAGACAGACAGACGGACAGACAGAACGGCTAAGCGAGGATCGCTCTCCTGAAGACAGGAAAGCCAAAGTGCAAAGTGGTCGTTCTCAAACTCTTCACGTGGTTTGTTGTTCTGCTTTGCATCGCATCACCTCTCCATTTTAAATGCACAGCATATAAAAGGTGTGATGCGTTACAGGAAAGACGCGCTTGCTAATGCGAACCTTAAGCCGGGTGTTTGAGTAGAGGAGCTGTCAAAATAGTCAAAGATAGATATGAATGTCTATAAAGATATCTCTCTGTTTGCATTGGTAACATTGCGATGTTGCATAATGTATGCAGATATATGTACAGTATAGCTTTTCATGTGTGTGCTTGTGTATGCATGTTTGTCAACTTATGTGAGTACTATACAGTGTGTGTGCATAACTGTGTACCAGGTGTCTCTCTCGTGTATTTGTGCAGGTGTGGGTGTCCTCCCCCCCCTCAGCTGCGGCCCTCCTCAGCTGAGCGCTGGTCTGATTTGAGCTTGACAAACTCNCCCCCCCCTCAGCTGCGGCCCTCCTCAGCTGAGCGCTGGTCTGATTTGAGCTTGACAAACTCTTTGGCCACGTCGTCGTTGTTGCGTTGGGAGAGGATGCGCAGCACCGTCAGGCCCGTCTCGTCCATGTGGATGCGTCGGCCCAGCGGCATCCAGCAAGTCACGNCACCGTCAGGCCCGTCTCGTCCATGTGGATGCGTCGGCCCAGCGGCATCCAGCAAGTCACGCTTCCCTTACTGGCCATGTCCTTCACCTGCAGCACGGCCATGCCCACGGTGCGATCCTCCCGGGCAAAGCAGTAGTCCTTCACACACACCTGCAGCTCGTAACTCTCCGGACCGACCTCGGTTCCCAGGGAGCTGCAGAAAGAGAAGCGGCACCATGTTTGACTTCACACTGACAGCAGAGCTCTTCACGTGACCCCAACCTAGAGATCCAACGAGTCAAATACTCACTACTGGAAGCTCTCGTTGAATTTGGGCGACCAGCTGTTGTTCTTGGACTTGGTGGCAAATTTCCTCTTCTTGTCGCTGAGGTGAGAGCCAATGATGTAGACTTCCACGAAGGGACGGAAACCCTGCGCCTTCCATTTTAGGTCGTTAGCAGCCACCACTGGAACGGCAACAGAAGAAGAGAGAAGACAGGAAAGGCCAAGAAGGACAGACAACAGTATGAGATTAAAAACAAAATGATCATTACTGGTCAATACCCCACGGCTTCCCCCCAAACTCCCTTCTCTCAAAGCCCCCTCTGACCTTTGACACTGATCTTATGTTCTCCATTAGGCTGCGGTAAGATGTCCACATGCATGACCACCTCACCAACTGCATCCACTCCAGAGGCTGTAAAGACACAGCAGTGTTGATAGGCACACAGTGTAATGCATACAAAACTCTGTGTGTGTGTGTGTGTGTGTGTGTGTGTGTGTGAGAGAGAGACTGTGTGCCTGTGTGNCATACAAAACTCTGTGTGTGTGTGTGTGTGTGTGTGTGTGTGTGAGAGAGAGACTGTGTGCCTGTGTGTCATTGTATGGCTGTAACTGCATTTCCACAAAGCAACTGTGATATATGACTTGAAGAAAAAGGATGCCTCAGCAGATTGTTAAAACACACACACACTCTTTCTGTGATAATCAGATGAGCAGGGCTTGGCTGGGTAAAGGCAGCTTTTGTGCCAGCTCTAATTTCAAGACAAATGGCAAACTGTAAAGCAGTAATAGTTGGTCATTTGCATTTCACACTTAAGGTCGATTGAAAAAGGGAGAAATTAAATACTGATTGCAACTTGTTCTTATTCAGCTGCTAAAAGGGAGAAAGAATTGAGGACAGAATGTAGCAGCAGCAAAATGCTTGATGCCTGATCACACAGACTGAAGTCTGAGCTGCTGTTTGCTTTGAGGATGTGCAGATAATGCATGACTGCTGATGTGTACCTTTCTCTGGGGGCGTGTCTTCATTTGGCGTGTACCTGACTCCTTTCCCTCCATGGACTGAGGCAGACACAAAGTAAACGCATGATCACAAGGACGAGGGTAAGTTAAATGGCAAGTTAGTGCTACTCCTTCATATTGGCTATTTAAAGTCATTTTTCATCCAGAATTCGCTCATCAGAAACATTTAGAGGACATCAGGGTTTTATGTGTTTTCTAGGTTTGCTGCTGTGACTCACGCAGGCAAAAAATTAAACACTTTATCCAACATGCAAGAATTATTCACAGTATTTCCACAATCCCACTTCATTCCATAAACTGAAGTAACCTTAAGAATAAGCATTAGAGATGTTTGTGTGAAACTGTGTGTGTTGTGTACCCTGAGCGTTCTGTGAGAGGACAAACTTCCTGATGAGCTTGTCCGTGGCCTGCGTGTACAGAGACAAGGCGTAACGCAGAGACTGCAGGTCTGGACTTTTCTCCAAGAAAGTTTTCTTCAGGCCCACACCGCCGGCATGGAAGTATTGCTGCGCAAGACATGAATGACAAAGACATGATGTAAGCAGAGAGACAGGAGGGCGGAGAGCACAGCGGTACTAAGCAACATCCATGTCAGCTTTAAAGTGAAGTAAAATCTGATTTGAAGCTGGTTTTGTGATGTAACTTGTGGTAATTTTTGCAGCTGAGTATGTCAGAGAAAAAGTAACATTTTCATAGTCTGCTGATGTTTATGGGCATTGTATCTACATATTCTGTATAGAAAAGAATATTGCTTAAATTCAGGTAGCTTTTTTTGTCCACATGAGTCACCCTGCTGTAAGGTGGGTGCCTACATAAACGTCATTTCCCATTTCACCAACGTTTGGTTATACAGATTCCCTGCATTTGCCCAAATGTCATCCTAGTATCTGCTTCATCCCACATTCATCCCACAGCAGGTGAGTCAGAACAACCAAAATACCTTCATTTGATGCTAAGAGTGGAGCTCTGATGTAACTGCTGCTCATTCTGTTTATCTCGTACCTTAATCGTGTCTAGCGCCAGCTCGATCACTGCACACTGTTTAGGTGTCAAAGCTTTGGCCTCCTCTCGCCCCATGTGCTCCTGCAGGAAACACCAACAAATGACTCAGTATATTTTGTTTTAGATTCCTGTTTTTTTTTTTTTTTTTTAAAAGGCACATTGCACTTTTGCCACCTCCTTTTTTTTATTTGTCGTCACCTTTAGTTTGGAAAGCTGGCCCAACTCCTTAGCAGCGTTGAAGATCATCTGAGTGCCCTGTGAAACAGACACGATAGTGAGTGTTTGAAGGAAAAATAGAGGTGATGCTCAGAGATGTGTGGGGGGGGTGTGTGTGTGTGAGAGGTGAAGTGTCAGGAAGTTGAATATGGACAGAGTAGAAGATACATGAGAAAAAGTAACACACAGCGTCTGTACTTGAATATGTAGAGCAGCATAATCACTGTCAAAATCTTTCCATTTAACTGTTTTAAAATATGGAAGCTAAACTTGGGGAGTAATTTTAGTAAGAGGAGAAAAAGAAGGGTTTGTGGTCTAATTACTGCAGGGACTCGTGGGAAGGTGTGAGTGTGTCTCTTCTGCACCATGCTCACGTCTCAATTAGATTTTAATGCACTTCAACTGACACCCACAAAGAAGGCAGGATATGATGGTGCTATAAGCTACAGATGATGCTGGTAACACGACTTTGCTTTGTGAAGGTAGGAGAGAGAGGTGTTGGAGCTGAAGGGAGTTTCCTTATGCACACACACGCCTGCACCCCCACATACTTGCAATAACCTAAGAAGGAGGGAGGGTAATGGTGAGACAGGAGGTGTTGAACTGCATTTAAATTCAGAAACGGAGAAGATGATGGTGAAAGTGTGGCAGAATGGAGAGTGTGTGTGTGTTACACACCGTCTGGTCAGTAAGTGTGGGAAGCACAATAGTTTTTTCCATTGTGTTCATCACCAGCTTCCACAGCTCCTTCAGCACTCTCTTCAGGACTGTCTTCTCACAGATCTTAGCGAACAGCGACAGGCTGAAACACAGCAGACATGAAGGAAGCATTTTAACAAACTGTGTTTCTGTGTCCATTAGAGCCGTGATGACTGCTCGCTTTTATTGACTGTGACAAAAAGGATCGAGTCAGGACAACTGGAG
The DNA here is from genome assembly GCA_014773175.1 of Lucifuga dentata. NCBI lineage: Eukaryota > Metazoa > Chordata > Actinopteri > Ophidiiformes > Bythitidae > Lucifuga > Lucifuga dentata. Next base: position 212,809 of record VXCM01000187.1, read on the forward strand.
TGGGAAGGTAATTTAGTATTTTACAATTATGACATACTGGCACTGGACTTTTTATTTTGGGAGACTTTCTGCATTTCCTTCTGCTCCAAGGAAGCAGGACTCATTTTGTACTGAAACTACAGTTCCTGAAACATTTTTTAGATCCTATTCCAGGGTAGGTTCTCCATAATGGCTGCATTCCGAGTTCCGTATTCGTTTCCACGTTTCCCTCTCTTGCGTCTTAGTCCCACCCACTGAAGACGCAAGGAAGAGATGAGGGGAGCTGAGGAGCGACAATTTAAGAGAAATGAAACATCTTCGCTGCTCAAGCATCATCTGAAGTGACATGATTTACAGATGACATCACAGCTGATCAGAGTGCTTGGAGCTGCTGTGTTTTAGTTCCTACATGATCATAAAATAGTGAAATATTGATTGTTACTGTAATACTGCATGAACGTTTTGACAAACGTCCGCATGCCAAACAATCTGACTTTATAATCCACAGATCATCACATTTTTAAGTGTTTCACTGCTCAGAGAGGTAAAATATAAAGTTTATCAGCTTTAGTGAACTTTTCCAAACAGGATGTTTTATTAAACAGGTCAGTGGATTTTGTTGGTGCAGATCGATACAGCTGGTTGTGACGATAAGAGATGTCTTATTGTTTTGTTTTTTTATTCACTCAGAGCTGCACTAAACACACATCATTTTACACAGATGATCAATCAGACAAAATTAAACCAGAGTAATTTTAGACCTGAGATGGTGCTGTTAGTCTGTTGGCATGTTTGATGAAACTTATGATGTGGTTATATTAAGATGCATGTTGGTGTATCGGATCAGCTGTCAGATCTGTCCAGTCAGAAACAGACTTCCAGTAAAGGGGCATGACTGCCAGGTAACAGACTTCCACGTAAGAGTGTCTGGTGTTTCCTCGCTCATGTCTCCCTGATGAAGCCTCCTCCATCCTCAGAACAGAAATAAGTGCTTTAGAACGTCCTTAAACATGGTGAACCAGATTGATTTCTGGGTCGCGTAAGGAACGATCAAATAAGGAACTCAGAATGCACCCAGTGATTCAGAACCTGCTGGGTGAAGCTCACAAGACCAAACGCTGCTAAGTGGTCAGACAGTCTTCTCACGTCACATGGTCAAATTTCCATGGTCTTCCTAGTTTTTGTAAAATGGTAGGAATTCAAGCACGTAGCAGATTTGAGGACTTTGACTCACCAGCCAAAATCAAAGCAGTGATGTTGCAGTTAGGGGGTGTGTGTGTCATATGCGTCAGACCACTTTAGCAGTTTATTTGTAAATGTACACACAGTGCATCACTCACTTGCTGTCCAGGAAGTCCATGATGGGCTGCAGGACATTGTCGGCCTCTTGAACCACGCTGCCGTTGGCGGGGACAGTTTGACCTTTGACCTGGGCCAGGATATCTCCCATCTGCCTCACGTTGTCTTCAATCTGAGGCTGGAAACTAAAACGCATCACACAGACGGAGCATGTTATCAGCTGGAGAGCCTGGTTGTAGTGTTTCTTAACTTCCAAGTCCAGGAATACCCCCCACCCCACCCACACACATACAGACACACACACCTGACAGCAAAGATGTGGCTGAGGTNCCCCCCACCCCACCCACACACATACAGACACACACACCTGACAGCAAAGATGTGGCTGAGGTCGTCCATGACACTATTGAGTTTGTTCTGCAGCTCCTTGAGGAAGTCGCTCGCCTCCACGTTGAGCTGGAAAAGGATAAAATTGGCCATGTGATAAAGCCATGTGATATTTTAGTGCTATCACACCAAAGGCAATATGGAGACTTACATCTTTGCCTCCCATGGCTTCAAACATCTTCTCTAACTGAACTCTGAGTTGCTGGATGTTATTGATGATGATACATGGCTGAGGGAAGAGAGAGGAAAGTCACTACACAAGACAAACACAGAGATGCAACTCTTTTTCTTCCTTTGTTCTCAGGTTTTTACCGTAATCAATCAAGCTTAGTCCTTCTAACTTTTTTTTATTGCTTCTATGGCAAAAACACTCTTGTTGATGTGGGGCAGGAGATGCTGGAGTTCTCAGTAATTACCGCTCCTGTGGGGCTTCTGGTCTCTGTGGGACTGCAGCCCACTTTCCCCAGGCTTCACCACATTCAGTTAATTACACAGCCCTAATTCACTTCGACACTGCAGCCTGGCCATGGCTATGGCACTAAACAGGCTAAGAGAGAGGGTGGTTTATTGCAGTGGGTACCATGTATGGACTGGTCAGGGAGATTTGTTTATTTCTGTCTTTGTTGTTGTGCCTATTTTATGTTTCATAATATATTAACCTGGCCACTGACATCTAACTCCATCTTATTTGCTGTATATTTCTGCTTTTATCTCCCACACACAAAGAAAACTGTTGAGTCAGTGTTCAGTTTGGCTTATGGAGATACAGTCTGTGGTGGAGCTGCTGCCACTGAAATCTTTAAATGCTGTTTAGCACTCAGCATGTGGATTTATCACAGGTAACAGCTACAACACACACACTAAAGCCAGCTGGCTGGCTTTAGCAGTAAGATGTGACCATCATTTGTTTATTACTTATTCATTTACAAAAATAAATGAACTTCCATTTTATATGTCGACCCTTCTTTGGATACTATTCTGGAATAGTAACAGTCTTAGTACACATTCACAAACAGACTTATGCCCCATGTTCCACCAATTACAATTGAAACGGGAAGAATGGCATTTAGTTTTCTGATAGAATAAACTACAAAGCAGCTTAGAATTAAACTCTCCAGTATCAGTGATTTCAAAAGCCTAATTTCAGAGCTTGTTAAATTTGATAGTCATTGCTTTTAAAAATCTGAATTTAGTCGCCGACTAGTGTTCTTCAAAGCTCATGTTGAATATCTTTGTGTAGCTCTTTTATTGCATCTAATCTGATTTTATTATTTTGTTTTTGTAACTCGACATCATTGTAATTGAGGATTCTTCTTCGAAATGGAATTAAAGTTGATAATGAAAAGTTAAGTCTTGTTGGAGCAATTTTTCTCTTTTCTACATACATCTACTACTATATACCATTACGTGGGCTACTTTAAAAGCTAAAACACCTACCACTTTCTCCTTCTTGACATGATTTGGGAAGTCCTTTGCTATGATGTCAGCATAAGACAGCAGGACATTGCCGATGGTCTAAAAGAGAAAAGATGAATGAACAGAAACATTTTCTTGGCTTGGTGAAGAGGTTTAATGTGAGCGCAAGGAGACCGTCACCTTGGCAAATCTCTTCATGTAGTTTCCAACAATCTGAGGGTCGGGACACTCCAGCTTTCGGATGATTTCGAAGCTCTGATTGAGCTGAGAAAATACGTCCACGACCGAGCAGGAGAATAATGCATGCTCGGATGTGACCTGGAACTGGGGGGGGGGNGGGGGGGGGGGAGAAGACAGAATGAGAGCAGAGGGTACAATTACAAGAGAAGACTTGTGGTGCTGCAGTACAACAAGATGAGCAAGACAAAGACTGTGTGTGAAGAGTTCAATCCCCACTTGGGCCACCAATGGTGTAAGTATGCATGCACACTCTACTTGCACTTTTACTTCATCCCTATAATGGCCATTTCATCCTCTTTCGTAATCTACAGCCCTCGTGTGACTGCAATCAAGAAACCGATGAAACGATCGCTGTTTAAGTAAAATAAGCCTTTGGATAAGAGTGGTGGAGGCGATGAGCGAGTTACGATGGATGCCGGGACCCTCATTAACACCCCAGTCATTAAGTGTAGAAGTGAACAGTGTTATGGTATGTGACTGAACTTGGGGAATGCTATTTCGCTGACACGGGAAAGTAGAAGCTGCTCCAGGCGACAGTAATTGGACCCAGAGGATTTCTGACATATGAGCTGGGACATTCTTCAGCTGCTTTGTATCAACCTCTTGCTGTGTGGGTATGTAGGAGTGTGTGTGTGTGAGTCACTGCAAAGTGTGAGTGTGTGTGCATCGGCTTGTGCTGTAGCATCTGCTCTTCTCTGCAGTGGAGTTTTTTCATTTGCCTTTGGTATCGAGTCATTATTGATTGCCTCGAGGCCTTCAACCTGCCTCTCTCTTGTTCTCTCACAGAAGCTGCTCCGTGTGCTGAGTCAGGACAGCTGATGTGAACTCAATTTGCATGAGAAATGCATGAATACATTTTTGGAGGAAGATGCTGCAGGTAGGAGATCAAATGTGAGCTTCCATACTTTCTTTCTAAGCAGAATTTGATTGGTGAATCTGCTGCACTACAGTCTCACATGGCCACACTTTGGATCCATCCGCTTCCACAAGCACATTCATTTGGATCAACTTAAGAGCCATCTGAAACTGGGGGGGGTCTAGTTTTGTCTTTAGAGTCCTTTAAGTTTTTTTTNTTTTTTTTTTTTTTTTTTTTAATAACACTTGCATAGATGTGAGTATTGTGCTGTTGATTTCCTTGTGAAAAGCTACTCAGAAAAAGTAAAGGAACATTTCACACATTTTGGTTATTTTTGTGTCTGTGATGCCAATTGACCATCATACCAGTAACAGCCATTCTTGTTTTTATTGACTTATCTATGATTGAATTTTGGTTTGTGGGAATTTAGATTAAATATCTCCAAATGCACTGTTGCTTTAATTATGTTGAGGAGTGCTGAATGCTAGCATGCTAACATTTAACAAGTTTAGGGTGAAGATGAAAAGGAGTTACCCCGTCTTTTTTGTCCCTCTCCAGGGCTCCATGGAGAAAATCTCTGGAAACTTCTTCATTTTCATCCAACCACATGATGACAAATGGCTCAAACCAGCTACAGAATAAAGAGAGAATAGAGGCAAACTGACTTTCTGTGGCAAATGGAAGAGGAAAGATGTGAATGACGTATTAAAGTTCATTCTCACGCTGGGTACTCAGGTACATGCTTCTGGAAAGTGGGCAGCTCCTTGCAGTACTCATTATAAAGCCATTTCACCTTGAAGTGCAGGTTCATATAATCTGCGCTTTTACAAAGGCGGTTCTTCTCATGCTCTGAATATTGAAGAGAAAGAAAGAATGAGAGATCATTGTAATGTGCTCTCTTTCTCCATTCTTTATTCATAGTCTACAAAAATATACACGCACACGGCATAAACTTACCCTCCATGGCATACTTCATGTCCTGTGCAAACATATTCCACATCACCTCAGCACTGATCTTGCCCACATTCAGTTCCTGTGGAAACCTATGGGAGGCAGCACGGTGCTCAGGCTTAATGCTCTGTAGCTAATGCTAACACTGTATTATGTAACATGATGGCTCAGGCACTCTATATAACTTTATTGTTTCCTCTATATTTCTTTATCATAAGAGAAATACCTCAGAAAAAACAAGAAAGTAACAGCTCTTCTTTCTCTTTCCGTCAGTGAACATTGTTTACAATTAATTTCTTTGTTTTGCGCACTTTGACATTCATAGTTTGACATACACTAAAGGCCAGAAGTTTGAGGCCACCCCCAGAATTTTTTTATTTTTTTTTTAAATCATCTATACACTTTTTTTTTTTTTTTAAANAAAATACATAAAATAAATGTAACTAATTAGTTTTCAAGAAGAATTTGTCAACATAAAAGCACTTTGGTTTCATCAAAGTAAACTCCTCTGGCCAAGTCATAATTTTCAAAACCTTTTGCATCTCTTGTGAATGGATGTAATTTTGGCATAATTTTGATGAATGTTTTAGATCATTGACCTGTTGAAGAATGAAATTTTAACACCAATACTCCGTAAACCAGATAGAATCACGTGTCTTTGAAGGATGGAATGGTAATTCTCTTTCTTCATAATTCCTTTAACTTGGACCAAGTCTCCAGATCTCTCTCCTCCAAAACACCCCAACAGCATTACTGAACCACCCCCATGTTTTACATGGGAGTGGTTCATAGGGGTGGTTGCAGAACAATAGCATTACCAGACTGTGTAGCAAGTTAATCCCAAAATGATGTGGGAGAAGTCAGACAGCAGCTATTGAATAGAATGTTAAAACACATAAGCAAGGGAGGTGGAACACAACTGGAGTGCCAGTGCACTAATACAGACTGGGCATACCTTCATTAAAAATCATTTCTTAAACTATAGTGACTAAATAATGTCCTCTTGTTGACAAATTCTTCTTGAAAACTAATTAGTTACATTTATTTTATATACTGTATTTTTGTCATTTCCTGTGCAATAAATTGTAAAACAAACAGTGTATTGGTGATTTTTTTTTTTTTTNTTTTTTTTTTTTTTTTAAATCTGGGGTTGGCCTCAAACTTCTGGCCTGTAGGATACATGTTCTTCTATAACTTCTATTGCTTTGTATTATTTCTCTTAATAAATCAAGCAACTGCAACTGTTGCCCTGATATTGCCTCATTTTCTCCAAAGCTGGCTTTGAACCTTTCTGCTCTGGCTCTCTATGATAGCATGAGGGAAGAGACCACTGGTATGCGGGGACTCACTGGTTGAGGCAAGGAGTGTAGGAGTTTTTGTCCTCCTCTATGATGGAGACAATGAGGGTGATGAGTTTGGACCAGAAGTCCAGGTTTTTGATACTGGGACCCTGCTCGTCTGGAGGGACTGCCTTTGACTGGAAAGAGAGAAAGAGTGGAGAGGATTTACACACATAAATAATCATCTGGAGGAGTAATGGTGCAGTTTGGAGCATTGGAGCTGCACTAATGAGCAGGACTACATCTGTCGTATTTCTGTCATACACCCATGTTTTTGTTTCACACGGAGACTTACAGGGTCTGTCTGGTATTCCCTGTTGTAGAGGTCGTGGCAGTTGTTGAAGATGTACTCATAGGTGGAGTTGAGACAAGCTTTTACGCAGTCCTTCACCACCTGGCTTGCCCTGGGGGGACTCTGCAGCTCCTGAACCTGAACACAGACATCACAGAACATTTGGCTTGATCCAAAGCATGCCAGAGTCTCAGTAGGGGTTATTTCAGTGGGAATTTAACATAAGCTCTATTCACAAAGCTGTACAAAGTGTATTGAAGTACACTAATTGAATACACACACACACACACACACACAAACAGCATATGTTTGGATAGGGTAATGTTGAACTAATTCTGAGTTTGTGCCTTAGGCTACTGACTGAAAGTACTGGAAATTTCTACCATATTATTATGAGTGGAGAGCTAAAGTGAAATAATATCCTTTCAGTTTCACCTTCATTCTGAAGAAGGTGATGCTTGTCAGGAGGTCCACAGTAGACTTGAGGTCCTGTAGCCTTTCGGGACTGCTGGCTGGGAAGTTATTCTGCAAACATAATCACAAGCACACAGAAAAGAACACAAACAGCACAAAACGTTCTCAAGTTTAAAACAAGGTATTTAATGTAGTATAACAATATACTATATAAGAAAAATTACACATAATTTTCATCTCAAACGCAAAACAGAGGGGATATTCCTATTTATGTGCAGCAAAAACAAGCACAAAAATGAAGCCAGCAAGAGACAGATCATCAAAAACACGAGTCAAAATATTGAGCAGCTGTAATAACAGAAGTAGTCAGTACCCTGTACATGGACAAGTCGATCCTCAGGGAGTTGTGCAGCTGATCCAGTAGTTTCACAAACCTCTCTTTCTAAAAAGCACAAGACACAAAAAACACAGCAAAATCCTCAGAAAAACTCTGACTGACACACTACTTAGCATTTGACTACACAAACCCAAGTCTGGTTGATCTGGTTGGGCCTTTGGAGAGAAAGGCTGGGCCGCATGATGTTAACTTTCATTTACAGATGTCGTGCCTCATCTCAGCTCCAGGGGAAATTCAGACAACACATGTTTGAGATCTTTTGAAGAGAATCTTTACACAAGTGCATTGCGGTACTGACACAAACAGTAAACACCTATATGTGGAAAAGAGACAAATGCTGCTCGGTATTTCTCAGGGACTCACGCCAAAGTTTGAAGCAGCAAATCTGTCTGAGGCAGAAACATTGTTGGAGGACTGGGTGGTGTGGGCGTAGTAAGCATTGATGTTGGCTAGCAGGGTGCTCATCACAGCTGGCACTCCTGGGCACATGTACTTAGATGACAGGCAGGCAAAGTGGCTGTTGGATGGAAGTTGTAAGAAAAGAAAAAAAAGGACATTTCATATATTTTCTTGCTCTTTGACCTGTGTGCTGATAAATTCCTGCCCAACACTCAGAGTGATGCTAAAAGGGCTCACGTCATTGCCTGGTAGATGGACTCTACTCCGTATCGCATGGCGAACTCATCTACTATCTCCTGAGCTGTCTCTTCGAAATACACCTTCCACGCGTCATCTCCTTTGGCATCAGGGATCTTAACTACGCCACCATTTTGCTCCTCTGTGGTGTACTGGAACAGATGCTGCACACAGAGAGAGGAGACAGTAAGTATATGATAGCTTAAAGGAGCTAAAGGGGAAGATGAAGCCTAGAATCAAATTGATTTGTGCAAATATCAAAATAGCAGGTAGCTCTTGCATCCTTAATGTATTTGTTTGAAGAGTTCTTTCATGTGCAAATAATCAGACTGACCTCATGCAAACAGGTGTACTGAACATGGTATGGAGCCACCGTCTCCTCTCCTTTGATTTCCACACTTATGTGCATCCGGATGGCTCCCGACACAGCAGATTTATCTGTTCTCTTGTCTGTTAGATGGAAGGAGGATATACATAGTTTCTAAGCCTGCTGGGATCTGTTCTATCTACAGGAGACAACGACTTCAATTATCTCTTTCTTGTTCTATTATCTCTGCACCAGTCACTGCACCGCTTTTCTGTCTGTAATCCCCTTTTAATTCCCTTTTCTGCTCTCTTGAAAACTCACCCAGGTTGTACCAAACATCCATCTCCCCACTGAGAGTGCGGACCTCAATGATGGTCTGACCCAGGAAGTCATCGCTCTCACGTTTGAACCTCTGTTTCACACGGGACTTGATGTCATCGTCCTCATCCCATACGCGAACCTTGATGCGGTCCGATGAGTTGTGGCATTCACTAGATGAGGCAGAGACAGAACACGTCGAAGCATAAGAACATAAGAAGACATCAACTGTTGGAGGAAAATATGTTAATGGTTGATGAATCTCTGCTGAGAGTAAAATAGCAATAACTGAAGAGCATCATACTATTATAGTCTGTAATATAAAATAAGCTTGCTGTACTCACAAGTGGAAGTTCTCCTCCCAGACAGGGTTGAGGTTGCCATAGATGGTCTTGGTCCTCTTCTTGGTTTTTCCCACTTGGACAGTGACATATGGATCACTGGAGCCTGTTTTGTCTTTAGCCTGCAGGCCCTGAGCACACACCACTAGGGATAAGACATGGAGAGACATTAAAACAATGACACGTACAGCAGCAACCTGACAAGCGGTTTCTTTAATGTCTTAGTGTGTGCTCAGTATTAGTCTCACTGTTAGTGTGTTTTCCTCACCAGTGATGCTGATCTTTGCTGACCATTTAGAGGTCCCATCAAGAACACTCTGCTTGATCTGCTTCATGTGTGTGGCATGCGTTGATTTGTCAAGGCCAAACACTTCCTGTATCTGCTCAAAGATCTCTGGCTTGTTCCTCTCTCTGATCTTCATGCGGTCCTTTAGAACCATAATGATATTCTGGGTTCGGTCCTCCGCCCCGTGCTTTGAGCTCTTCTCTGCAGCTCCTGATTAGACAAGAGGATGAAAAGACGGATGTAAGAAGCACAGCTGATAGTGTGTAAAATATATTCAACGCATGACTCAGAGGTGAACAACTTATCTCCCTTTCCCCTGTAATCCATCTCTTTAAAGCTGAGTGCCAGCTTAAGATAGCATCAGATCAATTTTGAAAATCTTTGACATTTCCTGGCCAGGGATCAAACCCCAAACCTCCCAGTACTAGTGTAGAAACTGCATGCACTTAGCTACTGATCTGGTCAGGAAAAGGAGATGGTCAGAGACAGATGTTTTGGGCGCCCAGATCTTGCTAGACTCCTTGGAGGCCAGAGACAGATGAATAATGCATTGCATAAATTGACTCCAAAATCAGTAGGGGAATTGGATAAGTCACCCCATGTGGAGCTGAATTAGACAAAGCAGTGCAGACGCAAAGGCTTTTGGGTAAAAGTGAGAGAGTAAAGAGGCAGGGGTATGACAGCACATTACTCAGGTGATAAATTGGAAAGGAAGAGGGAGGAGAATGTGAGAGTGGATAGAGGACAAGAATAATGGGATGACAATAGGGAAGAAGGATAAAGAGGAGTTAAATTGCTTTTAGGGTTTTTTTTGGTTTTTTTTGAAGGGTTTGATATGTATCTCCAAGTAAAAAGAGCTGCATAAATTTAACATGTGCATAAATGGTTAATCTGTGTGTCCAGTTATTATTGTGCATGTGTGAGCACGTTTGCATCAATCCTTACTCTGCAAACAGTCAGCATTTAGCAGATCCTGGCACTTGTCGTGGCATTTGACGCCACACTCGGAGCAACGCATGCCTTGTCGGGCAATGCCCCACAGCAGCCCCTCGCATTCGTAGCAATAGGTAGGAGTGGTGGCGGTCCACACCTCGAAGTTATGTGGGGTGGTAGAGGAGATGGGGTAGATCAGAGCCTGTAGCGTCTTTTTATAAACATGGCTCTTCTGCAAATGACATGGACAGAGAAATGTAAGTTTGATACCAATACTGAATAGAAACTGAATCAAATTGCCAAAAATGAACTGAGGTGTGGAAGCCCACCAGCTCCTCATTGCCAAGAGTGGTGGAAGCCATGGCAGAGGTGATTCCAGCCTTACGAGAGTTCTGCACTAGAGACTGGGAACAAGGACATTAAGTGAACTACAGTGATAAGTTTAAATTTGTATTTCATATGTGTGAGGGATAAACAAGCACTTACCATAGCCTGATGTGGCCAGTTGGAGGTAAAACAGAGGAAAGGGAGGAAAAAGTGAGGTAGAAATTGATGATTAGGTAATATATAAAATGATCTGAACAAGTGTTTATGCTACACTGTGGTGAGTATGTGTGTGTGTGTGTGTGTGTGTGTGTGTGTGTGTTTCTGACCAGATCTCTGACTAGAGGAATGGCTTTCCTCTTGCGAAGGTCAGGCATGCTGTCAATACTGTAGAGAGCACCTCCCATTCTGAGAAGAAAACAAGATAAGCATATGTAAATATATATCCAATATTTACAATTGATAAAAGTAACACTATAATTGTCACCCTCAAGCTTAAAGTCATATTTTGTTATTACAGAGCCAATGGAATTACCTGAATTATCATTTCTAATGTTAATGTATTCCAGGGCTTCTCAAGGACGTTACTGGAGAGATTAAATATGCATATTCCCTTGTTTTAAACAGTGGAATGACAATACACAGCTGGATAGAAATGCTGGTTTTATTTTGGCTACCATAGTACTTCATCAGTATGCAGCCTTGGTTCCACTCTGAGGTCTGCCTCATCTACAAATGACCTGCCTGCTAAGTCAGGGCAGCCCATCGCTGCTCAGTACTCACTGGCCTTATGCCATGAGCTGAATGAGCCAGTGTATCAGACAAAAAAGAGAATGGAGGATTCCTTGACTAAAGAAGGGTGTTTTCATTCTGAAGTCGCGTTCATAGGTCTGTGATGATTTGAGAATATTTTAATTGTGCAGATATTATGGAGCTACATTATTTGCTGAGGCTGCTTGACTAATATTCTATGCATGATATCTATTTCATATAAGGAAAAAGTACATGGCTTGAGGAAATAATGCAGAATCGTACCCTCCTTTACCAAACCACAGCGAGCTGGAAGTCTCTCCTCGAGCCTGAGAGAAAAAGGAAGTGATGAGCAGAATAAAAAACAAGCCGTCTTCTTTATAGCCCTGCACACATCACTATCACATACAGGATGCGGATAAAGCGATTTGATAATAACATTGTGTTGGGCTCTCACATATGAAATCCAGTTGCATCAGTGGTTGAAATTGACCTGTACCAGTGAAAACCACTATTCAGAGTTACTGCTCCAGCATCTTTGGGGTGCCTCAAACCATTCTGCTCACAGGCACAAAATACAAGAATGTAATGTTTTAATTTAAATACTTATTTTGAAAATACAAGACACTGGATGACAGTTCTACCAAAATGTAAACCAAAAAGATCAATCTGTCGTGAAGATGAATGAGTGAAGTGAATGTGCTCATTTCCTGACAACGCTTTTTCTCCAGTAACCAGTCAGGCTGTGCCTACCTGTCAGCATGCTCCAATGGTGGCCAAGCAAAGTGCATGCGAGTGCCACTATGGCAATGACATGAAGCTGGAACGAAAACAAAGTGGGTTGGCACAAGCAAACAAAAAAAGACAAAGGAAGGGAAGCCAGATGTAGAAAAACGCAACACAACATACGTCAACATAAATATCAAAGCAAGTGATTATTCCTCTGAACAACTGAATTTAAAGGTAATGAAACACAACATAACGTGAACAAAATATGCAAGTGAAAGTTGATCAAGCAAAACTAAATGTGAACAACTGGATCAGACAGCAAGTGCTAACAGCAGCCATACAATGGAGTAGTGCTGCAACCCAAACCAAACAAAAATTTGTTGCTTGTAAAGCACTCTGTGTCTTTATTTAAAAACTCAGGTATCTATTATAGAGTATGAAACATATTAAACCTGCATTTGTGTATCTAGTGAAATACACTATCAAAATAGAACTGAATAACTTACAGTATCCACCCTGTCTTTACATATAAATAATGCACCTCACTTGCATATTTCAAAGACTTGGTGGACACTTTTAGAGTCTGTTGAAATCCATCATATCTTTTAGATTACAGTAATGGTGCTGAAGGTGGTCCTGAATGAGGCCTAATGTTCTGGGACTCAGACTGGGCTGTTTTGGAGGAATCGACTGAATTTTGGAATTCTGGTGTAAAACCAGAACTGGCGCTCTTACCTCTCGAAGCTGATCTAAGACTTTGTTGTAGAGCCTGAGCCAGTTCTCCTTGGCCCTGACTGCTGGGTCCACTGGCTCTTTGGGCTCCTCTATGACTGCAGGACTACAAGGTAAACAAGGATTTTTATTTTTAGTGTCACATAATTACAGGATAGGTGCTCCACGCTCAGACAACATCAAGGGCAATTGTCAAAAGACTATTGAAGAGGCTACACCAAGCTGTTATTTCTTTTGTAGCATATTTCATCCCAACCTTCCATTCGTACCTCTCAGGCACCATCTCTGTTTTTTCTACTGGCGTCAGTGGTCGGCTCTCTGGAATGTGCTCCTCCATCTCCTCCACTGGTACTTTCTCATCTGACTGGACAGGGGATGTCAACGCCTCCTTTTCCAACATTTTCTCCTCTTCTATCCAAGGCTCTTCCTCAAGCTCGGGAACATGGTTCTCAGTGGGGGCTGACTGTGTCGTGGTAGAACCATTGGCCTGGGCATGAGTTGGTGCAGGGGATGGGGTCTGTTGAGAGAAAGGGCCCGTGGTGGAGGGGGACTTGGAAGCTGCAGCAGCCACAGTAGCTGGGTGGGATGGAGGGACGGTGTTGGCTGCAGCAGACTGCTGCTGCTGAGAAGAGGCTGAGGGTGGGGGGTGAGCCTGAGCAGGTTGGGCAGCAGGAACAGAAGACAGGAAAGTAGAGGCTAAGCCTGTGACTGCAGCTGTTAGAGGTTTAGCCATCGAGAAGAAGGAAGTGGCAGATAGGGCTGGCTGAGGCTGGGGCTGTGACTGGGGCTGTTTAGGGGGTTGGGCTGCTGGAGCCATACCAGGAGGATGAGCTTGGCTGATAGTCTGGTTAGGGGGTTGAGTAGGGGGCTGCTGTTGGTTTAGAGAAGACTGTTTCTCTAAAGGAGGTCTGGAGTTGTGTGTATCAAGAGTCGGGGGGGCAGTTGATGTTGGAGTTGGAGTGAATGGAGGCTCCAGGTCCTCACTGAGGGTTCCATCCAAATTGTACAGATCCTCATCATCGTACATCATCTCCTCATCCTCGTAGAGAACTTCCTCTTCCCCGTCATACAGTCCTCCATCATCCTCTTCATACAGAGCCCCCTCCTCTCCTCCATCTTTGCTGTAGCCGCCCTCATCGCTGTACGCCCCCTGGGTCTCATCAGGGTCCCAGTCTGGGGAGCCTTTACTGTAGCTAACCGAAGAGTGGCAGGAGTGGTAGGAGTCATTTTCATCATAAGGGTCTCTCTCTCCATACTCCCCACCATAGTCTTCCTCACTCAGCTGACTGCTGCACCGACTCAACTCTGCAGATGATGCGTAGCTCCCTGTAGGACTGAAAGAGAAGAGAAGAGAAGAGAAGAGAAGAGAAGAGAAGAGAAGAGAAGAGAAGAGTGAGTGGGAGAGGGGTGGAGGTACACTGACCAAAACAATATCATCATTTAGCATGCATATTCATCATTTACTATATATATATGTGTGTGTGTGTGTGTGCATGTATATACCCATGTATACACACACACTAATGTACATAATCATGCTTTACCCAGTCTTTCGTAACCCTAATCTCAAACATGATTACAGAGCACTTTGATGGACTTAGGCCTCTATGCTTTGTGTTCTGCCAGACAGCACTACTAAAATTCTTTTCTACATGTCTTTGGCTGGCCAGGCATTATACTGATGGCTAATCGATGAAAAGCAATGGGAATACAAGAGTATGAGACAAACAACGAGAAATAGAGCAGAACAGAATGGTGAGACGCCTCCAGAAAGCTGACAAATGAAAAAGAACAAACATCCACAAATGCAACACACAGAGAAAAAAAGTATTTATACCTCCTGATGAATGGGGCAGTTAAAAACAGAACAGAGGCACAGAGGAGGGGGAAGGTGGAGTTGGGGTAAGGGAAAGGGAGGACAGCAAAGAGAGGAAGGGGACAAAAAGAAGAGGGAGTGAATGGGAAAAGCTGAGAGGAGGAGATGAAGAATGGGCAGGGGTAAGAGGAGGGTGTCTTGTCCAATATACTTACACAAGCGGCTAATCTTATGTGCAGTATTGACCATTAGATTGCCAGATGAATAATTCATAACGTAAGAGGTGGAGGGATGCATGGTTTCATTCCCAGTCTGAGAAACGTATCAACCACAAACTGAGAAATCTTTCAGTATTCTAAACAACTCTGGTCTGCGTGATTCAATGAAAAACTTCACTAATCGTTAAGGTAAACCTCTCACAATTTGACAAAAGCCCCAAACTGAAAAATAAACATCCTTGGATTCGATGTATTTTTATTTTGAAGCATTAACATACCTGACGGCCCTCTGATGGTGGTAATCGAGGTCCTGGTTGTTGGCTGAATGTGTGTAAGACAAGTTTCTGGAGCTGCGGTGTTGGTGGCTGATGGGATACTGGTGAACTGAGGCGTTGGGCTGTGATGTGGTATAATAAGGAGGGGGGATGCTGTTACTGGTTTCACTGCGATAGTCACTGTCCCTGTCATCCACAGCGCTGTCTGGGTCCTCATCTACCCAAAGAAACATAGATGATAAAAGAGAAAAATAAAAAAGGTCTTTTTTTGGTTGTATGCATCAACTCATGAAGCAACAGAACAGAGCAGAATTTTAAATTTGTACAAACTAAAAGCAAGAGAAAGAACAACTCAAATGATAAACTTGTCATCTGACAAAGGAAGGCACGTACAGCAACTCCTTTAGTTCTATAGTAATTACTCCGTGCATGTGATATACCATCAGTGGTTCTTTCCTTCTCAGTCACATCATAACTGAACATAAATCCATTCCTGATCCCACAGGAGATGCTTTATTCTTCTGTAGCATCCATAGATCACAGATTAATGTCCCAATGGGAAGTGATGAGAGTTTAACAGTGTTGGATCAGTCAAAAGCAAATCCAGCTTCTATTAATCATTCATCATTATCCATCATCGTCTTACACACTCTCACTGAGGCTGCTGCTGCAGCAACTGCTTATACTTTCATCTGTTTGAGTGTGTAAACACTAATTAAAGACAACAACTTTGCTTCACTCTTCAACCATGACCTCGCAAGCCTCTCTGTGTTATTCTTTTCTTTTGTTCACTCTCTCACTTCATCAGCTTTGTATCTATCAACCCCAACTCTATTTTTCCCTGTGAGTGAACAGAGTTGAGATGGGTGAAATCACTGCAGCGGTGTGGGCGAGTCTAACAGATGCTTACATAAGACCATCAGCTAATCACAGCAATAAAGAGAAAGAGGAAATGCAGAGATACAGATTGAGGTTTTTTTTTTTTTTTTTATGCTTACATGTACATCGCATGCACAGTATGATTGTACTGAATCTAAACTTACTTTGTTGGTCTCCCCATAGACTCCAGTTACCTGCAATGAAACAGGATGTGGTGAGTATTATGAATTGTACTTGTCTGTCCAGTCCTCAAACAGAAAACACACAGTTGTATCATTAAAGCACCAAAGTTCCTGATGTGAATGAAAGAAAGCACAGAAGGAACTTTGAGCTTCGGAGCCTTTCCACCTGCCCTAGACAGCTGACTCAGCAGACCCGGCAGACTGGACCAATATTCAAAACAAGCAGCATCCTGGATTAGCTCGCCTTCAGACATCCGATACTGCTATTGATCCATTTCAATGCAGCAATTCAATGACTCTTCCTTCGACTCACAGTAACCCATGTATGGTTGCACACATAATGCTCATGCTGAGGCGAAGCAATCTAATTACATCTCACCAACTGAATGTATATTTCACTTGTTAAGGTAAAACAAATGACTGCTTTTCACAAAGAGTAATTGGTCACTTACAGCACTGGGTCCCTGGAACAGGAAGTGGGCGTTCCTGTTCTTCCTGGTATGAGTACTGTAGCAGACAAGGCACAGTAAATGAAAATGAAAAAAAGATGATGAAGAGATTATGGCTGGCAATTAACAGGAGAAGATTTGGGACTGTGCTTTCACGCATAAGGTGATTCTGTGGGCAAATTTCATCTTGTCATGTGCAACATGGTTATCATAAAAAAATCATGTTACCATATTCCAAAAGTATAAGAAAACAAATGCTGAGCTAATACATTAAAAACTTACATCTTGGTCCCTCATGGCATTGAGTTGCTCCAGTTTTTTGGCCCAATATCGAGCCTCATCCTCAGGAATATCTACAAACAAAACCCAGAAAAATTAATTAAAAAAAAAAAAATCAACAAAAAAACAGCAGCTACACTTGTGTCACATGCAGACACTTTACATCTTTTATAATACTGTCTAACTTTTGTGTGAAAACACAACTTTGGCCCACTTACAAACCCCACCCAGGATAAAGCAACCCTAAAATTATTTACAAAAACTGCTCGTTCTATACATGATAACAAGGCAGTTTTTATAGAAACTTGTATAGAACTTCAGATGCATTTGACCAGAACAGTGACATTGAAAATGGGCCTTTTTACTTAGAGTGCTACAGCCAACGCTCTATATGATGCAGATCTGCAGATTGAGGGGTCAGGTATACTATACTGATTAGAGGAAGGGGAAACAGGATGAAATTGACATCTAGTCAATTCTAAGAGGAACACATCTTGATCGATCACTGAGAAGGGAATGACATGAAATCCCCCATACACACAACTGCTTTGCACAAATATCATTAAAACGTAGGTCAGTCATATATAATGGCGTGCTTTCAAAATGCAGTTTAAAAAAAAAAAAAAAAAAAAAACAACTTAGTTTGCCCTCCAGTTTTATATCATCTGCCCCCAACTATTGAGAGTTTCAGATTTTGATGCTAAATTATGTTGATTTCTCCTTTAAAACAATGAATCTTTGCTCTCACCAAGAGGCAGTTCGAATCGTGTGTCCAGTAGCACCAAATGGAGTGTGGGGTCTTTGGTGCCACAGATCTCATTATCTGCCATAATGACCTGAGAGTCCAGTGTCAGCCACTCCCCTGGACCTTCCTGTGTTCAGAAAGGGGAGCATAATTTAAAAAAAAACAAAAAAACAAAACAAAAAAAAAAANAAAAAAAAAAAAAAAAAACATGGATCAGGCACAAGTGAGCATGCAGAGACAAACAATTGGATTTTCTCAGCTGGTGGGTTAGTGGCTAACCTCATTCGACTGTCGGATGCTACGGAGGGGGATCCACACAGTACCCACCATTGTATCCCAGATTAACCCTTTGTTCCACACCTCTACTGTCAGACCCAGGTCCAAGCGGTTAATTTCACTAAGAAGAGACAGAGAGAGAGAGAGAGAGAGAGAGAGAGAGAGAGAGAGAGAGAGATTTCAAAGAAAGAAAGACATTTAGATGCTAACTGAAATTCAATCGTAACTGACAAAGAAATAAAACAGACACTTTTGAAAATAAACGCTAAACACCCACAGAGACACTTGGGCAATCCATACACGTGGACTTCACTGTGACGTATCTCAAATATTTCTCTGTAGGAGCAGGAGGAGCTAACAAAGAGCATTTACAAGCCAGCAGGGAACAGGAGAGAGAAAAGAGGGATGAGGGGAGGGAGGGAGAGAGAGAGAGAGAGAGAGAGAGAGAGAGAGAGAGAGAGATGAATATGGGGAGGGAAGAAAATGTGTGATGAAGGCAGTGGAGGTGGTGATTGTATCACATGCCTGGAGGGAGAAAGTGGGAACTTTAATTAAACAGGGGGGATGGATTTCTCATCTTAGTAGTGACTCTTTTCAAGAAAAGTGCCTGTTTGATTCATGGCAGTGATTGGGGGAGTGGGGTNCATGAGGATCTCTGCAGTCCAATCTCACATAACACAGCTACCCTGGTGTTGCACCAGGGTAGCGTCACAGCGTCACGTCTCCAAACATCATAGAAATCCCCAAGATGCTGCGTTCAGCCTGCCTGCTGCAACCCACGTTACATGATTCTCAACATTTATCACAATATATCAGTACAAGCTGGATCTCTGCGTTACAAATAGCGTTATATAATGTACAGACTGTTTTAGTGGCAGCAGCAATGAGCTATTATGTCAATGTTTATTGAAACATAAGCTCAAACAAACTGATGTCAAAGCAAAAAAAAAAAAAAAANAAAAAAAAAAAAAAAGACGATTACTAGACAGCAGAAATAAGAGATGGAAAAAGCGAACAGGGGGAGGGGGATAAGATGAAAATGGGGATAAGAGGAAGGGCAAAGGAGGTGAAGATCAAGGAGCCATGTTTAGCGAAAGTGACAGAGAAGAAGAAATATGGGATGGAAGAAAGCCAAGGTTGAGAGCAAGGATGAGAAGAGTGAGAGGCAGAAATACCGAGGGAGACGAGATAAAAGGCAGGATGAGGGAGTTGTTGAAAGCGGAGGTGCAGATGCAGAGAGGAAAACGCTATGTGAAACAATACAGGCATAAAGGGCGCTTGAGATGGAAATGTGAAAGGAGGGAGATGAGAGAAAGGCTGATGGAAAGTAAAAAATACAAAAAAAAGGCAACTGCAAAAACACTCAAGCGGCTCATGTTGAAAGTGAGAAGATGACAAGAAGACAGAAAAGAGGGAAGCAGAGAAAGAGAGTTTAGTCAGAAGATGATGAAGGACTCACAACATGAAGTCTTGCTCCCAGCTGGGCATGTTGCCCCTGACAGCGATGGTTGTGCTCTTCACATTTTGTACTTTTAGAGTCACATAAGTGTTAAACTTCTCTGTCAGGGAGGGAGGGAGAGATGAAGGAAGAGATTAGTTACAAAGAACAAGAAAGACATTTTGTGTATTTTCATTCTCCATCCTTTAATGAAACATTTGTGCATTAGGAAACTGCAGACTTAGATATAGGCCTACATTTTGTTCTGCACATTAACTGACTTCCCAACATCTCATTTCCCTTAATGGCTTCATCTTGTAATGTCTGCCCCCTTCAGCAACCAGCCTGTGATTAAAGATTTATGTCGCATAACAGCGTGTGGGATCTAAGTCTCTTTATTTCCAGGTCTTACCTTGGGGTCCATCCAGCTTGGCTTGCTTCACTGTGGAAACACAGAGAGAGAGAGAGAGAGAGAGACAACGTCACACACAGGAACACCATCTGTTTCTCTTCGGAACGCTCCTCTTGCGTTCTCTGTTTGGGCTTTTACGCAGAAAATAGGGCATGGGCAGCTGCTTGTACTAAAAATAAAATGCAGACTGTGAATTTTAGCAAAATATACATCTCCAGGAAAATCATTTAGATAGAAAAACTACATAGAATGATAAAATTCAGGACTCTACACATTTTTCATTCACCCTGTATGTTACTTACAGCAGAAGATTGGTTGACGATGGAGGGAATACGGTACACATTTGCACAGAACATGTTAATTTGGGTTTAGTGCTCTGTCTTTTTTGCTGTAAGGTTCAGATTTGCTGACACTGAGTGTGTATCAAAACACAGAAACACACTTTGCTGGTAAAACATGAGCTGCTGTCTCACTGTGGTGCTTCATCAGTGTGAGATACTGATAAATTAAACAAGATGACCAAAAATATGTTAATATCATTTGCATATTTTTTATTAGCAGTGGGAGTATAAGAAATGCTGTAGATGTCAAAGTAAAAAATATTTAGTTAGCCAGAATGTTATGATTCAAAGCATCTGTTCGTCAAAGTAATTTATATTTATAATAAATTATATTTATAGTGTGCTTGGAGGCTCTGCTGCCGACCCCGTACTACACCTGTATTTCTTTTACTAATTTGTTATTTCTGGGAAAGTTTTTGTTTGGAAGGGAAAGTTTCCACGATTATCAAACAAAAAGTTTTGATGGATTTTTCCATAGAAGGCTAAAGCCCAGCTTCTCTCACTGCAGCTCCATTTTACCAGCTTTGACGCACATACATTTTTAATGCTCTACTACCCATTCCCCATCACACACACGCACACACATCTCATGTATTAAAAAATGTGAATGCAATATTGCTTAACCCTACCTTCACAACTGCTTGAAAAATGAATGAAAATGCACACAAGTATTCAAAAATGTTCTTCCTACTTATCCCATAATGCTACGCTAGAACCAGTCACCATAGTAACCACCACAAGATTAAAAAGTTGACGTCAAATTGTCCTGAGTCAGCCAGATATAACTCTTTAATGCAACACACAAACTCAAGCAAGCTAAAGTGCTATTACAGCAGAGACACAATAACACACACACACACACACACACGCTCAGCTGCAGTGACTCACTCACATCCACCTGCTTCTGTGCTAAAAAAAAAAANCACACACACACGCTCAGCTGCAGTGACTCACTCACATCCACCTGCTTCTGTGCTAAAAAAAAAATACTGCTTCCGTTCAACTCTCCACACACACGCGCACACACACACACAAAGTAAAATTTTGTTCAACATCCTTTCAACGTCTGTTAGTTTTCAAAATACTGTCAATGTGAACAGAAAATTAAATAATTCAATACTAAGTGCAGAAGACAAGGATGAAACCCAACTTTATTCTCCAGAGTCCTTTAGATTGTTCACTTTAGGCAGACGAAAGCAGAGTGTAATTGTGATTCTTGCTGTGTTTTATTGTCAGGACTAAAACAGCCTGGGAAATATAACAGTACATGAGGAGGATCAATAAAAAGAGAATTGGATTTTCGACAGCGGAAAGCTGAAGCTTAATAACAGCACACAACAATCATAAATCTCTATGATGGAGAGGGCTAAGATGAGAAATGTCTTCAAGTCCCCCCAAACATTATTCAGTTCACATTTTCATCCATCTACGACTCCCTCCAACAGACACACACACACACACACACACACACACACACATACACAAATACATGTATGGNCTCCCTCCAACAGACACACACACACACACACACACACACACACACATACACAAATACATGTATGGACACAAGTGCCCATATAACTCATAAACAAGAAGCCTGTCAGGAGCTGTAACATAGGATCAATTGACTGAGATGTAGGCTATGGGTGAGTAGTCTAGATTCAGAAAACCAGGCCATGGCTGTCAACAATATATCAACCTCTGCAATAGCTTAAACAACTAAAGGCATCAAATTCCATTTTATTTCAACCTTTATTCTATTTTCAAAAAGGCTGCACAGCAGAATCTGTTTGAGCCAAAATTATATTTTGTGCAAAAACCGCTTGCAGCTCCATTTCTTTAGCAGGCTTCATTTCAGGAAGTACCTCTGAGGCAGCAGACACTGACTTATGGCAACTAAGCGGCTTGCCAAGAAAACAGACAATCAACAGCGAATCAAGCAAACCCTTCAACTCAAACTGTCAAGGAATGTGAAATAGGCAGCGGGTGAGCTGAGGTCAGCTATCGAGTGACAAAATTACAGGGTGGCTTGATTCAAACGGACGGCGCCAAATTCCAAATGATTTTAGAGGTGCACGCAGATCTGCAGCATTCTGTGTAACTGCTGACAGACATTATGCCTTCTCATTTAGTGTCCAAATCAAAAACAGGAAAAAAAAAAAAAAAAAAAAAAAAAATTGGACTTGAAATTATGTGGATGTTTGCAGGAGAAGTAGCCAAGTTGTTCAGAGTTAATCTGTCTTCATGTCTGACTTTTACTTTGTTGGCAGATGCTACAAAGAAATGCAGCCTATTCAAGAAACAAGTGCTGCGGAGGCCAGAAATAGCTCCAGTCAGGTAAGCATGAGTGATGGAACAGGAACAGAAAGACCGCTCCTTGCCAAGTCTTGTAGTCTATGACACTGACAGCCGCAGCCAGTTTATGAATGAATAACACTCAGGGTCTTAATGGCGTCCAGGATTGATTCCATATAGGGGCAGTCAGCGGATGAGTGGGGCAGCATCGATTACTGGCTTCACACGCAGAAAGTCACTTTGAGACCCTTACCTTTATTCTTGTCCCCACAACAGAGACATCCGTTTAACCATCTGCAGGTTGAACACACTTCCACACACTCATTTATGGCTCACTGGTGGATCAGACATTCTGGTGTTTGGTAATGCAGATTTAACCATGTTGAGCAAAAACAATAGGAGTAGGAAAAACCAAACTATCCATCAATTCTATGCTGCTTCTCCTGTTCAGGATTATGGGAAATGAATCCTATCCTGGCAGGGAACACACACACAGGAGGACAGGCTGCCAATCTGTCACAGGGCTTCCACAGACAAAGACATTCACACCCACGGGCAATTTAGAGTTTCCTATTCACGTGAGCTGAATGTCATTGGACTCTGGGAGGAAACTGGTGCACCAAGAGGAAGTCCACACAGACAGAAGAAATACCACATGAAGAACATGCAGATGAGTAAACAGGGTGCACGTCAAACTCTTTAAAACTCTTTATTTTAACATCAAGGTCTTCTGGGAAATGTCAGTGAAATAATATAGTCTATGGCTGTTTGCTTCACTACATGGCTGGCTGCTTGACAAAGATGTTGGTTGAAACTTTGGGATTTAAATTTGTTTTAGAGAGCCTAAAAATGCAGTGTGTAGTCTTAGTCTCTGTAGTCTTAGAATGTGCAAACTCCACAAAGAAAAACCCAAGTCTGGTGGGTGAGGTTTGAACCCAAAAATGACTTGCTACTTGAGTTATTGCAACTGTCTCAGTTTTCAGAAAGAGGCAGTTTTGCTGATTTCAGCAAAAAACCTGTATCTCAAAACCACAGCAGCACAAAAAAAAAAAGCATAAAGCATTTATAAATATATTCTCAAAGACCACAAAGTGCATTCCGGGTCCCACTCAGTTTTTTGGGACATAGGTTGACAGTATAATATATTCTCCCTAACTGTTGCATTGTGGGTGGTAAGTTCTGAGTGGGATGGTTTATGAGCAGTCACAGCAGATGCTTATTCATCGCGCTGAGAATCAACAGTGTCAGCATCAGGTGCTTTCAGGGGAGACTGGTGAAGGAGGCGGTGACGCATCGCTTCAGGGAAATGTTGAGATGTGACGTGCATCTCCAGTCGGCTCTGAGTATTCCCTCACGACTCCAGCGGAGCGGCAGAACGCGAGAGGGAGCGGCAGAACGCGGCAGGGGCTTCCTCGTCTTCCTCCTCCTCTGACCGCCCACGCATGAATGAACAGAGTGGATGACACGCAGCAACAGTACTAGAGGAGGGGGACGGCTACTCTCCTCCTCCAGGTAGACATATATAGAAACTCTACATCCTGTGACTGCACTATCACGACTTAGTAGGAGCATTTTAGTCTTTCCCTATCTCAGACACAACATTCGTGTGGCATTTTTGCCTATAATGTTATACTGTAAATAAAGCATGCATTCAGCACATTGTCACCCATCCCGTTGTTTTCCACGGTGTATAAACGTGTTGTGTCTCCGGTAAGACGTGCAGAGCTGCTGTGTGATTTAATGACTATTCAGCACAAACCCTCCGCAGACTTTTTACGGAGCTGACAGCCCGCAGGCTCTGTCGGACAACTGCTGCATTTGTGATACTTCAGTAACACCGGAGTAAAGGGTTCCATTGCCCCGTAAATCTCCCCTCTTACCTCCCACACACAGCAGGGACATCTCTGGTAGCGGCGTGAGCGTCCCCGGCTGTCCTCTGTTGAGTGCCTGCCTGGCTGCTCTGTGATTTGTTTGCAGTCCGGTTTTTCTCCGCTTAAAACAGAAAGTCACCCCGTAGCGCTATTGACGTGAAACGGAAGAGCCCGTTTCTTCCTTTGCAGCTGTTGCTCTCTTTCAGGACAAGACTCAGGAGTGAATTTCTCCTCTTCCTCCTCTGCATTGCCTCAACTCCTCTCGTCCGCTGCTCCTCCCGCGCGCACAGCCATCTTGTTTCAACAGCAACCTCCGCTCCGCGTGAGGACAGCGCCGCGCCGTGCCGTGCCGCGCCGCGCCGCGCCGTCTGACGTCACCGTTGAAGAATGGCAGATGGGACAGAGGGAGTTCGTGCCGACTTGTTCAGAGTCCCAAACATTCAATGAAAATGATGAAAGAATATGCTAATGTGTTTGACCCAATTCCTTCAGGTTTTTGTTATCATTTCCCATAACAATAAGTCATTAAGGAACACATACGCACTTTAATCCTGACATTGCTGAGGGCAATTTACATTTATTCATTTGGGACACACTCAAAACTATACATTTGATGTTTTCATAGAAACAATTATTCTTTGTTATCAGGCAGTTTAGAAAACAAAATTTACCTATATAAGTAGGAATTCTATAGGGAGATTAGGCAAAGGACCCTGTATGACTCACAGGTATAAGAAAATTAAGCTATAATTAATTTTAGGTATACCTGTGCTTGTCCTGGCAAGCCAAATATCTACAATGAAAGGGACCATTCTATACTAATAAACAATTTACTTACAAATATCAATAGTATACCATTTTGGCAATACAAGAAATTAATGCATGCTATTTTATTTTAGTAGTAAATAATACAAAAGATATGGTGACAGGGGTCAATCAAACTGTCCCTTTGTCCTTACTGCCAACTTTATTCAATTCAACATGTTCCAGCTGTAAATGACACTTCCATTTCAACTGTGTATTGCATTGTTGCACAATATATCTTTCTCATGGTGGACATTTCAACTGTTCAAACACAGGTTTAACAAATAATGATAATGGCTGCATTCCATCCAAACATTTCCTGCAGGCTCCTGATTTTACATTTTTCCAGTCCTGATTTTAGCTGTTAGCTTAGTGACACACCTAAATGGAACAGAGCTATGATTAACATTTTACAGTATGTGCTGTTTCTGTGATTAGAAGTCAAAATGTCTACACTGAAAAGGATCTATATGGACACATTAAAAGCACATGAATACATACTGACATCTGAGTATAATCTCAGAGTATGATTTTTTTCAGTTTTATCAAAATTTTCTATCTCCCTAAATATAACATATTTTGTAATTGAAATAACACATTATATTGATTTGTTAAAAATAATTAAAAGTTAAAAAAAGGAAAAAGTTGTTTAGCTTATTTGGATGTGTTTTTTAAGGCAAATATTTGGCAATGTTTTATTTTGTAATATTTGCAGCATCTACATTTTGTTATTTACCCCCCCTTTTTTTTTGCTAATTGTTTGTTTAATATATTAACATTGAAATGTTCGGTGATGTNCCCCCCCTTTTTTTTTGCTAATTGTTTGTTTAATATATTAACATTGAAATGTTCGGTGATGTGTTTAGGCCTGATATCTGATTTTTATTTATTTATTTGTTTATTTATTTTTTGGGTATATTGTTAAATTCTTTAATAAAGTTCTTAAAAAAAATAAAAGGTCCAAACTCCATTGGTTCCTACACAACATAAAGTTTTGTGGATAAAAAAAAAAAATCAGAAACATCAAATTGGAAAAATTAAAAAAAATGTCTAAACCCCAGTGACTATAAAATATTTTAGATTACTAAAACCCTGGATTACGACAACTTTTAAGTAAGTGGGACTTTTAAGCACATTTTAAGTTTACACTAGTTAAGAGAATTAAGTTATTTGGACTTTGGTTTATAGTGTAGCGCTGGAGTTGTGTTTATCAGCGGTAATTCTCTGGGCACCTGTTTAGGGTTTAACTTTTGATCAGTATAGGTTACAGTGGATGTTTCTAGAATGTAGATTATGATGTCCACATGGATTATGAAGTGACATGACAATGTTTATGAGGAATGATGAAAGTTTACTGAACAGTAGCAAAAATTTAATGAATGCATTGTCATGATAAATACAAAATGCTACGGTCTATAAGTGATTCCTGGTTTGTAACTGAAATTGTATTCTCCAGTGTATAAAACAAATGATAGAATATGGCAAAATATGCAAAAGGGTGCAGTAGCTATATCTCAGCTGTGCTATCCATTTCAACCAACATTTATCATGTGATGCAATCATGAACGTCCTGGGGAAGTCCTGCTAATGTATCAGAACGTTAGGGAGGGACACGTTCCCTGGACCACTCGACGTTATAAATGTTATTTTTTAAAATCAATCAGATTTGCGTCTGATACAGAAAGTCCCATCTGGACCAAACTTGAACTCGTTGCGTCCTGGTATTGTTGCACAATGAACCTTATCATGGGACCGAACGTCACAAATGTCCCATGAGAGTCCGGAGGACGTCCCTATTTCCTGACTACGTCTCTGAGTCTCATCGGTGCAGCATTAAGTGAGGATAACCAACGCCAGGTGGCAGCAGAGGGTAGATGAGACTGTTGACACTACCAGCCATCAGCAAGGCGAGGAAGTCCGTTGTTTACGCCTACGCTTGGTTCAAGATGGCTGCTGGAGACAACAGCGGCAGGCCTCCTTGCCTTAATTTCTCTGGTCCGGGTCCTTTGGGAAACAGTCAGCCAAGCAACAGTATTTTCTCTATGCCAGCATCCAACGGTGGAGCGGTCGGTTCGGCAGGAGGAGCACAGGGAGCAGCCAGACGTACCAACCCGCAGTTGGGGCCTGGCGGCGGTGACAGCAACGGCGTTTCGACCGGAGCTCCACCGACTGCGCAGAACGCCCTGCAGCAGCCTGCTGCGGCAGCTGCTGCGGCAGCCGGAGCCATGGCCGCCCCGGCGTTCAACATGGCAACCACCGCGGCATCAAACGCATCACCGACAGCTGCACCGACCGCCACTCCGGCTGCTGCGTCTGTTTTGGTGTACCGAGAGCCGGTTTACAACTGGCAGGCCACGAAAAGCACCGTGAAGGAGAGGTTTGCCTTTCTATTCAACAATGAGGTGCTCAGCGACGTTCATTTTTTAGTGGGCAAAGGAATGGGGGTTCAGAGGATACCTGCACACAGGTGAGCGCATTAATGGCGAGGTGACTGGTGAAAACATCCGGTGTTGTGCCGAAATCTGCATCCCTACCGAGAATTGCATCCCCACGCGCGGACAATGGATTATATATGTAATCCAAGACAACATTTATTCGTTTGAATAACTTAACCCTTTACTAAAAATTCTGTGAAATACGCTTAACTAAATCAAATGCTATATTCATGTATCTATAACATGCTTTTATTATCTGAGGACATGGCATAAAAGCAATGAGAACACAAGCGCATCCAATTACCATAATATGATAGCTGGAATTCCTTGAAGATAATATAAAACATTAAAATACATATCCAGTAGTGTCCTGCACTATCATCATAGTGCAATTGAATGTTCAATCAGAACAATAATTTTGTTGAAATATATCATGTAGATATAAGTGGACTGAACTTTGTGTGAAATGGAGAATTGTTCATATAATAGTTTGATGTTTACCATTTGTGGGCATAATTCAGAACCCAAAGATAGCAAAGAATTTCATAGCATTTTGTTTTTACTTTAATGAAAGTATACATCAAAATGATTAATATAATTGAAGACTGGACATTCCAAGCTTTCATTTGGCCAGGGTAGGCAACAGTTAAAAAAAAAAAAAGTCAAGAATTACACACTCTTAGGCACACTATTTTACTGTAAAATTGCTGACACAGCAGAAAACATAGCTTTTTAGAGTAATGTTAAAATATATATGTTGGGAATGAGTTATTTTACTGATGCCACTCAAAAATGTGTTAAGGACATATAAAGGCTTTAACAAAATCCTGTGGCAAATTGTTGGGGGTGGGACATGGTGGACTACCTGGGCTCCAGGATTTTTATCAAAACAGTGATTATGGAATGTGTGAAAACACAGTCAGGTCAACTAGATTCAAGTTTTTAATTCTGAAACGTTTCACCATTCATCCAAATGGCTTCATCAGCCAGAAATGAATGCACAGAAGGAGGTTAAACCTCCAGTAACTACAGTATCTATGGTGTCAAATCACAACTAACCTTCAATTCAAAATAAATAGATATTATTCAAAATTTTTTTTGAATAGTGTCCATAGTACAACGCATTATTCAAATTTCAAACAAATAAATCTTTTAAATAATAATTTTAAACTTCTAATTTTTAAGGGTCCCCTGCAGGGTCCCCAAAACTCTTTGGAAGGGAAGGCAGCAGTACATTATAGGTGGTGGATAGATTGTATCTGAGACCTCCATTTCTGTTGAGGGAAGGTCTCTCTACATGAACATAAATGGCCTCCTTCACTCCTCTCTCAAACCAACGATCCTCTCCATCCAAAATGTGCACATATCATCTTCAAAATAATGTCCTCTGTCATTCAGGTGGAGGTAAACGCTGAGGCTGGTCCCGTGGTGTTATTTCTCCTGTGATGGGCCATCCGTTTACAGATTTGCTGTTTGGTTTCCCCAGTACAGGAGAAATAACACCACAGCATTCAGGGATGCAGATTTCGGCACTTCTGTTAATTGTGAAACTGTAATACAGTTACTTTCTCTCACGGTCTTTGGTCTTTTGTCAGGTTTGTTCTAGCTGTGGGGAGCGCAGTATTTGATGCAATGTTCAACGGTGGGATGGCGACAACCTCCACAGAAATAGAACTACCTGACGTGGAACCTGCCGCCTTTCTGGCCCTGCTGAAGTACGAAGCTCTCTCTCTCTCTCTCAGCATGAAATGCATCAAATATTAAAGTCATATAGCGATTGTGATATCAGATCTTTTTACTACTTGTCAACAATACAAATCTCTAGGTTGTGTGCAGTAGTGGAATTGCAGTGTTTTCTCCACCTCCTCCAGGTTCCTGTACTCTGATGAAGTTCAGATTGGGCCAGAGACGGTGATGACCACGCTCTATACAGCTAAGAAGTATGCAGTACCAGCACTGGAGGCTCACTGTGTGGAGTTCCTCAAGAAGAACCTGAGAGCGGACAATGCTTTCATGCTTCTTACGCAGGTCAGTTTCCCTCAGCATCACTGCTCACCGAGGCTGATCAGCAATTTGATTTATTGACCTGGCATGCTTCATCTCGCACTGAAATAACTTATTGCAGAAAGCCTAAGAAACTATCTTGTCCAACAGTTGGAATTTTAAACCCTGTAGAGGTTAGTAGTAGCTCAGCTGTTAACCCTCAAAGCATCCTTCCCAAAGGACAGATACGCTCATTGAAACTTGTATTTGACTATAATGCATTTGTTAAACACATTCGTGTGGTGTATTCTTCATTTCAGGCACGTTTGTTTGACGAGCCTCAGCTTGCCAGCCTCTGTCTAGAAAACATCGATAAGAACACTGGGGATGCTCTTGCTGCTGAAGGCTTTACAGATATAGATTTGGGTAATTTGGGGATTTTCCATCCTGCATGTTATCATTACTTTTAAGAGCTTTTATTGCCATGATGTATTTTATAATCACAACTGAAATGATTATTGTTTTTCACTCCTCCCTCCTTTAGACACGTTGGTGGCAGTGCTGGAGAGGGATACACTGGGGGTTAGGGAGGTGCGATTGTTTGGAGCTGCAGTGCGCTGGGCAGAGGCAGAGGCACACAGGCAGCAGCTGCAGCCCACACCAGAGAACAAACGTAAAGTCCTGGGCAAGGCCCTTACACTCATCCGCTTCCCTCTCATGACCATCGAAGAGTTTGCTGCAGGTGAATAAGAATGCAGAAAAACTATCACTCTGATTTTGCTTTCATCTGTCCATCTTGATCTGGCTCTTTTTTGATTACTCTCTCTCTCTGCAATCCACACGAATCCTCTGCTTCTTCTTTGGTGTGTCCTCATGTCCTCAGGTCCAGCTCAGTCCAGTATTCTGACTGATAGAGAGGTGGTGAGTCTGTTCCTTCACTTCACAGTCAACCCGAAGCCTCGGGTGGATTTCATCGACCGGCCTCGCTGCTGCCTCCGTGGGAAGGAGTGCAGCATTACGCGTTTTGGACAGGTGGAGAGCCGCTGGGGCTACAGCGGGACAAGTGACCGCATACGGTGAGGAGCGAGGAGTTTCTCATACTGTCTGTGAGGTGAACCTTCACAGACAGGTGACAAGTAAAGGTTTTAAAAATTTAAATACCGTCTTAGACATTTGACAAAAATATTCCTGTTTTCCACTTAGGTTCTCAGTAAACAGAAGGATATTTGTGGTTGGGTTCGGACTTTATGGATCTATACATGGACCTACAGACTACCAAGTCAACATACAGGTATGGTCCCAAACCCCTCTCAGCATTAGAAACATAGTGTCTGGTTTCATGTATGACATATTTTGGATGCTTGTGTCTGCCTTCTCCTTATGCAGATAATTCACACAGACAGCAACACGGTTTTAGGCCAGAATGATACAGGCTTCAGCTGTGATGGGTCAGCCAACACATTCAGAGTCATGTTCAAAGAACCAGTGGAAATACTGCCAAACGTCAACTATACTGCCTGTGCTACACTTAAGGTACATGAAGTGTTGGAAAGAACACCCGACACGCATGATTTAAAACATTTTCACACATGCAGCACTACACTGCTTGCTAGTGCTTTCAACAGTAATTCAAATGGTGTACATTGCATTTTCCCCTCGTAGAAATGTTAGAATTATTTGCTATGTGGTCACAGAATTCAGATGCGACTCTGACTGTCTTGCAGGGTCCAGACTCTCATTATGGGACTAAGGGAATGCGAAAGGTAACGCATGAGTCATCATCCACTGGCACAAAGACCTGTTTCACTTTTTGCTACGCAGCAGGCAACAACAATGGGACTTCGGTAGAAGACGGTCAGATTCCCGAGGTCATCTTCTACACATAGTCACCTCTGACATCGCTTTGACCTTCCATCTAATGTGACAACCTGTCCTCAGCATGGGGTCAGATCAGAGCAGTTGTATTAGGCTAATCTCCCAGACAACATCACATTCTTTTCTCCATATAGTGTGCTACCATTGGCCATACAGGAAAAACAGCAGTGAAGTGGGGCAGGGTACTATGTGGGAGTAGCTTCTCGTGTAAGACACAGGTTCTATATTTTCCAATGGCTTCCTTTTTGTTGTGTTGTCTGAGTGATGCAACCTTGTAGACAGACATAAAGACTGTAACTGGTTCCACAAGGGAGGGAGGGAGGAGCCTCTCAGACTGATCACAGTATTCATGTCACTGCTGTGGATCAAAGTTACAAAGCTTGACACACTGAATCCTACTTAGCTGTATGAGTCCACTTCCTGTACACTGCGATTCTTCTTTGCATTAATGCAAAGAAGAATCGCAGCTGTAAGAATGTACAGTATATCAGATTAGCCTTGATAAAAGCCCCCTCACCTTTCAGTGCAGACCAGCATTTCACTTGATTTCACATCAGCTTTAACTTCCTTAGACTCGCAGACTTCTTAGCCTTTACAATCTTAAGTGAATTTGCACCAAATGTCACGCGAATCGTAATATAAAAATATAAGGGTTTCTACATACAGTCCAACCTGTCACGTCTGTCATGCCTCAAGAAGTTCCTCCTCAGTGCAGCATCAGCATCTCCAGCACCTCCTCTGATTTCACATTACCTCTAACTATTGTAGACTCACGACTTCATGAACTCTTGGTGAATCTGAGCCAAACATGTAAATCGTAATTTAAGAAATGAATTCACATTCAGTACAGTCTGTCATTTCTACAAAAGATTCTTGACTGTTCCGTGCAGACCAGCATTTTAGTCGATTCCACATCAGCTCTGACTTCCATGGACTCACGCACGTCATAGGCTTAATGAACTTTTGCAAATCTAAACCAAACATCTTTATATAAGAAATCTGGGGTTTCTGTGCACAGTACCACCTGTCACATTCTTGCTTGGTAGTCGTCTATACCCAAGATACCTTGCACTTCTTGGCCTTGCATATGTTCCATTAGGTTGTTTTATGGATGCAGACTAACTCAGATGTTTCTTCTTAGCTTTCTTTTTTGAAAAGATGCAGGTGAAAAAGATCTTTCCCACTTGGTGCAGAAGTTAAAGGGGTTGTATATTAAAGTGGCATTTATTAACATATATGTAACTTGAAATAACTATTGATTATTGATTTAACTATTGAAAAAAATATATTGTGTTGCTTGGTTTTTTTTTAAGAACTCAAAATAACTTTTTGAGGTTTTTCATGTTCAGCAGTTAAGGAATTATTGTTGCAGAGTCACAAAGAGCTTTCGCAAACCTGGAGTACTCAAGTTTCAAGCCCCCACTTGAATATTTGAGTTTTTCCACTTGTTGAACGGGAATAAATAAAAAAAATAATCTTAGGAGTTGTGTAATTATTTCAGGTTGAGTGATTTTATTCATGATATCAACTGAGCAAAGGTCTAATCCAGTTGAATAACACTTTATAGTGATTTCCATGATTTTATCTGGCCATAAGTATGCATTATTGCAGTGGTATCACAGTGCACTGAACAGTCCCATCCAGGCAGACAAAAGGAAAGAGGGATAATGAGAAGGAAAGGAAGCAACAAGGAATTCATGATAGAACCGCTTTACTCCAAATGTTGCCCAAAACCCTTGCCCTAGGCACTTAGTGTAGCTGTGAAATGAAAAAATAAGCATCATTGCTTCCATGAGCTTATAATGGAAGCATAAGCATTAATTCCCCTAATTAAAGTCAAAACAATATGTGCAATGTATGTGCAAATCTTAAAGTGCCCATGGGGTAGGGTTTAGAGATTGATTTGGTATTTTTAATCGAGAGAGTTTACAGTTTGTCCAAGTAGTTGTCAACAGCTGGAATACCCTCTTTTAGACCTTTGCGTTTCCTAGTGTCAGCTACAACCTGGAAAGGCTTGGTGGCGGGGTNCCCTCTTTTAGACCTTTGCGTTTCCTAGTGTCAGCTACAACCTGGAAAGGCTTGGTGGCGGGGTCGTTGGGGTCGCCCGGTAGAATCTGCCAGTGATCAAACACACACTGAGGAAAGGCCTGGCCTCCTGTGTTACTGCGCAGGTCAGCTGTGAACCCTGGAGAGAAGAAATACAACCACTAGTACAGTACTTTTGCTTATTGTAGGATATCTGGTCAGGAAGTGCAATTTCTAGTCCTGTGTGACCAAGACTATAATTCTTACCTAAGAGCTGCAGCTAGAATAGAGTAGCTGAAAATGTGATATCTAGGTCCGTAGTAATGAATTCATAATTGATTATAGGAGTAAGAGTTAGGTCACACCTTGATCTAAGAATCATACACTACAGACTAAATCATACGCTCACCAAAGGATTCGTTGACAGGAAGGTAGGCTTTCACCACAAACATGGGAGTGCCTATCACCTGGGACTCCTCAAACACGTGACCACGCTTCCTGTTTAACACACCGTAGATGCCACCGACCACCTGCTCTGGGCACTGCATTAGCAAGAGGCATAGGAAAGAGACATACAGAATGAACTTGCATGAGAAAATCATCAAGCAGAATGCTGATTGTGAGAAGAGAGGGGCCACAATTACATTTTCTGCTTAAATTGTGAATAATGCTGAGACTTTAAATTAGTTCAAGGATAAAAACCTGATGTTTAAAACCCAGAGTCAAGTGTATTGGAGTAAAATCTGCATTGTATGCAACAGAAACAGAAGTGTGATTTTGACTTATCTGCAAAAAACAGGTTATAATTATGTAAAAATAAAATCCAATGGAAAGAGGAAAAAGCAACAACTCCCCAGAATCCCACTGAATCATTACATATTGAAGTTTTCTGTTTGCAACGTACCCTTATTCTGAAAAAGCCATCTGGTACGCTATTACAGCTTGCAATCATTTACAGAACCTACTTTTAGCAGGTTTGACTGAGCATTTATTTACCGGTCCTGGTTTTACAGTTATGATTTATTTTGGGGCTATTATGCCTCCATCCACACACCTGGATCTCCACAAGGTAAACGGGCTCCATGAGTCGTGGCTGAGCGGTGAGCTGGCAGGCGTACAGGACCCTGCGTGCTGTGGGAATTATCTGCCCTCCACCGCGATGAATGGCGTCCGCATGTAGTGTCACATCGTGAATGTCAAAGCGAGTGGCGCGCATGTTCTCCTCACACAGAGCACCCTGCAGGATGAGGAGTAGAGGAGGACAGACACATGTAACAGGGAACAGCAATGTAGTGTAGGATATAACATAATATCAGAGCATGTCAAAGCTGATTACAAAGAGCTGAAAACTGATGTTAAAGGACATACCACTCATTTTGCATGTTTGAGCCTAATATATTCAATTTTCATACACGTAACGTTACTGACAATCATTTCCCAGAAGATACTACTGGAAAGGTGAATTAAAAAATTTTTTTCTTACTTTCCAGACCACCATTGGTTGCAGTTCATTCTGGTATGCTATTAAAATCAACCTGTTGATACTTGAAACGGTTCTTGGGATAGGCAATCCATCGTCACAAACAACACGTATTCAGATTTTTTTCAACGTTACATAATTTTAGCGTTTAAGCGTAATAAAAAAAGCAGAGCGAATGTATGTCTCCACCGGGGAATATAGTCCCAAAACAAGACCTGCAATTATCGAAAAATGTAAACAACCGTGACTTCATAAGGGTGCGTAACTATTAGCAGGCGAAACATCGATTTTTAAGGTGGATGTATCGCTTGAATATTTGATTTTGAAAGATTAAGAGGTTTTGCAAAATATCAGGAAATTTGAAATACGGTTTTATCCTTTGGGAAATGATTGTCAGTAACCTTATGTGTATGAAAATTGAATATATTTTAGGCTCAAACATGTAAAATGGGTGGTATGGTCCTTTAAATTTGGCTGCCACGCACCTCCTTAGTTGCCCACTGGAAACCTGCCACCACACTGTCCTTGATCTCGTTGAGGTATTGAACCCCCTTTGTCACGTCAACCAGCAAGTTGGGTCCAGTTCCATCTGGACCAAAACACCAGATCTTTCTGGCTTCTGCCACCTCCCACTCATATTTGTCAGTCAGGTGACGTGCTCGTGCCTTAAGCTCCTGCCGGGCGGTGACATTGCCCTTCTCAATGTCCTCAGCCAGGCCTTCAGGGAAAGGACGGGCCTTCATGAAGAGGCGATTGTGCTTGTTGGGGGATTTGGACAGACACATCTGCTGCGACTCTTCAGTCACTGTCTCTCTATAGGACACGACTGGGTCAGATTTCTGGGAAGGTAGTCAGGATTGACAGCATGGGTAGTGATGCCATAATTTAAGAATCAAATGAGCATTTACTGTACTGGACATGTTCAAACACTCCATCTGGTGTATTTCCATTTTGGTAAATGTTCTTTCTTCTTCACTACGTTGGAGAGGGAAATTGCTTTTATTTGGCAGCTGTATTACTCTTTATATTACAGTATAATATTGTTATATTAAAGTTGGGGAAAAGTTTTGAATCTCCAAAATGTCAACTTGGAGAATTTTCTATTGTCTTTGTTTTAACTGTTTCCTTCTTTCTTGCATAAAGGATTTGCGTTCTTCAACAAAAGTACATCTGAAGAGCTTTACGTGTCTAGAGCTTTACATTTCAGTTCAACTAAAGCTACATCAGTCCAGTGTTTTGAAGAAAATCAATTACATTTGCATTAACCAGCTTTAAGCCAATCAAAATCACCCTTAAGAGACTCACCTACTCTACCTTCTAAAGCTCTGTTGTGGCTGTCTCACCTTCAATGGGATGCAGGCGTGGTCTTCCTCCAGGTCCTTCAGGCAGATCTCCAGGTGCAGCTCTCCTGCTCCAGCCACGATATGCTCCCCAGACTCCTCAATGATGCACTGCACCATGGGGTCAGACTTGGCCAGGCGCTTCAAGCCCTCCACCAGTTTGGGCAGGTCAGCTGGGTTCTTGGCCTCCACAGCAACTCTGACCACAGGGCTCACACTGAACTTCATCACTCTCATGTTGTGGGCCTGCAGACAGAGCCGGAGTCAGCTAAGAGATGTTTTTATTGTGTGTCGTAACAAATGAACGGCCAAATATTCTAAATTATGACCTACAGTATACAGTAACATTAAGCAATAACCCAGTGTTAATAATTAGTGCGCTTTGTGGATTCCATTATCACCACCAGGGAGGTTATATTTTCAACTATCATTTGTGTGCTCGTAAAAATTCTCAAACTAATCAGCAGATCTCAATGAAATTTGATGGAAAGTTAAAGGACCATACCAGCCATTTTGCATTTTGAACCTAATATATTCAATTTTCATACATGTTACGGTACTGACAATCATTTCCCAAAGCATAAAACTGTATTTCAGCTTTCCTGATATTTTGCAAAATCTGTTAATCTTTCAAAATCAAATATTCAAACGATACACCCACCTTAAAAATCGATGTTTCACCTGCTAATAGTTACGCAGACTTATGAAGTCACGATTGTTTAAATTTTTTGATAAACTCAGGTTTTCTTTTGGGACTATATTTCCTGGTGGAGACATACGTTCACTCCACGTTTTTTTACTGCACTTAAAAAACTAAAATTACATAACTTCGAAAAAAACCTGAATACACGTGTTGTTCGTGATGATGAATTACCTATCCCAAGAATGTTTCAAGTATCAACAAGTTGTTTTTAATAGCGTACCAAAATTAACTGAAACCAATGGCGGTCTGGAAAGTAAGAAAAAAATTTTTTAATTCACCATTCCAGTAGTATGTTCTGGGAAATGATTGTCAGTAACGTTATGTGTATGAAAATTGAATATATTAGGCTCAAACATGCAGAATGGNGAAATGATTGTCAGTAACGTTATGTGTATGAAAATTGAATATATTAGGCTCAAACATGCAGAATGGCAGGTTTGGTCCTTTAATTAAGCCATGAGCCAAGAGAAAAGCTGATTTGATTTTACCTCATCCAATCGTCACCAAATTTGGTATGTATTTGGATGAGCTAAAAAAAAAAAAAAAAAAANAAAAAAAAAAAAAAAAATGCATTTTTAAATGTGTTTTTATATATTCAGTGCTGTTTTCAGGTAATGTGTTTGGGAACTGACTAAGAACAAACTGTGCATTTGCAGTGAAATTGACTACAACACAGGATTTAAATATTTTCAAAAATCAGGACCACAATCAGCCAGTCAACATGATGTCACTATGTATTTTGATGCAGCTTTAGATCTCAATGCAGATAAAACATTTATTAAGGTGTTCTGTTTTTAAAACAATACATTTTGAGCATTGCAGCATTGGCTAGTGTTAAATACAAGTCTATGCTCAGCTTCATAAAAAGA
This sequence comes from Lucifuga dentata, assembly GCA_014773175.1. Classification (NCBI taxonomy): domain Eukaryota; kingdom Metazoa; phylum Chordata; class Actinopteri; order Ophidiiformes; family Bythitidae; genus Lucifuga; species Lucifuga dentata. The sequence goes on from VXCM01000187.1 coordinate 250,726, forward strand.
AAAAAAAAACGTTACTTGTTCATAGGTGGTAATGGTCCCTGTCTTAACCAGGAACTGGTCTATTCCAACAAGACCCACGATGTTCCCACATGGGACATCCTCTATTGGCTCTACATAACGGCCCATCATCAGAATGGTCCTGGATAGAGGGAGAGGAGGAAGAGTTAAATTAAAACAAAAGTGCAAGAAGACAAGCACTGAGTGTCAACCTCTGTGCTTCCCATAAACAACTAAAATAAAACATGTCTTTCATGCTTTGGTTTTCCTCCTGCCATCTCTGATCTCTGTGATCTGCTTTCCCACAGAGAGCTCACCGTTGGATGGGTTTGATGAAGAGGTCCTCTTTCTTGCCTGGACTGTAATTTGGTCCCATGATGCGCACCTTCAGGCCTGTGGACACACAGCCAGAGAACACACGGCCGAAGGCGTAGAAGCGACCTTTGTCGGAGGTTGGGACCATCTTTGAAATATACATAACCAGAGGAGCTTTTGGATCACAGTTCTTTATACCTGAGAAGAGAAAGCCAAAGTACCAAAATAAAGTCAAACACAGGATGAATATTTAGTAAAACCAATCATCAAAGGAAGGTGAAAGTGCAACGCAATGTTATAAAACCCCAACCTTGGGTGTGAATGTGTGCTTGTGTGTGTTCTACTGACCCATAGCGGCCTCGTCGTCTCCTGGCCCTTCATATAGCAGCTCACAGCGATATTTCTGTGCAGTGACGGGAGAGGGCAGGTGGATGGTGATCATCTGCAGCAGTGCCTCTCCGGCAGGCAGCCAGCGACGCATCACAGCCTTTAGAAGAGGCTTTCCTTCCTTCTCCTTGTCCTCTGCATCCAGTTTGACATCCAGCTTCGCAATCAGTGTGTCTGTCTCCTCCTTTCTGAAGTTCATGATAGCGTCAAACACCTAGAAGGAAAGTGAAAGAGGCTAAAATGTGGGGTGGAGTTGGTGACACTCTAGCTTGACCTTTTCAAATGGATAAATACAATTTTGTAGTCATCAGGTAAATTAACCATCATATTTCCATTCACCTTAAAGATGGGGTCCAGAACGAGCTGGCAAAAGGTACGAGGAAATTTCTTGCCATCAGGACCAGTGGCCGTTTTACTGAACTTGCCGGTAGCTGGATCAAAATACCTGAAAAAAAAGCATTTCTAAGTTATTGCATAGCACAACGAAACTGAAATATTAAATAAAGGTGTGGCTGCAATTATCCTGTTTTTCTAATTTCCTCTTTACTTAAGAATTGTGTCTCGTCAGCTCTTAACCCAGTCTGAGCTCTTGATAATTTGGAACGTATCCTAGTCAAGCATAATCTGTTTAATTTCTGCTTGGATATGCATGCATGTTTACCTGTCTCCCCACAGTTTCTTCATCATGTCCTCTACTTTTTTACTTCTCTCTGCTAGTGCTAGCTTAGCATCTCCTTTAGCAGCAAACTTAGCCACATACATCTCAGCAAACTGCTTCAAGGTGAAAGCCCAGCCATGGAGGCCAGACCCAAACCCGACTGTACCGATGACAGGGTCGATCTAAAGAAAAAGTCCATAATTCAGAATAAAATTTACACGTCATATTATAGTGTATTTGTGTGACGTCTGAGTATATGCCTCACCATGATGCTCCCCATGGGTCCCCCCTCGTTCTCTCCGTAGGTGGAGATAATGACATTGACGTTCTCCACGATACGCTGGAATGTTTGGAAGAGGTCTTCCGGTTCCAGCTGCAGTTCAAGCAAGGCCCGGTCCATCTTGTTCATCATCAGAACCGGCTTAATGCGCTCGGCAATGGCCTGCCGCAGCACTGTCTCTGTCTGCACGCACACACCTGGCAGGAGGACAGGTAGACAGGTGGGTGAAAAGACTGTGATTGGATGGGGAGTCGCAGGTGTCTATTATGATTTGTATACCTGAGACACAGTCCACCACCACCAGGGCTCCGTCAGTCACCCTGAGGGCAGCAGTGACCTCAGAGGAGAAGTCAACGTGACCCGGAGAATCGATCAGGTTGATCAGGAAGCCGTTACCATCTTTACACTGCTTGATAAAGGCCAGGTCTTTATCTTGAAGCTCGTAGTACAAGGAGATGGCCCTGAATAACAGAAAAGTTCCCTTTTTCACATCGCTACTTTGTGAATCTCACTTGTATTTATTATCAATTACTGTCATTTCTTCCCAGTGCACTCAGTTAGCTAATTCTCTGTGATCAGAACATAGGTTTGCACCACAAATCCACGTCACAGAACCACATACGTTGATTTGATGGTGATGCAGCGCTCCTGCTCGTCTTTACGTGTATCTGTGAAGCGGGTGTCTCCGGCCCGGGATGCAGCAATGATCCCCGCCTTGGACACCAGTGAGTCAGTCAGGGTGGACTTTCCATGATCAACGTGGGCAATCACGGACATGTTCCTGATGTTGGACTTTTTGTCCATGATGGCACGGATCTGATCCACAGTAAAGTTCACCTGGAGGGGGAGAGGGAGGGAGGGGTGTGTGTGTGTGTAGAATTATCTCATTATAACCAGCAGAGATTGATTTTGTTTATCATTCTCTTTTTACATGTCCACTACCATTTCTCTGAAATCATTCCAAGCTGAGTTATAAAAAGAAATTGAAACTGAATCTAGGAGCTGGACCAAGAGGAGTGTGGGTGCTGGATAAAGACTTTACCTCATGGTTCTAACCAAGTTACAGCTCAGGGAAAATTACACAGTCACCAGCCAGTCACTGAGCTAAGAGGGTACTATACCATGTACCATTCCATGGTCATTATTCAGTATATATGCCAAAAAACAAAAAAAACAAAAAAACAAAAACATAAATTACAGACCTAAATTGTTTCCATCCATTTGCTAAAGTCATGCCTTGTCAGACTTGTGTGCACTTGAATTATTGGTGTGGCAGAAGAACCGGTTTGTGTTGATCTGGTGTTATGATTTGTACATTTTATATTTTACAAATGTATGTGGGAGATGAACTAGAAGATAGCCTTTAGTAAACTGACTTTTATTTAATTATTAAAAAACTAATTTAAAAATTATTATTTTTTTCATGTTTTCCATATTTTCTACTGTGGGATGTTTAACTTCATTATGTTTCCACTGTCTATTTTTACTTAACAAATATAATTTAGTTTGATTTTTAGGGAGAACTTTAACATCTAACCTGGCACAGATGGAATCAGCTTCCTGGGCTAACTCTGGTATTAATATTCTTTCTGTAGATTTGAGAAACTTAAACTTTCTTAACTATTACAAGTGTAACTCCACTGCATACTTATGTCTTTAAACTTCTTAAACAGATTTTAAACTCAACTTTTATTATTCTTTTACTAATGTGCTTGTCATCATACAATTCATTTGTCTCACTTTCAGGAATGAAAACTATTAATACTGTAAAGAGCAGAAGAAGGAATACTAAGACATCAATAGAAGCAGACTTCAGTTAAAAAAAAAAGGCCTAACAAAAGCAAGTAAAGTGAGTAATCATTTAAAAATGCACTGATTTAATCGTTAAAGACAAAATAATTAAATGGAATTACTAATTAATAATTTAAAAACCATTTTACCACCATGTTTAGTATAGTGTCAATTAAATCTGCACTTAATCACTTTAAAATTTGTTTTAAATCAGTTAATTTCTTATAACGACTGAACAGATGTTTTACTGCACAGTCTCATATATGATGCATTATGTTTTACTGAAATAAAATTTGTCTAGTCATTGTTATGTCATGTGACGAAATATTTCATCATGCTAGCATCAGGGTACATTAAATAACAGCAGCACATTACTGGATATACGTTGGGCACTTTTTAAAATGAATTGTACACAGCCCAAATAGGCTTATTAATTACCTCATAATTTTGAATGTATATTGCTTTTAGTATGTCATTTGCACACTCCAGACTTCATAATGGTGCATTTCATCACTGAATTAAAATGGCTCTATAATAAGATTTGTATCTGATGCTTTCTCCCTGACAGTTTATTACATTATCACATAACATTTTTAGTCTGTGTGTTACCATCATGTTATAAGAGCTGTGAACGTCATACCGGGCCGGGTAGTGAAGGCCACAGCCCAGCCCGCTCAGCTGGTGGCTCTGCGTATTTTACAACGCAACACATATTTGATCAATATATACACATCTGAATATACAACATGATCTGGCTTCTGGATCCGTTTCAGACAGACTCGGTTACAGCTTGTTGCACCAGCCACTGACAAACCCATTTACTAGAATAACACGAAGGTTGCGCGGAGGAGCCGCCGCAGTTATACAATAAAACACGTAAACACGCACAAACACACTGATCTACCGCCGTATCCACTCACCATGTTGTCTGCTGGTCGGATGTGTCGGTGTGTGAGGTGGTTATTTGCGGTTAACACACCGCTCTGAGGACAGACAGCCTGGAGCTGACAGGAGAAAACAGGCACTGCTTCCGCTGCTGCTGCTGCTGCGCACTGTCTGGGCTGCAGGACATCAGCCGCACCACCAGAGGGCGCTGCTGCTCAACACTGCCAGATTTACCAAGGGCGTTGAAGTCTCCACCCCTGTCTGTTATTTGTTTGTAGGATTACAATCACTAACAATACAAACAATCAGAATGTTCTGAACAATTTTTTAACAAAACTTGGTGGAAGACTGAAATTTTGGTGCAGTTTCGGATCCAGGAGGTTTAAAAAAAAAAAAAAAAAATTCTAGATCACCAGGAGGTGATCCAGAATTTATTTTTTTTTTTTTAATTATTTGCTAACACTGGGATATGGGCATTTCTCCCGCTATTTTCGTCAGTTTCTAATAATCACAGTGAAAGAAATCTGGCATTTTAATCCCATGACAGACTATCAGTAGGTCCAATTGGATTAAATTTTGGATTAAAATATGTACATTAGAATTGTTGTAGAGTAACAAACATGACTAGAAACATGTAAAAACCACTAGTGTGTAGTTGAAATTAGGCTTTTTCAGCAGCATGCAAATGGTTTTGACTATTTTCATGGTGCATAAAAATAGTTAAATAGCTGCTGAGATAGATCAAGAGCATATTGTGTATTGTAGTCGTTTCTTTCTTTAGCCCAGTATATTATTAGAATAGCAAAAATTTTGTCTTGGCTTGTTTGGCCTTGACAGAGGTATGTGTAATGATTACCCTTCCAACTCCCTGCTGCAGTAAATTTGAGGAACATTAGGCTAATATTAGTATTTCATAGACAAACACCTCTTGATGTCTCCTAAAATACTCCCATTATTCCTTAAGAGGACAGGTTAACTGCTGTGACAATAGCAGGTAAAACTGTGGCTATGACCGGTGGTTTACTGGACTGCTGTCCATGGTGCTGATGCTGGAGCTGTCCCATGTACCAGAAGAATGACAAAGGGGCAAAGATGGCCAAAACTTTTCCATTTTTCATTAGTCTATAAATAACTATATTTGTTCAGCCTTTAATGATGAGTTGTTAGAGATTCCACATCATGTCTAAATTCAAGAATAAATGACAGGAAAGATAAGGAAAATTTGAGTTTATCAACAAATAATTTACCAAAAAATATCAATTAGGATAGTTTTTTTATTTCTGTTTTAAAAGTAGGTAATGCCATTATGCCTACAATTATCAAATTTATACTCAGTATAAATTAAAACTGAAATTACCAATAAAAAATGTGATCCAAAATGAAAAATGAAAACTGCCAGTACAAATAATCTGCTACCACATTGTTTGTATTGGCAGTTGTGCATAATCTTCCTTCCCTACAGCTGAATTTAAGGTTTTTCTGGTCAAAAAGTGCTCCAGTCCTGCCTGAATATCAGCTGATAATTTCCCACAAGGTGTAGGTATGTAGTCATTTTCTACACGTCCTATGTAATTAAATAGAGTTATCACTGAAGTCCAGATAAGAGCCATCCAACATGCATTTCCTGGCTAATCTCATCAGCTATAACCTGTCTAGCTCAGCTCCCACTTTTACTCAACCTACTATTTTATGCACATTCAGTTTCACACATCCTTGTCAAGGGGAATGAGACCACATCAACTGCACTTGTGCTGCTCACACAAGTGCAGCAAAATCACTAAAGGTGAATATAGCAGTTTGATTACTTGGTGCATTTCATATTGTTTGGCTCTGTGAATCACTTCATTTCAGGTAAAATGAGAAAACAGTCTGCCTTCCCTTAATCCAAACCATGTTTATATTTAAGGTACAACTCTACTTGACTCCGAGTCACATGGAAATGGGCTTTAAAAACAAGATAATATGGGGCTGTGATATCATTTGTAATTACCTGTGTTAGGATGCGCCCAGTTCTTGGTATCCAGAGATATGCTTAAATGACCTAGTGAGATAATATCAGTGTGTACTTTGAAACTCTGCAATCTTAAGATATAACAACAATAAAGATAGCAGAGCTGTGCTGGCATACAATTAGGCCTATTACAGTGCTGATAATGCAGTGTTCTCTGTAATAGATAAGCGATGTTTAATGCCACAAACACACTTAACATGCAGGAGTTTGAACGATGGAATGATAGTGATTAGATTTATGAGGAAAGAAACTGTTTTAACCCAGATCTGATCTTTTTTCCTTCATAAACTGACAATGAATCCATCAGATGGAGAAAATTCAACTAATTTTCTACTTACATTACCCTCACAAGATTTAAATAACATTGAGCCTTTTCATGAGCTGCACTATTGTAGCCATTCTTGAATTTTATTTCTTTTCTGTAAATGCTTTCTGAAAATCCATATAAAGTGAAAAATAATTGACAGTCTCCGAAAAGTGTAAAAAAACCAATCCCTTCAGAGCTACATAAGATTTTCTAACAGTGTGTCTCAGTAAGGTTTGGATTTATTTACATCATGCATGTAACTGATATAATCAGAGAAGATGAAAAAGAAAATGGTTAAGCAAAGTACTCCTTCCCGAATTTTTTTTTTTTTTTTTTTTTTTTTTACAGAAAATAACTCTCTGTGAGTTTGGCTGTGTACCCAAATGGCATCAGGTTTGCCCTCTATTCTGTCCCTTTCCACTTTGAAACTTTTTATATTCTTTCACAAAAGTGACATTGTCAGTCAAAACAATTTATCTGGAAAAAGAAAGAAGAAAGCTTTCCCAGTCTCCCTCTACTTTGAACTGTCTGACAATGATAAAAATGTCAAAAAAAAAAATTGTTTCAATCATTTTACCCACCAGTCTTACAAAGTATGCAGCTCAATCTTTTCCCCCAGAAGTGCATCAATGCTTTGACGGAGAAACGGTTATGGAAGGTTGTTGATTTTCATTCTAGAAACTAGAAGGCAGGGCGTTGATTTAACTTTTTCTGATAAAGAAGAATCTAGTTCTGTTCTGCCAGTAGATCTGAATCTGTGGTAAGTTACTATATCTGTGCATGTGTGCATGTACTTCTTGTGTTACTGTTCTGGAAATACATGTACCTTACATAATACTTTGCTTTAAGATGTGTGTGCTCAAATAGCATGAAACAGATGCTCCTACAGCAAGTATGGCAATAAAGATAAGCAATGGTGATGGATAGAGGCCCTTCTGATAGAGAAAACCTAGACATTTCTGTCTTCATTTAGCTGGTTTTCAAATTTCTTTAGCTGGTAATAAAACTGAAGAGGGGCTTTAAAAATTTTGACCAAAGTTTGCAAAAAACAAAAAAAATCTGTTTCTTTTTTTTTTGTAGTTTAACCCTGAATGATCTCTAGATGGATCAGGATGGATCAAGGTTTTTAAAATGAAGGTGAGTTTTATACTGAGAGTCACATATTAAGTTATAAATCTGACTCTCATTCTGAATCTGAAACCAACTAAAAATTACATCTAATGACACAACTCAACTCAACATCCAAAAAGAATGTGAAACCACACAGCAAGCAAGTCCTGACTTGTCTTAATTACATCAAAGTCCAAGGTAAGTCATCATCTTAACTAATTGATCAGTTAGTAAAGCTTTGCTTCATGCTGACTGGCTTTCTTACCTATCTGCTAAACTCTGGATTGGGCAGTGATCACCTGGGCAGGGAGAAAGCCATTCTGTAAACGTACCGTGTGATATGGCATTTCAACTTTGTCCCTTGCATCAGACTTAAGCATAACTCCTCCACACCGAAACCACAGTGGAACATATTGATCTAGTTTTGGATTTTTATTCCTGCTGGATACTTAAATTGATCATTCCTTAGCACTGCTTGAATGTTGGAATAATGATGTGGACTACAGACAAGATAAGACACTCGCAATCAGACCAAAAAAAAAAAGAAAAAAGAAAGAGTTATAATCCATACTGAGTATGCAAAAAGAAAAGTAACATCTGTGTCTTTACAGAAACTAAAAATAGCTTTAAAAGTTGGTTTAAAGGGGCTTCAGTCCTAATTGTCTGAATACCTTAATGGAATCTTGTAGCCACTTTCTTTAAAAACAGGCAGTATGTGTTTCAGTATTCTGTTATGTACTCAGAAGTTCAGATGGCACAAGAATCTTGTATGTTTGACTTTGCCTTTTCAGCATTTCGAGTCTGTCTTCATTACAGGTACATAATGGGATAGACCTCACTGACTTCCTGCTCACAAACATAGATAGAAATACTGGTAACCATAGAAACCAACCTTGGACTTGCACAATTCAAGACGTGAGTACCGTCATTCTAGGCAGTTGCTGCTGAACAGAATCTCTCAAAAAACAACATAGTCACAATAAAAATTGATTAGGTCTAATTATGAAAATGAGACTGCTGAGGGTGTTTTGAATTCCAACCTGATTGAACTTCATTTACTGGTTCTTTGGGTTCTGTATTGCTTGACATGCAACAGCGTCTGACAGCGATGAGCAAAAGGGTCATGTGCAAATCTCACAGAATTGAATGGCCTGTATGTGTATGTGTGTGCAGGAATATAATTATCTGATTAAGTCAATCAGTTGACGGATTTAGTGTGCACACTGGTAATGATGTACATATGCATCCCCTACATCTCAGACCCTGAGCCCTGAGGGAAGCATTGCTGATGATTTCCTGGATTGCCTGCTGGGTGGGAGTGACTCATTCTCTGCACCAGCATCCCCCCTGTCATCTCCCTCCACCTGTGATAGCAGCATCAACGAGGACCCTCCAACAGATCCCACAGGGAGCCCTCACTCTCAGCCACCCTCCTGCACAGTTTTTCCAGCCTTTGACACCAACCATCCTCCGCCTAGCAAGCTCCCGTTAAATCAATCGTCTGATGTTTCCATTAATATAGGTAAGATTCCACTTATAGGGGCTTTATTTTACAAACACACAAATGGGAAAGCAGTTGCTGCATAGCGTGGTATGAAATGAGCACCTGCCATCTGCTCGATGAGTACAGGTGTCTCATTAAAGGACCATGCTGGTGGTTTTGCATGTTTGAGCCCAATATATGACCCACATACAGTACATGTTACATTACTGACAACCATTTCCCAAAACATACTACTGGAGTGGTAAATATTAGAATTGTTTTTCCTNCATTACTGACAACCATTTCCCAAAACATACTACTGGAGTGGTAAATATTAGAATTGTTTTTCCTACTTTCCAGACAGCCATTGGTTTCAGTTCATCCCAGTACGTGATTAAAATGAACCTGTAGAGACTTGAAATGTGCTTGAGATAAGGAATCCATAGCAAAGATGATGTCTATTAAACTTTTTGATGAAGTAACTTAATTTAATGCATGGAGCTGCACAGAAGACAATGTATGTCTCCACCAGGGAATATAGTCCCAGGAGAAGATGGATTTTACAGACAAATTAAAAACGACCCTCCCTTCTACATTCAGACATATGTATTAGCAGTATTAACATTGAATTTTAAGGTGGGTGTATCACCAGAACATTTGATTTTGAAATAAAAAGGGATTTGGCAAAATAACGTAACATGTATGTAGGTTGTATTTATTCAGCTTAAACATGCAAAATTACTGGTAGGATCCTAAAGATGCTGTGGAAAGCAATAGTTTTTATAATTATTTGTTTCATTTGCTAATTACACATTATTGTGATACTGAAACACAATGGTGGAAAGCAGGGAAGTAATTTCTGTTGTTAACAGTTAATTCCTCTCAAAACTACATTTAAAATTACAAAAACACCCAATAATCCTTTTTCTTATGTATATTCAGACAGACATTGTATGTAGCTTGCCAAGCATATTCACATACACAGGAACTGGAACGTGGGAGCTTACAAGGAGCACATGATCAATTTGGATTCTCTAATGTAGAATTCATCATACATGAGAAAATACAATAATAAAAGCTATTCAAAGCATTGAAAGACCAAACACTTTGTTTCCCCCTTTCCCAGCAGCTTTACAGAATAAAAGGGTTAGCAAATGTTATTCATCATTTCAGCAAATTTGTTCTGCTCTTTTGAATGATGGCCCCTTTTCACAATGCTCAAACAAAGAACACTCAGTACTTGTAAAATGACCCTGTAAACCTGATCTGAAATTATAGTAAGAGAAAAGTATGATGTGTCACACTTTGTAAAGCAGAAAAGCACAGCAGGATACACTCAGATGTATCTAATTCAGGAAACGGGCAACAGAAAAACAAAAAATGCATGAGTGGCATGTAGCTACAGTCGTGTCAGACGTCACCTGCTGTGTGTTTCAGGCTGGGAGCCCAGCGACATCCAACATCAGTTTGGAATTGCCTACTATCTCACCACGAGCCACAACTCCTTGCTGTCCTCCAGTCAGACTCTAACAGCGAAGGATCTGTTGTTATCCAACCTTGGACAAAAAGTAAGAAGACAGAAAGTGAGTGCGGACTGCATTATTTCTGATGAGGGGAGGTAAAATTTCAAAAGCTTCAGTCTAACCTGTGGGGTCTTTGAAAAACCTGCTGGTGACCTGTTCTACTCTGAGAGCAAGAAATGACCTCTTGCACCAAATAAACAGAATTTTAATTATCAGCATACACATGTGCCTTCTTTAGATAAGCTGCCCTGAGAATTTCTTTAACCGGAATATTCTGTCCATCTGTTTCACAGGCACAGCGAATCCCCCAGCATTCCCTGCAGGAGCTTGTACTTAATGAAGATGAGAAGAAGCTTCTGGCTAAAGAAGGCATGAACTTACCTAGCAAACTGCCCCTTTCCAAGGTGCATGAACAACACACACTTTTACTGTATGTAGGGCAAACTTCTTCATGTGCACTCATATGCACACACACACACCACACATCTGTATCCTGGAACCTCTGCTTGTAGCCTCCAACCCACTTTCCGCCCAGTTACCCCTTTATCCTTATTTTTTTTCTCATTCCTGTCCTCTTATGCATTTCATCTCCCTGACAAGTTTGAAGAGAGAATTTTGAAGAAGATCCGGCGGAAAATCCGGAACAAGCACTCAGCTCAAGAAAGTCGGAAGAAGAAGAGGGAATATGTTGACAGTCTGGAGGGAAGGTAAGAGGCAGGAACTCTGCATCCAGTGTCGTCACTCAGCACAACTTTATACATCTCTGACACAAAGTACCATCACTAAATATGGACATTTTCAGAAGTTAGATGTCCACTTTACTATTCTCTTTTCTGTCATCTTATTGCCAAGAAGCTTTGTCATTCATTGTTTTCACACCCTCTTTCTGGCACGTTGGAATCAACATACTTCACATTTTCACAATCAGTTTTTTCTCACTTAATAGAAGAAGTGCTCAGTAGTTATCACAAGCTCTGATAACTACTAACTTGAGGTGTGGTGGCTGAAGCTGCTCTGCAGTTGCATCTCTAACAATAGCGGCAATAGGAGTTTTTTGTACAGCTGAGTTTATTCCTCCACATCCTCCAGGCTGAGCACAATCAGTTCTGCCACACAACCAGCTTTGCTCACCAATTTGTTAATCCTGCCTGCCTCCCACATGCTGGCTGTTATGCTGCAGCCACCACCACCACCACCAATTCACAAATCAATCAACAAACTGCTCCAGCATTTTTTTTTTCCCCTATCATATGATGAGCTTTCTCATTACAGTTTTTTTCAATTGCTAACAAGTATCGATCAATACTGAAGCCACTTTTTCAAAACTCTTCATACAGTCTGCATTACCAATATGCATCTTGGCCAAACAGTTAATCTCACCTCCAAAACTCATTCAAACCACCAAAACACTTCATACATGCCTCAAAATAAACCTTAACACTGGCAACAATTCTCATTCAGAAAGCAGACAGTCACACAACACACTAACCTAAAAAACACTAACAATAGGGAGCACTACATAAATGATGAACTTTTATCTTTGAATTTTGAATGATTTTTCACATAAATCAGTATTTCATTATAGAATAACACCTTTTCACTTTATTGACTGTACTAAAGTCNTTTTTCACATAAATCAGTATTTCATTATAGAATAACACCTTTTCACTTTATTGACTGTACTAAAGTCATGTATGTAAGAAGAATGAACCAGAAACGCAGCAATTTGCTTCAAATTGAAATTTGTGAAAAATAAAAAGTTGAAAAAAAAAAAACAAACCTGAAATTCCAGGGCTGTGTTAGGGTTAGCGTCCCATCAACCTGTCTTTCTTGTTCCATGTTTCCAAACCAAGTCATTCCAAAGCCATCACCTGTTGTCTATTTGGTAAAGACACTAAACACCTGGGGAGGCTTTCAGCTGAAATTGCAATCAGCTGTTTTTGGAAATGATTATTATTTCATTTTATTGTAAATATTCTGCTAAGATTTTATGTGTATATATATAATTCAATATGGTTACTGAAGAAATGCAAGAAATTTTCCATCATTTAGTTTTGAATGTGTTTTTAACAGTTTGAAAACAGCGTGTAAGCATTTGAAAAATGTGCTGCAAATATCTCATATTTTGCAGGTGGTGGAATATGAATGAGAAAAGAGTTCATGGATTTCAGAAAATGTGGTCATTGAATGCATTTTGTGTTAAAGCAATGAAAAATGATTCACAGTTTGGTCCACATAGACTTCTGTTTCGCTGACTGTGTGAAGAGTTTATAATGTGACTTAAGTTTTGACCAATGCTTGATAGCAATCGAAAAGAAAAAAAAAAAAAACTGTAAGCATAGTCCACCTCTCTAAGTACCTCCATGTTGTTTGTCCTGTTTATCACTCATATGCACATCCACGGTACTTTGTTGGATATCTTCACCTTACTGACACTGAGCCTGAGGTGCAAAACTCTTACAAAACTTCTCCTCCCACTCACTGATGTTTCCACTCCAGAGCCTTTTCACAGGAGACATCTTGACAACTATGGTGGGAAAAGCACAGTTACAATGATAGCTCTGTTTCTGTTTTGGTGCTAGTCAGCCAGCATGCACAATATCAGCACCTGAAAAGAATGCAGCCATCGTTAAAGTTATTATTCACACCTATGGCAAAATGTGCATTGTGAGAAGACCTTTTGATGAGCCATCTGAGAGACCAAAGGTGCCACATCTTACAGATGAATCTGTGTAGAATAAAGAGAATAGAAAGCACAGCTTCCAACAAAGGATAAGCTATCAACTGATTCACTACACACAAGTTTTAATTCTATTTTGAAGTGATAAAAGGTTGTGCATTTGAGTTTTCTGCCAAAACAAAAACAGAATAGATGTTGTGTTCTCACAGTTTATGGCCTAAACAGATAATTATCAAAAAAAAAGTTAATTTCAGAATAACACTCGATTTGGATGCAAATTTCGGGAGCCAAGAAACCTCAAAAGATGATATTTTTAAAAAATTTTTGTGAACAAGATGTTTTCCTGATTAGGTGGGGGGTACACCACAAGTCAGTAGAATCAGCCGAAGATACCTTTATTCTGCCTTCAAATTGTTTTCTATTGCTAAAAGAATAGCCATTGATTTCCACATCAAGCTACCAATTTTATGATCGATTTTTAGATAAAATAAATGTACTAACCATTGTCAGGAGCAAAAAGAGCTTAAAAAAAGGGCTATTGCTATTTAATCATTTCTGCTTGAAATTATTATAATTAACACTGTAAAAACAAAAAGAAGTTTGTGCTGTAAAATTTAGATTCAGGTGTAATTATCTGTTTTGAGTGCATTATCTGCTGATATTTAACTAATGCTTTTGGATTCTTCTACATCTGCAGTGCGTAAATACCAATTTAAAGGACCATACCAGTGGTTTTACATGATTAAGTCAAGTAAATACTGCATACACGTTACATTACTGACAATCATTTTCATAAAACCATATTTTAGTTTTCATGTTATTTTACCAAATCCCCTAATCTTTCACAACCAAATGTTCAGCTGAACCACCTTAAAATTCAGTGTTTTGTCTGCTAAGACATATGGCTGAATGTAGAACAGATGGTCGTTTTTAATTTCTTTGTAAAAGCCATCTTCTCCTGGGACTATATTCCCTGGTGCAGACGTACATTGTCTTCCATGTAGCTCCACGTTGGATCAGTTAAATAAAGTTACTTTGACAAAAAAATATAATAGACGTCGTGTTTGCTGTGATGGATTACTCATCTCAAGCACTTTTCAAGTTTCTACAAGTGGATTTTGATAGCGTACTGGGATGAGCTGAAACCATTGGCAGTCTGCAAGGTAGGAAAAACAATTCTAATGTTTACCGCTCCAATAGTATGTTCTGAAATGGTTGTCAGTAACATAAGGCATATGAGCTATATATTGAGCTCAAACATGCAAAATTGCCAGTATTGTCCTTTAACATCTGATAGTGTGGTATCAACATCTCATTCGTGCTGAGCTTCCGTCAGTTGATAACAGAAGTTCATGAGGAGATGAGTGTTATTTTCACTGAACAGACTGATATTTGTTGGTAATTAAGACGGCTGCCAGAGGAGCGTACCACCAGGGTGTCATTACCAGCATCATTCTGCTCAGTCAGACCCCAAAACAGAGGGTTAGAGTTGGAGTTACTGCATGACAGAATGGGTCTGCAAGATAGCAGCCAGCAGACGGATATTGCCAAAGAGAGAAAAAGGTGGAGACACAATGCTCCATTATAACAGCATGTTTGATGCCTGGTTTTCCTAATTAATTTATCTGCCCTTCCCTCTTTTCTGCTTCCCATTGCCTCTTTCTCATCCTGCTAGGATGACTGCATGTAGCGCTCACAACCTGGAGCTACAGAGAAAGATCCAACAGCTGGAGCAGACCAACAAGTGAGTCCTCACATGAACCAGAACTGTATCACAGATCCAGTACTGCTTTAATCTGTGTATTCCCTGGTATGGACTCAACCAGGCAAAATCCCATTGAGCTCCCCTTTAACCTTGCCTCAAACATTTTAATATCTCAGTTTGTTTTCTCTTTATTTACTGTTTGGCTTTGTTTTTTAGCAGGAGTTATATCTCAGGCTCCATTTTGTTAGATCAGGTCAAGTTTTTCATGACAATTGTATTGCCATCCCCTTAGAATGCTGCCTGTACTTGATAACCCTGGTTCGGTAAACGTTATGCAAATTTCAAACCAGTGCTGATTTTTAAACTCCAAATCCCATCCTCTTTTCAAACCCCTCGCTGGTTTTCCTTCCTCTTTATCCTGACATCTCTTTATGCTGCTTTCTTCCTGATGCCGGCAGAGTGCTGCAGTGATCTGAAACAAAATGTGGGAAGGGGTCATGTTAGGCTGCTTCTCTGCTGGCTGCCATTTGTCTTTGTGTGTGTGTGTTTTTTTTTTTTTTTTTNTTTTTTTTTTTTTTTTATCTACCACTAATCAGGACTGCAAAAAAAATGCCTTAATTTCTGGGAAACTGTTGGCCTTCATGTGAAAGTTTCTTCCATCCTCCTATCTGTATTTGTATTGCAGTACTCTGATGGAGCAGCTCAGCCGGCTACAGGCGCTTCTTCCCAACAGCTCCAGCAGAACACACACAGGAACCTGCATCCTGGTGAGACATCTATTAAATACAACATAACAATAAACTATACCATTTAGAATATAGTGAAAATGGCAGAATTTGCAACAAATTAAAAGCACACACATGTAAGAGTAAAAACATTGCCTGTGTGCCCCTGTTGAATGCTGCTTTTGATTTTAAACCTATATATATCCTATGATTAATAATGCCATCTTTTTCTCTCATCTTTTTTATTCCTCTGCCTCATTTTTCATCTTTTTCACGCTTTCTGTTTTTCTCCAACCGTTTGCTTTCATGTTCAGGTTCTGCTCCTTTCCTTCTCGCTTCTCATTTCCTCAAATCTTCAGCCAGACTCTTACAGCCAACTCAGTCAGGGAGAATACAAGGAAACTAAAGGTCTGCACAGACACAAACCACACACACACACATACACACACACATAGCAAAAAGAAGAAAATGCAAGGCTCTTGTTTTACGACAGCTTTATCCTATTTTATGCACTAGATCAGGGTTCCCCAACTAGTTTTCCCCAAGGACCAAATTATGTCAAGCATGCAACCATCATTTCCCCATCACCATCATTTCCCACCTCCCTGACCTGATCTTTTTTCTCATTTGGTAATAACAACGGAAAACAGTTTTCTAATTTTTATTTATTTTTAAACCCTTTACAACTGGAGCGGCCCGGCACCGGGCCCAGCACTTCCATTGTAGCGTTTGTGGTGTTTTATAATCAGCATTTGTTAATAAAATGGAGATATGAATATCTACGGAAAGCTTAGATTTTCCCGAACAAAATGAGCCCAAGCATGACATTTTATGACCACATGATCCCAAAATAAATGTAACTAAAGCACAAGATAGCCTCCGAGCTAAAACCTATCTTTGCCGCTTCTTGATGATGTAACCTTCCGAGGGCAGTCTAAATTTTAAAATCCCTCTCTGTGATTTGATAAACTAGCAGAGGATTTGATTGATGGGTCAGTGGTCCTATCAGCTTTCACGTAGCCATGGCGATAGTCATGTATTCCCTATTTCCCATGCATAATATTCCACTGACAGACAGCAGACTGTGTGCTTGTCCCTACGTAGCGTTCACGATGTTTTATAATCGCCATTTCTCAATAAAATGGAGATATATGAACAACTTTGGAAAGCTTAGCTTCTCCTGAACAAAATGAGCCCAAGCATGGCATTTTAAGACCACCACACAGTCCAGAGATAAGAGCAACTAAAGCACAAGATTTTTTTATTTTTTTATTTTTATTTTTATTTTTTATTTATTTTTTTTTTTTGGANCACAAGATTTTTTTATTTTTTTATTTTTATTTTTATTTTTTATTTATTTTTTTTTTTTGGAGCAGTCATCTCAGGGCCTGATAGATAGAACCTGTGGACCACATTTGGCCAGCAGGCTGCCAGATGGGGATCCCTGCACTAGATTATTACTCTTTGAATATAATTTGTCTTGATTTGTTTTAGTGAGTCATTGTCTGTTTTTCTGCTCAAGCTAGGGTTTCCTATTTTTAATGTTTATGTAAAGCTAAACAGGATTATATTTTTTAAAACTCGTTTACAGGTTTGATAGTGTTTCGTTGTGGCTAGAGACACACTCACTCACATCTCTCCACCACTCCTCTACTCCTCAGTGCCATCTCGCTCCCTGCAGTCAGTACCTGAAGTGGAAGAAGTCTCTCCTCCTCCTCCTCCTCTGTTCCTCTTTGTGTCCAGACAGGTGAAGGTTATGAGCAGCCTGGTAGAGAAACTCTGGCCCAGCACAGATCTCCCCACTTTGAACCTCCCGTCCTCTCACTAATATGATCACAGGCCCAGGGTGGTCACTGACATCCTCAGGCCCCCAAGGGGAGAGATGAAACAACATGTGAGGCATGCCTAGCACACGGCGTCCTGTGAGCTATTTGATTGAATCTCTCACAGCTACACAACAAAGACTGAGGTGTTGTGACCCGTTTCTCCATTCTACCACATGGAACTGTGGAACAAAGATTTTTTCCACACGAGTCTGTATGTTCAGTAACATGCCTTCCCTCAGATGGAGGTCAAGGAGGAGGTCATCTCATAGATTTTTATTTTGCTGTTGAGAAACTGAGCCTCAATTAAATTATGACCTGGTGGGGTCACGTGTTGTATTAATGATGTATTATAGTGACTTATTTCTTGTCTGTGAGGTAGGCATATCTATGGTAAATGTACATCGCTGTTATGTTTTATTATTCACATTGAATGGCGAATAACCTAATAAAGTACGATTTGAGATCAATTTTGTAATACGGACAAGCAGAAGAGAATAAAGCAGTTTTCACCAGTGAGGCAGAAGGGGTTTTTGTCCTATAATATCACAATTCCAACAATTCCAATTTGGAAAGGATTTACAGCCTTAAAATAATAATAATAATAATAATAATAATAATAATAATAATAATAATAATAAGATAAGGTAAGATTTGTTTTCTTGCCAGCAGTCAATATGTGAAAGTAGGCCTCAAAGTGTGTTTTTCTATAATGGTGAATATCCAAGTTTTCCAGCAAAACTTTTTGCTGTAATTGTGAAAACCAGCATTAATTATTTTGGTCACAAATTTAAGCACATTTTACTGTAAAATTAGGTCAAAGACAAATGTTGGACCCATTGTTAGTATAATGCATTTGAAGGAGAATGACTCAAACTGCTCTCTGTTGCTAGGAGTCCATCTATTCAAGCAAACACACTTCCTGTGCCTCACATGATGCACTATGTCCCACATTTTACAATAACATAACTACTACTAATTATGGTCATTATTATTATTATTATTATTATTATTATTATTATTATTATTATTATTATTATTATCTCTCATCATCTCTGCTGGAAGTCTCTGTTTACATTTAAACAAACTTCAGTCAATGCTGACATTGTTCAAGCTTTAATAAGAAAGGCAACCAAGCTGAAAAAGAGAATAATTTCTGTCAAACCAAACCAACAACATGTCTATCCGCATTGCTGGGGGTCAGGAATTATTAATCAAACTACTTTTCCTCTATATGGTTTGTTGTCGTTGTCCAATAAAGAGTTACACATGTAGAAGGAAATGTATGGAGAATGTCAATTACTTCAGAGTTGCACCAGGTAGATGAAGGTCACAGAAGCTAGAGGAAATTAATTCAGATTTTCAAGGTTAGAGATGCGAAGAAAAATATTCAACTGTGTATCATAAACTCTCCAAAGGATGACTGACACATCCACTGATTCTCTTTTACATGGATATTGTTTGATATTAATACTTTGTTGAAAATAAGATACCTGTTTATAAATAAGATGTTTGGATCACAATCCATGGAAATGGAGCCCAGGAGGAAACACACAGAACACACAGCTTCAGTTGCTTTCATTTGGTGGCTAAGATACTATAGTAGATGCATCATTTATAAGTAAAGAACCTTCAGTCAGTAAGCGACACCAATTGAAAGAGTCAATTCGATCCTAAGAGAGAAGATGAATCATGAACATCGTGTTCCTTAACTGATGATGAGGTATTCCAGTGTGCTTAAGGGTTCTCTACAGACACACATTAATTTAATTCATCCACAGACTCACAGTTTGGTACAGGATGAAGATCTCTACAGAATTTAATTTATTTCCAAACATGAGGCTCATTCCTGATGAGGCTGCTTGAGATTGGATATCTGTAAACTTTGTATGAACAGAGCTATCACCTCACTGTTATTCGTGCTTTGAGTAGGCAAAGATGATGCTTGCTGCAGACAAGGACCTGATCATTTCAGGTGGCGATAAAATATTACACTGCTTGTCATTTTTGTCTTCCATTCTCTCAAGAGCTACCAGCATCAACAAAATCACAGTTCAGTCCCTCTGCATTATAGTATTCATTTCCAGTTACAACATATCTAGTACATAAGAAGTCATTGTGTGATTTTTCTAACTAAAATAATTTTTATTATAATTTTTCCGTTTTACCTAAAATCCCTAAAAAATGTAGTTTACATTTGTGCGTGTGTTAATTTAAATACAACATCTCACGCATCTGCTTGCCTGATTATATTGATCAGTTTTGCATGCCCCCTCCAATTAAATGCATGTGGCAAAACAATAACATTCTGTCAGAAATACATACAGTATGACAACAAATACGATGACAAATATGTGCAACCCTGAACAGCAACAATGGCTGTTAATCAGTGAGGACTATAAGCTTTAATAACATATTTTAGAGTTTGTAATTGTAATTTAGTTACCCTGGCCTAGACCCTCTATCAGCCATCTATCCTCAGTAAGTAACAACCCAGCGGGCAATTTATGACAGTGTATAAAGCTACACACATTGTAGCAAAGTGTGTTGTGTCCACTGCATTTTCATTATGGGCCAGAAATTAATACACTTAATACATCCCAAAACTAATATTATGGATTTATTTTTTGATTTGTTTTGGTTGCACAATCAAGCTCAGTGTTTAAAATGTGGAGCCAAAACAAGCTGAATCATCTAATCTTTGAAATCAACAGCAACAAACTTTTTACAATGTTATCATATCAATCCACATTCAAGACCCCTGCTTACAGCCTGAGTTTAGCTTTTACTTTACACGAGTCAAATATTGTGCTAATGTACTTTCTGTATGAGCACTAGAACACATGGGAGAAGACGGAGCCAGAGAGAACTACGATAGACAGCATCATCAAAACTCAGTAGCCACTGCATAATGAGCCAAATCCTACATCTGCCAAGGAGCACAAAAGCACCAAACAGCTACTTTCCCCAACTATCATCCATGACCTTCACAGCTATTGATTAAAAATAGCTGTAGCTACACAAACAAGTTTGGCAGTCAAAAAAGACACATCTGATCATTCAAAATTTAAAAAAAAAATTAAAAAAAAAATTAGCAGCTCAATAAATTAAACAGAGACAAAATTCAATAACTTACATTTTCAAAGGAAATAATTGAAGTTTAAATCCTCCTGTGATTGAGAGATTATTTATAAAGAAGTCCTTCTTTGTTACAATGAAGGCAAGAGGCAAGTCAGATACCTGCACAGCGTGAGTTTGTTTCTTCAAACTGCTCCTATATGTTATAAACACTTTTCCATTCTGCACCAAATAAGAAGCTCCAGCGTTGGTCTCACTTTCTGCATCAAGTCTAACTGCCATTGGGAAAATTCTCAGTGTGTCTCTTTGGGATTTAAAGGACCATGCTGGTCATTTTGCATGTTTGAGTCTAATATTCAATTTTCATACATGTTACATTACTGACAATCATTTCCTAAAGGATAAAACCGTATTTCAGCTTTCCTGATATTTTGCAAAATCTCTTAATCTTTCAAAATCAAATA
Source organism: Lucifuga dentata (assembly GCA_014773175.1). Classification (NCBI taxonomy): domain Eukaryota; kingdom Metazoa; phylum Chordata; class Actinopteri; order Ophidiiformes; family Bythitidae; genus Lucifuga; species Lucifuga dentata. Next base: position 271,948 of record VXCM01000187.1, read on the forward strand.
TTCAAGTGATGCACCCACCTTAAAAATCGATGTTTCACCTGCTGATATGCAGTCTCATGAAATCACAGTCGTTTAAATTTTTCAATAAACGCAGGTCTTCTCTTGGGACTATATTCCCCAGTGGAGACATGCATTCACTCTGCGCTTTTATGCACTTAAACACTAAAATTACGTAACTTCAAAAAAAATCTAAATACATGTCTTGTTCAGGATGATGGATTACCTATCCCAAGAACGTTTCAAGTATCACCAAGTTGATTGTAATAGTGTACCAGAATGAACTGAAATCAATGGTGGTCTGGAAGGTAGGAAAAACATTTTTAATTCACCGGTCCAGTAGTATCCTTTGCGAAATGATTGTCAATAATGTTTCATGTATGAAAATTGAATACATTAGGCTCAAACATGCAGAATGGCCGGTATGGTCCTTGAGAGGAGCTCAGAACACCTGTAAGATCTAAAATTCAGACCATATCTTATTATTATTTTTTTTATTTTTTTATTTTTTTCTAATTTTTGATGTCTAGAATGTCGTAAGTAATTTTGGAATTTGTAAAAACAGACTGATTTTTACTTATAAATTTAAAACTAAAATTACTTTAAAAAATTCCACAACCTTAGTCAATTTACTATGTTTGTTTATTGACTTATATTGTTTCAAAGAAGTCTACTTTTAATTTCAAAAGAAAGATTTTTACTGCAATGACCCTTTAACCAGTTATTCCATGAACTATCTTTTATACAATACATTCTGATATTACATTAAAACATATAAAATATGAGACTCTAATTACTCTATATGGATCCAAAGCATAGAGTGAAAATACATCTGTGAGAGCAAAATTAATGCCTCATATAAGGCCAAAATAAATTAAGACATGCACATCCTCTCACAGTTATTAAACTTAGTCATGCATGACCCAATATTGCCTTGACTGCCCTTCGAAACCTGATTAAGAATGAGGGAGGAAAAAGAAAAAAGACTGCTGTGAAAAAAAATAAATAAATAAAATAAAAGACATCAATTTCCCCTAAAATGTAATTATAATGTAATAATCAAATAATACTCTGGGGCTATTATCTTTGCACTGCATGGAAAATGATCTGTCTATTGTACCTTCTTGCACCCAGAAGAATGATGAACTGCAAAATATAGTCATGTTGAATGATCTTTGACCTGTCATATTGTACTGCGAAACTGCATGAGCTGTTTGTGAAGTTTGAATTTCAAGACAGGTATAGACTAAAAAATAGAGTCAGAAGAGACAGAAAGAAAGATAAAAATTACTCTGAATTTCGCTGCAGCCTGATTCTTCCTTTCTTTCTCTTTAAACACAAACACGTGGATACTAGTGCACCCATTATAAATGCAAATCAAAACTAACACGTTGCTTTCGCTCCTCACAAAGAGTGAAAAAGGCATGAAAGCATATAATTTATTATTCTTCTGATATGCATCAGATGGTAAGAAAACCTTTCTGAAAATGCCACCATGTATAAATTTACCTTCAGATTATACACATACATATTAATGGATATTGACGTCAGACAGAGCATTGTGCACCAGCAAATTAATCTCAAATCTCAAGCTGTAGAGCTGCCAAACTCGTATGTGAATGAATAACCATCGTGATAGTGAAGATGATCTGTGTCAGTTTCACAGAGATGGTAACTGAACATTCAACAATCACAACAAAAGATGTCATAACAGATTTAATGTGGACTTCTGCAGTACATTAGCTTCATAAAACTAGAGCACAAAAACAAAACTTTTTTTCATTGAATCATCAGAGGAGCCTTTTAGCATGCTAAAACACAAAATTATCTGTCCTCTAATGGCATCAGAAAAGGGGAACAACATTTTCTGAATTTATTATGCTGAGATCTATCTCCTGAAGCTCCACTCATGATGTATCTGTGCTGGAAACTGAAGAAGAAGCCAAGTAGAGCGCCACCAGCGGTGGAGGAGACGCTCAGCAGACGGACTATAAAAGCCTCCAGTCTGGATGCTGCAGCATCTCTGCCTCCAGGCAACATTCTCAGCGTTTTCATCTCCAACACTTTTTACTTGAGAAAACAATAAGATGGAGGAGACGCGTCTTTTATTTCCAGCTGTTAACTAAAATCACGCAACTGTGAGGCTGATCTGTGAGGAAGACTAAACACTAACTCATCCAAACAGACCGAAGTAGTTTTATAGAAGTAAATCGCGTTTTTTCTGTGCGGGATTATGCAGAGCAACAGCAGTAAACCCGGAGCTCTGCGGGGTCCGAGTGGCTGCGTGGGAGAAGAGGATGAAGGAGAAATCTCCAGTCTGNCCCGGAGCTCTGCGGGGTCCGAGTGGCTGCGTGGGAGAAGAGGATGAAGGAGAAATCTCCAGTCTGGTCCAGCCCACGGGAGCAGCATCCAACCTGGCAACTTATAACCTGTCTCTCAACTGCTGGCTTCAAATTCTATCCAAGGAGTCCACGCTGGACCTGCACGGAGACAGCGCTAACCTGGCGGTGCGTTCAAGGAGCAGAGTAGCTTTTTTTCTACACAAATGATAATGTCAAGTCAGTTGCATTTACTGCATGAATCTCCTCAACATATGGGTCAAGAAAAGTGCGTTTTCCTTTTCATGTTAATTTCATTGCGTGAGTGTGCGCGCAAGTTTGGTCGTGCCGAGTGACAACTTGACAGTCTTGATAGTAGAAATGCTCATATCCAAGTAAAATGCAATATCACAATGGAAAATATTCCATTTAAAAGTGAAATCTAGTAAAATTACCATAGCCTAAATAAGTATTATCAGCAAAATGTACTCAAGTTTATAAAGTAAAATTATTCATTGCGAATAACTGTCTTTCTCCAATGTATTAACATATGATACATCTATCAAAAAATAAATAAATAAAAATAAAAAAATTGGCGACATAAGTCACTTTGCTGAGATATGAGGTTTTTAGCAGTAATTTCTGAGTTTATCTCATGTTAATCTTAATCTGCAAAGTAACAAGTGATAAATAAATCAGAAAGAAGTGGACTAAAAAGTACACTATGTTCCTTTAAAATAAAGTCAACAGTAACACATCTGGAAATACTCAAGTAAAATACAATTAAAGTACAGTTCTTGAGTACATTTTTAGTTATGAATCCTGTATGTATACTCATGCGTCAGACTGTAATGAAAATGTTCCTGTATCTGTGATGTCTGACAGGTGCGAGTACTCATTGCTCTGGTCTACCTGGTGGTGTGTGTGCTGGGGCTGGTGGGTAACCTCTTGGCGCTCTTTCTGCTCCGTTCCCGCCGCCGGGGCCACCGCTCTTCCATCGACTGCTTTGTGATGACTCTGGCGCTGACAGACCTGCAGTTTGTTCTCACGTTGCCTTTCTGGGCTGTGGACACGGCGCTGGATTTCCGTTGGCCATTCGGCCGGGTCATGTGTAAGATCGTCAGCTCGGTCACCACTCTGAACATGTATGCCAGCGTCTTCTTCCTCACTGCCATGAGTGTGACCCGCTACCACTCCCTTGTTACTTCTCTGAAGATGGAGAGCCCCAGCATCACCACTGCTCGGGTCAAGTGGGCCAGTGGGGCTATTTGGGTGGTGTCACTGGTGGCCACACTGCCTCATGCTTTCTACTCCACCACAGTCCAGGTTCGTTGAAATACAAGACTGGCACCACAGAGATGTATTTGTTTTATTTACAGTGCATGATTTGTGTTCATTTTCAGAAACATATTGGATCCCACCAAAGTTATGGGCAAAGGCAGAAGTCCTGTCCAGATTCTTAGCCACACCAAACCAAACCCTAACCTTTTCCACTCAAAATAATCATAAGCTTGGCTAAAATGACAAAGTATTCAAATTTTGCCGTCCAGTAATCAATACCCATTTATCTTAAAATATGGACAGCAAAACCCAGAAATATATGCTTTTTGGACACAGATGCTACTGGAACGTTGGCTAGCAAGGAGAAGAGGCAGAATTTCAGTTTTCTATACCTAAACATAACTTTTAAACTACAGCCTACATGCAGTCGTACAGTTTGGCCAGCTAATCACATTGCTTCTGCTAATAACAGTGGTGGGATCCATAATTTTCAAGCCCAAGGAACAGCATATTGCTGTGAGGCGATTTTGATGCAGTGGCCACAGTCAGTATTGCTGCTCACGTGACACCCTCTGATCTTTAAAGACTTTTTTGTCATACACATTGCAAAATATATGAATGATTTTTTTGAGACACACATTTAGAAATCCCTCAACAGAATGTTGCCACAAATGTATAGTATACTTGCATTCCTGTTTGCAGGCTGCAGCAGAAAAACTGAAATAGTCAAAGTGCTGAAAAGCTCAAAATTGGCGTAAATGCAGCATCTTCATACAGAGTATCCAGTTTTTGAGAAGCAATTTCACATAAGCAACCTCTGAACATTTTCTGATGCACTGTGGTTGTGTTTGCAGGTGTCTGCTGATGACGAGTTGTGTTTAGTGCGATTCTCTGACTCTGATTCAGGCCACTGGGATCCCCAAGTCCTGCTTGGTCTCTATCAAACACAGAAGGTCCTCCTGGGATTTGTAGTTCCTTTGGTGGTAATCAGTGTGTGCTACCTCCTCCTCCTGAGGTTCATTCTAAGCCGGCGCATTGTTGGCAGCATCGTGAGTGGGAATGCCACAGTGAGGTCAGAGTGTGAGAGGGGTCGCCATCGCTGCCGCTCCAAAGTGACCCGCTCTGTCACCATCGTGGTTCTGTCATTTTTCATCTGCTGGCTGCCCAACCAGGCTCTGACACTGTGGGGGATCCTGATCAAATTTGACTTGGTGCCATTCAATAAAGCCTTCTATAACACCCAGGCCTACGCCTTCCCCTTGACTGTGTGTTTAGCCCACACAAACAGCTGTCTGAACCCTGTGCTCTACTGCCTGATCCGGAAAGAGTACAGGGCTGGTCTGAAGGAGCTTCTGCTGCGAGTGTCTCGCTCCATCCAGAACATTCTGACTCTGGCCCTCAGAGGGAGGAGAGTGGAAGAAGCACCACTCAGTGTCATTATGTTGCACAAAGACATTAACATTTGAAGGACTTGAGTAACGTTCCTTTGCAAATCATGATTGTGATATGACACTACAGGTATGCTTACTAAACAAAGTTTTTGTCTGTCAAACATGCAAATCAATTTCAGCTTCCAAAACTAAACACACAGACACACACACACAATTCCACAAACCTGTCAAACAGCAATATTTTATGCGTTTTATGCTCAACTCCTTTCCAAAAATCACTTCAGCTGTATGCTTCTGGGTGAATTAACAACATACCTGAACTTCATCAAACCATCTAATCAAGAGACTTTGAGTTGTGATGCAATTTGAACTTTCACACAAAAGAAATGGTCTATTTGAGTAGTTTTTGACTCGTGAAGTAATACTTTGCACCTCATAGATACACACAGGAAATTACAATTAACTATCATTATAACCAGATGAGGAATGTAAAGATGTTAAGCATTTAATTGTATTACTGTACATACAGAATGATTTTCTGCTGTAAAACCTTGTTGCAGAATATTTATCTTTCAACTGTGCTTGAAGCTAATGTATAATTTTGTCCTCCCTGTCATGTATCTTGGTGTCTGCCTTGCTGTATTGCTGTGGGTTGTTTTGTGAAAACACATATGTACGACATTAAATAAAACGTGCTAAGTAAGAGTACAAAAGAAAAGTATTCTAATCTTGACTGCAGGTTCTTTCGTGATGAAAAAAAAAAGACAGTCACACGAAAGCTGTTCCACGTGTTTGACCTTTTGCAACCTTTAAATCTGAAGCTGGATAGCTATTGTCAGCTGCCCTACAGATAGGGTGGACACGCAATTACCACACACATGCACGCACACACACACCGCCATGCTCTCTCTATTGTGTACCACTGTGATAGTAATTACTTCTCCAAACAAAATCAGAGATGTATTCATTGGATCTCTGTGTAGGAGGCCGGATGCAGCGGGGTCACCTATACATAGTTGGACATGAAATGTGATTTTGGAACAAACAGTTGCTTGGAAATCAAGGCCAGTTTTTTCTCTTTTTTTCCCCCTCAGATAACTGCATATCAATTTGCTGCTCAACAGTCACAGAAAGCCAGTTGTTACATCTGCTGTTGCTTCTTCCGGTGCAATTGAGCATCCAGAGATGTTGATTTTTGTGGTCCATCGCTACACAATTCTGCTGTAGTGTGCAGTTTCAAAGCTTAATTCACCCAGCTACAGTATATTACAATTAAAAGGCAGCGTCTCAAACATACAGTTCAACCTGGACAACTTGATGTTCCTCCTTCATTGAACAAATGGTTGATGGTGATATTAAATTAATTCCCATCAGCTCCAACAGTCTGCCACCAATCCATTATTCTATACAAATACCGGTATGAGCAAACAATTCACAAATCTTCTAGACCAGCAGCTCATTTTAGTCATTTTTGCACATACATGGAAATTACAGCTAATTATTATTTTCTACACATACAGAAAAACATATTCTGAATTGGTATTTGTAGGAAGCCTCATAAGAGTTAACTCAACTTAAAAATCTACAAAGAATTGCCCTTTCTTTTAAGACTTAACTTGTTTGATAACTGCTCAGTCACTTTGATATAAGATTTCAAATATAATTCTGCTCTTCTGCTTTATTCTATTATTTATGAGTTTTCTGCTTTAATGTGTTCTAAGCTATTCTGTAACAGAAACATGACAGGGTGGAATGAGGGTGAACTTAGTTGAAATGAAGATTGGTCTAAGACAAGAATTTTCTTTCCAAAGTAGGACATCCAACATTAACAAAAATGTTCTATCTTCTCTTTGAAAATATACTGAAATTATATCATTAACATACAGAATTCTATTAAAGTTATATGGTGTTCTAGAAGTATCTCTCCTATCACTTTTTCTGTTATCTTCACATTCATATTTTATGTTTCTTTATCCTGTCTTAATCCTCTTAAATGAATTTGTGGAACCACAGAAGTGTCCCACTAAAACAAACCTTTACAAAACTTTGGCAGTGATGACTGAAGCATCTGTAAACAGCTAGTAAATCACCATCTTTATACCACTCCACGTATTTTTATTTAATTCAGCGACTCCCATATTGTGCTCACTTCATTCTTCCTTATTTCCTTAAAAGTGTCTGAGTCGTGAAAAGCCCACACGAAACTTGATGCTACTAATCCACAGAGGGGATCATAATAAATAATAATCAGCCATCCATGCTTTCTTCCCCACATGGCACTTTAAATTCCAGCTGAAAAGCTTGATTCTTGTTTCATCACACCACAAAATACTCCGCTTGATGATCTCAGACTCCTCTGTTGTATTTTTCTCAACTCCAGCATGTCACTCAGCACAGTCTCTGAGTGGCTTCCTAATGGTCATTCTGCCATACAGCAGACTGTTGAAGTGCTGAGCAGAGATCTGCATCAAAGCTAAAGGACTATGAGTGCTTCTTCGCTTCCCTTGATTTTTACCGAGTCTGGGTGGTGCCATAAGATTCCATTTCCCATGATGGAGCTGACACTTTTCTTCAATTCTCTGTGTCCTTCCCACTCTCTCTGAACCTTACAGTTCTTTGAAATTTGCGATAATTTCAGCTCTGAGCTGCACTGTTACGTGTTCTCTGTCCCAACACTTTAACTGACCAGGACACAAATCATGCTGTGACTTAAGGGATGCATTCTAAATTTTAAATCCAATTGGAGCATGTCAGCAAATTTAATTTTTAATGGGAAACTGCTGCTTTGCGTTACTGTGTTGAGGTGCACATAAAATTCTATTATAGGCTACACTGGAAAGGCTCTCATCCTCATTAGAAGACATACTTCAGCCAAGGCCGAACAAGCCCAGGCAAAAATTTGTCATTTTCTAATAACTTATTGGCCTAAAGAGACAGAAGTGACTATGGTAAACATTACATTTTTGTGGATTTGTTTGCATGCTACTGAGTTAGCATCATCTCATGTTTCTGGCCATATATATATGTGTGTGTGTATGTGTGTGTGTGTTAGATCTGTATCCTTATCTGGATCTGGACTAATTAGCACCTATTGATAGTCGTGATAAATATGACTGATTTATTTACTTTTGAAATTGACAAAAATACTTAAAAAAAAAAAAACATTCTATCTTGCAATGTTAAGAAATCATTTAGAAAATTCCTTGATCCATNCTTAAAAAAAAAAAAACATTCTATCTTGCAATGTTAAGAAATCATTTAGAAAATTCCTTGATCCATCCCTGTATGGAGCCTCAACAAAATGTAATGAGTCCATCCTTCTTCAAACTTTAGTCAAAATCAGTTCATAATGTTTTGGGGAATTCTGTTAACAAACAAACCATCAAACAGATAAAAACACAACCTCCTTGGCAGAGGTAAAATACAGCATTCTAAAATTCTAAGATCAGTGTATTAACATCTAGATTGCAAAGAAGAAGTTAACTCAACCTAAATATAAATATAAGGGTGTAAAATCGTTGTCCACATTTGTTCGATTTCCAGCTCTTTGTTGTCTGCTGCATCTGTTGCTTATATATCCTAAATGACAAGTGACTTAATGCCGACAGCATATTCATCATCAGGCACACACCAACACATCCACATGTTGTAAACCTGCTGCCTCTTTGCTTACAATAAAACAGCAGAGCACGTCATACAATCTGATCTGAATGACAAAAACAAACATGCTGAAGCAATACCACATTACATTTTCTAGTATTCGGAACCTCTTCCCTCCTCTCCCCATGCAAACTGGTTCTTAAGAGATAGGAGCTTTAATTCCCTTCAACGTCCTTACAATTGTCATCCAAAATGCCAGATGTTGCATCCAACAGCTTATCAACATGAAATGTCATTTCTTTGCATCACAGCTGTTAAACACGTCTGACATGAAACATTCCTAAAAACTTTAATCATACTCAGACTTTAGAGTCATAATTTAGTTCCTAATGAAATTTATGTGCATTTCTAGATGATGAAATGCACATAAAGTGCATTATGCAAACATGATGACCATGGCAAACTGAGGGAATCAAACATTATCTGATATGAAAACAGACAGAGACAGACAGACACACACACACACACACACACACACACACACACACACACACACACGCTTCTACCATTTCATTTGAATGGTAGAAGTCACTTCATTTCATTTGAAATGACATTCATATTTAAGCTGCTAGCAACTAGCAGGCTACATACCCAACAATGCAGCATATATACACAGTTCATGTTACAAACAACTGTAATTGTTTATTATAAAACATATGTATAAAAACAGTAAAGGTGACAGTGTGTCCTATGTTGGAGTGGATTTTTTTCTTTGGAAGATGTTCATAGAACCATAAAGCAAAATTATGATCTATTAGCCAATCAGCAGCACATCCATCCATCCATCCATTATCCTCCGCTTATCCGGGTCCAGGTCGCGGTGGCAGCAGACTAAACAGATCAGCCCGTACTTCCCTGTCCCCGGCCAGACCCTCTAACTCCTCCTGGGGGACTCCGAGGCATTCCCAGGCCAGCCGGGAGATGTAATCCCTCCAGCGTGTCCTGGGTCTTCCCCAGGGCCTCTTCCCAGTTGGACGTGCCTGGAAGACCTCCCTAGGGAGTCGACCAGGGGGCATCCTTATTAGGTGCCTGAACCACCTCAACTGACTCCTTTCGATGTGGAGGAGCAGCGGCTCTACTCTGAGTCCCTCCCGGATGTCTGAGCTTCTCACCCTGTCCCTGAGAGTGAGCCCAGACACCCTATGGAGGAACCTCATTTCCGCCGCTTGTATCTGTGATCTTGTCCTTTTGGTCATTACCCAGAGCTCATGACCATAGGTGAGGATGGGAACATAGATTGATTGGTAAATTGAGGGCCTCACCTTCTGGCTCAGCTCCCTCTTCACTACGACGGTCCGGTGCAGCGTCCGTAGGACCTCGGACGCTGCACCAATCCGTCTATCAATCTCACACAATCAGCAGCACGTTCACCAGAATTTTTTTTTCCCTCAAGCTCTTTTAAACAATAAAAAGTTTATTCAAATAATAGTGGTCACTTTTTAATAAACTGAGAGAAATCACTGACTTTGGAGAAAAATCTTTCAACTCCTTTTGAACTATTTTTGCAACGTAATTTAATGACCCAATGCGATGCAGATGTGACCTGAAGCCAGTCACAACAGTATGAACCAGTATGAGCCCCAAGCAGTCATGCAGATACAGAGGCGTTCACAGGACAAGATCAGAAACACATCCAGCCCTCCTAAAAATCTTTCCTGTGAAGTATTGAAGCAAAGTGTCTTTTTTGAGATGCGTGGAATCGAACAGCAGGAGGGTCAGCCTGTGTATTAGTAAATGTACTTTGTATCTGGAAATTAAAAACAGCGTATAAGAAAACACCCCCAAACAAACAGCACGTAGTTCTGTTTCCTGAGCACAATCGATTAGCTGATGTTGCTTTAGTAAGAGGTCAGGTAGCCAGGACCTCTATCAGGCAGTACAGAGTGTGAGAACTCTGGCATTTAAAAAAAACAGCAGTATGGTACTAGAAGAATCTCCAGGGAGTTTCAGGTGAGGAGATCCTCTGTGAGGTTTACTTCTGCAGGGGTTCGGCCTCTTGTAAAAGCAACACCTGCAGCTATTTCTCTTCTTTTATCCCAGCTGCAGATTCTGCTTTCTCTCTCTTTACCAAAACTGTCTCTTCCTTAACCTCGTCTGTTTGCGGTGCTGCTCCTCTTTTCCTCTCCTCCTTACTGCTGTCCTTTTCTTTCTTTTCCTTTGCAACAGCTGCAGGTGATGGTTTAACATCGGTGGCTGTGGAGCTCTCGCACACGGTTGGCCCCTCCCACTTTGGAATGTCCAATCCCAGTGCCTCCATTAGCTGTTTCATGACTTCATCCACGTAACCATGGATACGCAGGTGTGCGTGTTTATCCTATATGACAGAAAATGAAAACCATGAAACATAGAATGAGACACTTTCAGCTTACAAGCCTTTGATTTCTGCTTTGGTGAATGATTTCCAAGACGCCACGTCATACATGCAAGTGTGTCTGACGTGTCCACGAATGCGACTCACGTGTTTAGTGGGCTGTAAGTTGACAATGACCACTTTTCCACCTTTGCGCTTGGTGAGAAGAGGAAGGTCTGCGCTGGGTTTGATCTGCATGGACGTGCCCAGAGTCAACGCCAGGTCTGCTCGTCTGGGCAGACGTGAAAAATATGTCACACATAAACATGAGACTGATTCCAAAATTATTTGATCTTTTTTTTTTTTCTACCGATGAAAGCAGCTCAGGCTTACAATTAATAACTGTGGGCTATTCAGTNTTTTTTTTTTTTCTACCGATGAAAGCAGCTCAGGCTTACAATTAATAACTGTGGGCTATTCAGTGGGCAAAGCAGCAAATTATTTCATTCATAATGTTATGCATCTATTATGGGTCACTGTGAATGCACAATATCTCAACATGACATACATACATACATTCATCTAGTTATTTTCTAGACAGACACAGAAAGCTAAATGTGGGTGAAGGACAGCATGGAAATGGGACACAGGAGAGGCACACAGAAAAAAAATAAAACAGTGTGACGCACAGAGATGCTCCAATAAAGGCTCTGTGGCACATGAATATAGGAAACATAATTTCCATTTTTCAATATGTAGTACATGTTTCAAATACTGATTCTGTCATTTATGGTGAAGGAGCATCCAGAAATAGATGCATTGAATGAAATAGAGGGTAGATGAGAGTGTTTATGAGACTGGGTGCAAGAGGACAGATGGTGAGGCACAAAACTAAACAAGCAGCGGTATAATATACTCAGGATGCATATCAAACGCATCTCTTCTTCCTCACCTGCTGGCCATGTCTGCTTTGTTCAAGTCGTCGTCCGGAAGCGCGTCCTCCCAGTCCAGTATGGTGCTGATCAGCTTCCCTCTGTCGATGCACAGGCACACCTACTAAACGGCCGAAGGTGCACTAACGGCAAGTTTTACGTGCGCAAATCCAAACATGTGTTACCTGCAGGCTCGGAGTCCCCGGGAGCGGACCACGTCACAGTACCGACCTGTCGGTTTCAGCCCCATCACACCAATCACCTTCTCCCTCACGTACTGCCTGGAAAAGCACAACTTCTAAGTTTTCCCTCCCGACGTCGCATATTTGTCAGTTACAAGTAAGAGAGAACCAAAGTCATTTAATGCACGTATAGGCTTCAAAAGGGTGGAACACGTAATGGTGACATGAAGATATGCACTCAGTGGCCACTTGACTAGTTACACACACCTACTAGTGCTGTGTAGGGAGGTGACGAGTGCTCTGCTGGCTGTGTATGGAATACCCATTGTACTAAAATTAAAAATAAATAAATAAATAAATAAATAAATGTGGAAACATAAAGAGGAATAAATAAAATAATAAAAAAGGGAAAAAAAAAGGAAAAAGAGGAATAAATAAAAGAATAAATCAATGTGGAAATATAAAGACAAATTAAATATATATAAAAGAAAAATTATAAGGATTTTTATTTATTTTCACATTTATTTGTTCATTTATTTTTATTTTTCTTCTAGACCCCTCAGGTCATCTGGGACCAGTCTGTTAGCTGTCCCTAAGGTCAAAACAAAACATGGAGAAGCAGCATTTAGCTACTATGCAGCAAATAGTTGGAATAAACTTCCAGATGATTTAAGACTACTTTTAAATCCAGACCGAAAACGTTCATGTTCATCACTGCTTTTTGCTAAATTGTAAACCTAGCACTTGGACTTTATTAATTGTACTTTGATAAATATGCTCTGATTTTAGTCTTTTAAATTAAATGTTTAAATAGGTTTTGACTTTATTCTTTAAATGTCTTTTTATGCATTTTTTTAAAATCGTATTTACATTTCTAATGTATCTGAAAGTTTTTTTTTAACATGTTTTATGTGAAGCACATTGAGTCTCCTTTGTGTATGAAATGTGCTATACAAATAAAGTTGTCTGTTTGTCTATTTCTGTATATATTTTTTTATTCATTTACTTCTGTATACAGTATATATATTTTTATATATATTTATTCATTTTTCCCATTTAAATTTCTGTATTTATTTCCTTAAGTTTTTTTTTTAAATTTTCTATTTATTTATTTTTATATATTTGCATTTATTTTTACATTTATTTCCGCATTCTTTTTCTTATTTTTGTCCGTATTTATTATTCTATATATTCTTTTGTCTGTTCTTTTCTTTGTGGGCCAAGCTGTCAATCGCCTGGCTGTGGGCAGGGCTTCCATAGCTGTATATACCCATAGCTTCCATAGTATTCCATAGCTGTGTGCTTCAGCTTTCAAATGAATGAAATATGGCTCAGTAACAATGCCAAGAGACACACTGACTCATAGCTGCGCATCCAGATGCCACCTGCACATCCTAGCTCTTTATTTACAGATGCAGGATGGTATGTAGGAGAGTTAAACAAGGCAGCAATGAAATACCTTTTCATTTTATTTGGTTTGGGTTAATCTGTGAAGGTAAATAAAAAGAATGATGAAGTTGTTGGTTTAGGTGTTTATATGCTGGATTATCCAAAAACAGGTTTCTTCCTATAACTGGTTTCGAAATTGAATTTCCAGAAAAAGTATTGCAAATAAATCATTACTGTGATATGAACTTATATTTACCGTGATAGAAGGATTTTGTCCATATCGCCCACCCTTACTTGTATACTTCCTGTCAGCTTTAACAAATCTGGCCATCCTCCTCCAGCTTCTGTTATTGATGAGGCGTTTACAGTTATATAAAACAACTGATTGCATATTTTTAACTTAAAGTTGATATGAAATACAACTTTCAGGGCAAAGACGTCTTACAGGGATCCAGACACACTGATTCAGGCTCTTCCTGTTCATTGTGCAGAGCCCCGAAAGCGAACGTTTGTCTTATCTTTTCTACTTCTGAAATGTCTCCCTGGCTGTAATGTGACCAAATGTCACGTGGCTGGTTGCGTCAGTAGGCAGAGCTCCACCTGTCTTTTGATTCATTCACACTTTCTCTGATGCTGAAGCAACACATCTAAACTCCACATCTGTCCAATAAACAAGGACAATTCTCCATCTTTCTTCCTAATCTCATTTAGGACAAAAACATACATCTTATTGTTAGATGAGCTGATGGTTTGTGTTGCTAAGCAGGTGTACCTAATAAAGTGGCCAATAGCAACTAAGACAGTAGCTTGTTAAGCTGATGATTATCAAAGGGTTTCAACATCAAAATCTGTGTGTGTGGGTGTGTACTTGCACATACCTGCCACATTTCTCACACTCCTCTACAAACATGTTCCCATGAAGCTCTGACAACAGATCCCTAACAGAGTTAGAGATGGAGAAACATGCATAGAGGCGAGAATATTACAAAACAGCATTCAACGTCTGCAAAATTACAAAGCAATTTCAAGACTTGTTGACACAACCGAAAAATTTTCCTCTGTGCTTTCTTTCTCACTCTCATCAATATTTTAAGCATTCTTATTCACTTCTGTTCCATTTGGCACCTGTAGTGCCTTGCAGTTTACTTTACCAGTTTGTTCTGTTTTTATTGGCTTCCTCAGAGAGCAACCGCTCACTGTCAATCAAAGCTTGTCAAAGCTTATGAAAAACAGGGAAGGTACAGCTTCTCATATTGTTAAAAGCTTGATGTGAGTATATTAAATGAAATATTGGGTTCTTGGCCTATGGTTAGTCCAATATGATTGGCTAATCCAGACCAATCTTTTTCTATTACATTGCTTATTATATCATTATTTGAAATGTGGCTCATTTCAGATGCTTACCACTGCTGTAATCACCAAGCGGCTGCTTCATATTTAAAACCTTAAGACAACCCAAAACATAGCTGGCTCTTAGTCTCCATTAAATAATTTTTATCTCATGTACTTCACAATACTAAACATTGTATTTTTGTTAACAAAATATCACAGATGAACAGACTAAAACTAGAATATGGTTAGTCATTTCCCCCTTATTAGGGATTTACAAAAAATTACAGTATAAGCTGAGAACTCCTTATCTTCTGAAAGTACCCAACATCCCTTTCTCCTGTTTCTTCAGCTAGCACTCCATGTCACTCTGCATTACACAAAATTCCTAAAATGTACAAGGTGTATGCATATGGAAAACATCTGTTTGTGTTTTTGGATACAATTTTCAAAAAGTCACTGTCACTACATGGCCGCCTGTCTACTAAAAGCCACGTTGAATCTGAGTTAGAATATTAGCTGTGCTTCGTTCAGCAGCAGAATCCTCCAGTCTGTATTTCGAGACCAAAGACACATTTGGAGGACAAAGCTGACATGTCCTTTGCAGCCCTTATTATCTCACCTGTCCCTGTGCACTGCTCTGTTATTTAAATGGGGCATTTAGATGACTCTCACAAACTATTACAGGACCATTCCACCCCATTTTGCATGTTTGAGCCTAATATATTCAAATTTCACACACATATGGTTGATGACAATCATTTCCCAAAGCATACTACTGGAACAGTGAGTTAAAATTTTTTTTCCTACCTTCCAGACNGACAATCATTTCCCAAAGCATACTACTGGAACAGTGAGTTAAAATTTTTTTTCCTACCTTCCAGACCGTCATTGGTTGCAGTTCATTCTGGTACTCTATTAAAATCAACTTGTTGATACTTGAAACATTATTAGGATAGGTAATCCATCATCATGAACAAAATGTATAGTCAGGTTTTTTTTTTTCAAAGTTACATAATTTTAGCGTTTAAGTGCAATAAAAAGTGCAGCATGAATATATGTCACCACTGGGGAATATAGTCCCCAAAAAAGACCTGTGTTTATCGAAAAATTTAAACGGTCGTTACTTCAAAAGGCTGCGTAACTATTAGCAGGTGAAACATCGATTTTTAAGGTGGGTGTTTCATTTGAATATTTGATTTTGAAAGATGAAAAGATTTTGCAAAACATCAGGAAAGCTGAAATATGGTTATATCCTTTGGGAAATGATTTTCAGTTACCTTATGTGTATGAAAATTGAATATATTAGGCTCAAACATGCAAAATGGGTGGTACGGTCCTTTAATGTNTTATGTGTATGAAAATTGAATATATTAGGCTCAAACATGCAAAATGGGTGGTACGGTCCTTTAATGTCAAGAAATATTATTTGACTACTATATTTAGAGGTATGTGCATTCAGGTGGCAGAATCTTACAGAGCATTCCAGGAAATGGATGACACTGTGTGTTGAGGTGAAGCTCCTGTTGTCATGCATATTTGTTCCTACAGGTTTGTTGGCTGTTTGAGAGATATTTCCTTCAGATAAACTTTCTGTTAAACCTCTAGCGGAGCTGACCTGCAAAGGCAGATCCTGCCTAAGAATTTGGAGCTGCTGAGCGTGTCTTGATGTATACGTATCGTGCCATGTCACCTGGGGAAGCCGGATCTGACGTGCAGGCCATCCACATTCTGGCTGATGAGGTATTTGAGGTACCCGGCCCTCTGCAGTCCCAGGAGGGCCATGTGAGTTAAACTGGGCCGTGCATCTTCAAATGTGACATCAAAGTGAGGTGACTCGCCCTTTTCTTCCAACGTCCACACACCCTTTGGACCTCTGAAACAGAATATAATAATACATAGACTGGTAATTCATAATTACTCTCTTTAATCCAATCAGCACATGTTGGAGGGGAAGTAATGCAGGTCCAGAACTGGTGTGTAAGTTTGTATTCATTGCGTGAGTCTTTAAGAATCAAAAGTTTGGAGCATATAAAGAAAAGTATGGGGTTAACAGTTTGTGTACCAAATGTGACAACATAATGTCAAATGCTGCTTGTATAAACCCAATGAAAGTATGGAAGGAAAAAGAGTCCTTTCATCAGTGAAACACTAAAAAAAAAAAATTAAAAAAGGGTTAAATTATAAAATACAAAAAGACTTTAATGTAACATTTCTGATGAGTACATTTACAAATGTCCAACCCCTAAGACTAAACTTTATTAAATCTGTTGTCCAATGTGACTACATTCTGTTTGTTTGACTGAGCAGTAAGCTCTGGATGTGTGCGTGAGGGATGAACGCAGTCATACTGTTGCTGTCTAACACACTGACGGCTGCTTCTAGGACACACAACTTATCTTCATGAATCAGACGCATCGTATGAAGCCTCAAACTCAAACACAACAGCCTCATCTCTCACTTCATCTCTCATCACCAACGCGGTTCACTACTTGTATGGCCAAGACCAGTTAATTTATTACCTGATTACCAGCGTGTGTGTGTTTGTGAGTGTGTATATACAATAGGGGTGTCCAGGGGGCTAATTAGTGATACTATGCTAGCAGCCAAGATTGAATCACCTGTACATCCAGAAGCAAGCACATATTTTATGTTAGTAGGTGTCTTGTAGCTGTAGGAACCTCTGCTTTAATACTGTTTGTCTAAAGGTCAACCTTGTCAATCAGAGCGGTAAACTAATCAAATATTAATAGTTACATTTCCACTGGTGCCTTTTCCAAGCATGAATACATGTCAGTAACTGTGGCGCTCATACTTGAAACACATAAAAAAGAGCAGCATTAATGTCTTGGTAAAACTGATCTATTTTCTTTGCCTCAGCTCAGCAGCTGGGGGCAAAATTGTATCTGCTGAGAAAATGTCCACACTGCTGTATATTGGCATAAACCAAAACTGCCTGCATTTATTTTAGCATCTTATGTGTTACTATTTTACACAGAGCTGAATCTGACCAGCAGCTTTGTCACATGAAGCCACTGTAATAAGCATGTACCTCCCTCATCTGCTGACACAGAGGTACTACAGGAGACATCAGGAGGCTGACTGGACAGAGGTGCAAACCAGAAGCTATCACGCATTGCAAACTCTTTAGCCTTCCAATCTGGAAAATAAAAGTAAACAAATAATTATAAAGTCCAGGCCAGGCTCAATAACCACCCAGTATGTAGTCTCAACATAATCAACAGTGACACTGAGGTGGTACTTAGCTGTCCAGTTTATCCCTCAGAGTCACCATGTCATATCTTACACATCTATTGCTAACAAATTCAGCTCCACCTTGAACCTAGCCAAAACATAAATAAATAAATAAATAAATAAATAAATTTCAAAGGCAACAGAGTTTAAAGGATAAGGACTTATCAACTTAATAAATGATTAGTTGTTTGTTATTTATCATGCAATTTTATGCAGAATGTAGAATTTTTTATGCAGTAAACAATTAACTTTTTTTCATGTATATTGCCTTCTGAGTCTGATATTTTGTCAGAGTTATTCTAAAAGATTTCAGACATTCTTTTATTATTTTATTAGTTATTTTTCTTTTTTTCTTTTCCTAATTGTTCTGTAAATTGAATAGTGCCATGCATATTCTGACGAAATGCCTCGTATAAACCCCTTGACGGTTTTGGGCATTTTCTCCATCACATTCTCTTTTTTGCTTATGTAATTTTGTATTTTTCTTTTTTTACGCATGTGTAAATAAATAAACTAAACTAAACTAAAACTGATAAATTGGAAATATAATCATAGATAAATCAACAGCTACAATAATACTGTTAAACTGTAAGTTGCAGCCCTAATTCAAATCTTTTTGTTAACTGCATTTTATAATTTCAATTGTGCTCTCCTTCCTCATTACACTTTCCTATAGATGCTTGTGTCTGAGCATTGTCATACTGACTGAACTTTACTTTGTAATCTATGCTTTAATGGCATTAGCCTGAACTGAAATAAACAGGGAATACTGATTCATGCAAACAATGTCTCTTCCTTAAAAGGTTTCTTTCAGTATCCAAAATCCTTCCTCTTCTATGTGTTCTTCTAATCCTTTCTCTTCTATTAGTAAGAGCCTTTTACAAATAGAAAATTATAGTTATATGCTGGTGGGGATCTTCCATTTTTAAAAATGTTTTGTAATGCAAATTTGACATGTGGTTTGACACTAGTGTGTGAGAAGTAGTGTGTGTGTGCAGGAAGATTGATGAAAAAAGCTTTGATGAGCTTTGAACTTTGATGATGCCTCACCTAAAGTCAGGTATTCCTGCTGAGGTGCTGATTCCTGCTCCAGAGTGGACAACCAAGTACTGAGATTCCTTTACCAGCTGAGCCAATGTCTCCACCTTCACCTTCAGCTCCTCAGGACTATCAAATACCTGTCACCGCATGCAACACAGCAGGATCAATACAGTTGATAAACACTAGCAGTCAAATATCAGTAGTTTATATGGTGTAATATTCAGCACCTCAATATAAGGACAGCAATATTTTAAGAATGACAAAGGGCGCTTTCACATAAAATTTAACCTAATCGAGGTGTAAGTAATGTCTTTCCCTGTGAATGAATGAAAGACAACATTTAAAGTTGATCACAATGTAACGATAAATAAAATCCCAAATAACCAAAAAATCTCAGTGTCTCATAGGGAGGTTTAAAAGAAGGGTTGGGGTTGAATCTGTTGTGAAATCCCTTGTGCGTTCGGTACACTACTTGAGGTACGGATTACCTTAATAAGTTTAGTAAAGAAATGTGCTTCCTAAGAAAGCCTTCCTGAAACCTGTATTCTTGAGATTCACTGCGCAAACACAAAATGCATCCGGAAACATGACCCGAACAAGAAACTTTAGTTAAGGTACATATGATGCTACTTTCCAGAAATTGACTTCACTGGTGCAACTCCATTAATGCATTATTATTGTAACTGATGGCAGCTTTCTTTGAACATGCAACTTCTGGAATATCTGACGAGTCTGTAGCATAAGTTTTTTTTTTATTAATAGTATCCCAAATATCAAACACAGAGCAGTGTCTGGACTGATTCCTTGTGTTAAATGTGAGCTAGTTATTTACTAAGCCAACTAAGCTAAGCTAGCAGTAGTTTTTACCTCAGGCAGTCCGCATACTCCTTTATCTGCGTACGGAGAGAGTCCAGCAGCATAATTCACAGACATGGCTCCGGTTTCTACCCTCTGTATTATGTAGTTTCTTATAGTCGTTCGTGAATTATCTAACTGTGGAGAAAAAGCTTTTCTTTTTGTGGTTTGAAAAGAAGCTACCCTGTTAAGCGGCTTTTTAATCAAGCTGTGCGGGTACACGTCATCACTACGCGACCAGACATGCTGCTTTCACAGACATAAAAAAAAACTGATAAAAAAAAAGGAGTTTAAGTCCCCCGCCCCCCCTTTTTTTTTGTTGTTAAAAAAGAACTACTTTGGTGTAGCTTTCCTATAATTGATCGGTGATCTGACTCAATATATATTCTTATATATCAACTCTTCTGATTTTATCAATAAATAAAAGCAGCATAACATGATGACATTTTAGATGACGCAAATGAATGTAATTTTGTTGATATCTGGCTATAAAACTAGCGTACATCTAAACGTAGCGTACAAAAATCAAGAACAGATTTAACAGAAAATTAAAATCAATCTACAATATTCACACATTCCTGTACGTAACTGAATGCAGCACAATCATTTATTCATATATAAATTGTGTACTTTGGGGGTGTGTATATTTGTTCCAGAAAATTCAAAATAACACTGACATCGTGCATATTTTTCCAGATAATTTTTTTTATTTTTTTTAAATAGCCAAAAATAAAAAAGTAACACAGATGAATAAAACAATAAGGCAATCATTCATACAGCTACATGTGCATATCAGTTATGTTTTCTGTTGAAGCTGTAAACCCACTTTGAAGACCACCAAAAGAGTAAAATAGATCCTTGTCTTTGTCATGAAATTATCCTGAGAATTGCAATATGAAGTCCAATTTGAGTAAATTAAACAACTGATACTGCTGATGCAATATACATACAAAGGACACCCAAACACGCAAAAAATCCTATTAATATATTTCCAGCCTCCAGTAACACACAAAAATAGTAAGTAATGAAAAATGAAACATGGTGGCCTTTTCACTCCAAGGGACATCCATGGTCAAAAACCTTTTAGCCCTGACTGATATAACATTTTTTTTTTCCTGACAGACACTTTTCCCAGCAGAACCTATCAAAACCCAATAATCTCATCACATAATTCATTATCAAGCAACGATTGCAGGCATAATGTCTAACCAAAACAGAGACTAAAAAAACAAAGCTTGCAAGAGAGCAAACAACAAATATAGACAACGATATAGCAAACATTAGTCATAAAATGGTTTGGGCTTTCTTTTATAGATCTTTTAGTCTTTGACTCCACCAAGCCTCTCAGAGAGGGAACCTGAGGAGAAATATGATTCTGATTAGTAATTAGTCATGTGTCCCNCCCCCGATAATCATCATCTTATTTAACTCTTGATCTTAGCTACTTCAAATAACAAAACTCAAAGGGACAGATAAACACTTCCACCAGTTATCGCAAGAAGACCGCAGCAAAGATCAGTTTCATGTTACTGAAATGTTCACATGAAGATCAGACCCACTGTCAAATACTAGCCAACCCTCCCGATGGAGAATTCTCTGGGATCTCCATCATCACAGGTCTTAATTATCTCACAGAGGTGAAGACGCATTAATTGGTAAATGGTCCATCTGTGAAAGACACAAAAAGTATCCAAGATGTTCCAGCATGCACTTTCAAAAAACGCTGTCCAATGACAACTCAGGTCCCTTCCTGTAGAAGCGAGGCAGACTCTGAATCCTGGTAATGTGAAATTCAAAGTGCATCTGCAGTAAACTGTTCGGCACCAACAGTCCTCAATCTTCTGTCCAACTAGTGGTGAGCCAGACCCAGTTACAATTAAGGAAATGAAGATATGCAAGACAGTCTGAGCAAGATTTGTAAGTCTTTGCACCAGTGCAAATGTTGCTATGGTAGACAGTGGTATTAAACCCATAATACTGGAGCCTGAAAAAGCACACTGAGATATATATATGTATAATGTATTCTCTCAATATAAGGTTTCAGGTGAAAATCTAGTGACTTTTGTGCTGGTGCAAATTCTTACCAGATTGGACTCTTCCAGAACAATCCATCAAATTTTAGTCTCTGAAAAGAATGCAAAGACTAAGGAAAAAACATCTCTTTTCATCCATTCATTAAGTGGGAGACTTCAGATCTTTCTTTGTTGTAGGCCTAGAATTTCTGGCAGCCCAGAGAGGAAAGGGGCATCATAGGCCAGCTAAACTTTGGAAGCCATGAAAAAGCATGTCACGACTCTTCATTGCCCGAGTCATCTTCGTCATAGCAGCAGTCACCATCCTCATCCTCTAGGTCCTCGTCATCATAATAATCGTCGTAAAAGAGATCGGACCCTTCATCAGGGGGTGGGGCACGTGTGCGGACACAGTACTCCGCCAGTGTGGTGGGCACCTTCACACCGTCACGCTCAGCCTCTGCTTTGGTGGCCACCACCTGTTTCCTGAGGAATATATGAAAGAATATATACATATAGTGAGTAGGACTATTAATGATTAACAGATTATGAGTCAACGGTCCTTGAGTCAAAAGAATTCAGTGAATCAAGAATACATTATTCTGATAATGTAGGTTACAGAAATGTAGATGGATTTCTTTTTAAGAGGATAGTTCTTAGATTTCAAAGATACCAAACGTTATTGGTCAAATCATTTGCAGATCATTTTGATCAACTTGTCAAATTTGGTAGAGGAGTCGATCGGTGTATTTGCAAGGATGGTTTTCAACCTTGGTTGGGAAATTCTTTACTTGGACTACGCCATATGGGAGCTGGATTTAATCTTTAGACTTTGTGTTTTGAAATGAGGTGTAGCTTTTCTATAAGTTCCTGCTTTTTGAACCACAACAGCCTTCAATCTACAGTTACACATGACAGCAAGGTAAGCTGCTGTTAAAAGTTGTAAAGCCAAAACATCAAATATTAAGCTTTTCTTATAACATATATTGATCTCTGGTGTGGAGGTCTTGAAATCCATGATGGTTTACCTGATGATCTCTACATACTCCCGGTCCTTGCCCTTGCTGTCTCTCCATTTGCGGTACATCACAGAAGCATCCACGTTGGCAGGGGAGAAGGTGTTGGGTTCATTCAACAGTGAGATCACACTCAGCAAAATGGTCCTGCAGGTCAACACAGAGGTGAGTGAAACGTCTGTGACACAAAAATGAATTTGTATCCCAAAGACAAAACTTGACCATTTTATACAGCATTCAAGCAGGCATTGTTTAGAATAAAAAAAAATATATACTTTACTCAAAACACAGAAATCCTTTTATTTGGAGTGAATACTTATTTGGCGCAGAGCCGCTTTGTTTGTAGTGACGATGGGGAATTTCTTGACACAAATACAAAGTTAGCATGATGTTTCAATAAACACAAGAAATGTTTGACTTTTTACATTCAGAGGTAACTACTATACATTGCGTAGGTCTACATAATGGACAGTAAGCCTGTACAAAGAGAAAGGTTTGTTGTCATCTCCCTTTGGTGTTATAAAAACAGATCACATGACATGCTGGTGCTCAAATGTTAACCCCATGTTATTTTCTGTAAATGTCTGAAGAGGCTCCACTGAAGACAAATGCCATGTGATAAGACTGAGAGGTGGAACAAAACTGAAAAAATAATTTCAGTAGAGGAGGTTGAGAGGGTGCAAAAAAAAAAGAAAAACAACCAGAGAGAAAATAAGAGAGTGCTAACCGGACATTCTGAGTAGGATTCCATCTTTCTGAAGGTAGCTCTCCACTCTGTGGGTCGTCCACTGGAGGGTGCAATATGGAAATACACACATCTCCGTTCTAAACCAGAGAAAATGAAGGACAGTTGTTCAAAAGTAAATAGAAGCTGTGTCCCAACTGAGGGGCAGGACCTGAGTCAAACTCAGCTGACCTAAGCTGTCAAAGGTGGATCCTTCAGAGGACACTAAGACTCAGCTGAATTTGGACCTTTTATTGTTGGCCTGTTACAACAATTAGGAGAAATGCAAGCTTTGGAAGATTCTGCTCCTGAACAAGACATAATTTGCCTAAAATAGGACATGTGTAAGCATGATAAGATGCATTTCATATTCTATCTATCTATCTATTCATTCATTCATTCATTCATCTATCCATCCCTCCATCAAGTTAGGAGATTTACACATTGGTCACCATATTTCACCTCATAGATGTTTGGGTGCCACATCTTAGTGAGGAAACGGAAGGCAGGAGGGGAATATGGGTAGTCGATGGGGAACTTTATCCGAGCCTGCAACACAAAAAACAGACATTACATGTTTTTTTAAACTTTACTGGAAAACACAAAGTACAGCAAAGTTACAGGAAGACAAAGTACAACAGTAAACAAAGTCTAGAAAACACATTCATAATGCAAAATTTAGTTAAACGTTTCAGCAGAAAAGAAAACAAATACAAAACAAACTGTTAAAAATAATTAATTGTATATATACATTTATTTTATTACTGGTGAGTCTTCCATTTGATTGTCAGATTCACTGATTAATCCATTAAAGAAAAGGAAAGATTTAGAGAAATTAAATTATGAAAGTGGAATTTACCAAAAATTATAAATAAATTACAATAAATTGTATTTTCTTTATTGGTATTTTCAAAAGAAGCAATGATTCATGGCCTCAATCCTGATATTTTGGGTATGGTAAGCATTCATTTTTCCCCCTAAAACTGTAGCGCTGACAACCTTGCAATAATTGCATTATTTTGCCTTTTCTATGTGCAATATTTTAATGTGTAATATTATAATACTATCTAATAATACTAATCTAATATTATAATACTTACCTGGAGATTTAGAATGTTTTATATGTATTTCATCCACATGGCAAATATGCTCTTAGGGTGTGACGTGACAACAGCAGCTGAAGGATTCCACTGGGAATGATGGTGATCATAGCTATAACATATTCTGTATATGGAACATACAGAATCTGTACATGCTTACCTTAAAATATCCCCCTTCATAATGAGTGTTGGGGGGTCCGAAAATAGCCACTTCCCAGTTGTACAAATCAGCTTCATCCACGAGTGTTATTTTAAATCCCTCCACGGGCTCCTCCTGAAGACTCTTCATCTCCAGCATTAATGCTTTCTGAGAGCTGGCTACATGAGACGTGTCGTGTTGCGCCATACTGAACTCGCCAGTTAGCTTTCGAAATCTGAAGTAAACTGATCGATTTGTTTACAAAGTTAACTACCGTCGCCTCGCCAGCCACCGAACACAATAAACAGGCCAAACCTGCCAAGCTGCATACAAGCCAAAAAAAGCTTGAGTTAATTTGTTCCCTAAACCCAACAAGTTATTTTCCAACGACAGTATTTAAAAGGTACTGAGTTGGCCAAAGCATGGTGGCTGAGCAGCACCAGAAATTCTGAGACCAAGCTGTGAAATAGTGACGGATATAAGCAGTAAATCTGTTGCTAGCTGCTGGCTAACTTAAGATAGCTAGCACCCTTTACCTGAAGCCGAGGCTGAAATAAGAACCGAGTTTCTAACTCGCTGCTCCCTGCAAGACAACAGCGAAACAAACGCAACACACGGCAACTGTAGACTCCAAATGCTATTACACAAAAACTTCAACTGTTGTAATGAGAAATGCTCTTGGTATTCCGAACATAACGCTGAGTAAAGAAGAGTTTTGCTGAAAGAAGTCCCCTCTCCCCTCAAACAGGATAAGACACCCAGTGCTTTCTGGGATTTGTAGTCCAATATGAAACAAACACGACAATTTTATTCTTAAAGCGACAATAAACTTACATAATACCCTATATATATAATTTATTGTATAATTTAGCAATTGTTCATCAGCACTCATGGTATGTTAGATATTTTGCACAAGGTTAATTAAGACAGGAATTTAGAAAACTACATTTACTTGTGGTCTGACGTCACGACAAGCGAATGTTGTTTGCATTTCTGAAAAGCTATTCTGACCCATTTTCCCTCTCAAATTATTTGAGTTCAGTTACATATATTTTTACAGTTACATTGTTTCTGCACGTTCAGTGCTATGTTGAAAGTGTAAATTTAAAATAAAAAACATTTATTTTTATTTCTGTCTATCATAGTGACGTACTTGATGTGCGCCAAATTCACAACAAGCCCATTGAGACGGCTTTTTGTTGCCTGTATAAATTTTTATGAAACAAGACAATATAAACGCATGGTTCTGGGTATATTTGGTTCAAACTTTATCCTATATGTTTATTGTTTAATTTAAAAGTTTTACTAATCCATATCTAGACGATTTACTGCAAGAGAAATAAACAGTATTGAATGTTACCTCTTATTACCTCTTATTTACGCGACAGATTGCAATCAGGACCCAATTTTGGCACATAATTAGCGATGGATTCGAAAACACGTCGTCGGTCTCGCTCTAGATCCCGAAATCGGACCCGGGAGCCAAGAAACAGGTCCAGGGTGAACNCGTCGTCGGTCTCGCTCTAGATCCCGAAATCGGACCCGGGAGCCAAGAAACAGGTCCAGGGTGAACAGGTCTCCCTCTTCGGAAGAAAGAAGAGGCCGCAGTCGCTCTGTGGAAACCAAACGAACCGCCTGGGGACACGGACAATCCGGTAGCGGAAACTCAAGCAGTGGCGATCGCTCACCTGGCCGCCGTCGCCCTCAACATAGAGATCATCCAAGTTCCAGGAGTGGCTCTGAAACCGGCGGGAGGAGAAGACTGCACCGTGAGAGTAGGTCGAGGGGGCGATCATCCAGGTAAGCTACCTGTATACTTGTTATTCGTTGAGGTTTTAGTTTGGAAAGAAAAATATCTGTCATGGATCAATTCACGCGGTTAAACTATTTTTGTAATTGAAGGACTTGATTGATTAGAATACGTTGAAAGATAAATATAACTATTTTGTCCATAGCTAGTTTTTTCACCTCCAAGATCACCCAAAACAGCACCCCAAAGAGCACTCAAAAGTCCCATGAATTTCACTACATGAGAAACCCATGTAGATATAGCAACCGTATTTTTGCCATTTGTTCTCACTATATATACTTTTTTTTCACAAATACGCTATAAATGACACAATATGAAACGGTTTCCCTCATCTCAGACTTGCATATACCACATGTATTTACAAAAATGTTATCTTCTCATCTTCATCTCGTTGATACCATTTTCTTCTTCCATGCTGGTCTTTGAAAACATGATTTTGTTCATATACTTCAGGTTCATTTTTTTTTTAATAACATGCCATGTTTTCTTTTATCTCTCTTGCAGTACATACTGTATATGATCTGCATGTGTCCTTCAGTCTTCAACACTTGGATAATTGTATTTAATTGCTTTTTCTGTTTTAGTTCTGACTCAGATGATCCTAAAAGGAATCAGAAGAAAAAGAGCCACAGAGGAACTTCACGAGAGAGACGAAGGCAAAGATCCCAGTCCGCCTCTGATAGGAGCAGTGATAGAGAAAGGAGGAGAATGAGAAGTCATGATAGAGGGAGTCCAAATAGAGAGAGAGACAGACAGATGAGAGAGAGGTGGAGGAGTAACAGTAGAGACAGGGAAAGAAAAGGAGACCAAAGGAAGAGGAGTGAAGACAGGGAGCGAGGGAGGAGAGAGAGAAGCAGAGGGAGGGGTGACAGAAATAAAGAGAGGAAGCGCTCTAGTTCTTCTGAATCATCTGATAGCTCAGGGTCCGATCGAGAGACCCATGTAACCAAAGAGAAGGAAGATAAGAAAAAACAGAAAGAAATGATGAAAGCTCTGGAGACCCCAGAAGAAAAAAGGGCTAGGCGACTGGCAAAAAAAGAAGCTAAGGAGAAGAAGAGGAGAGAGAAGATGGGCTGGAGTGAAGAGTACATGGGGTACACCAATGCAGACAACCCCTTCGGTGATAATAACTTACTGGGCACATTCAAATGGCAGAAGGTGAGTTTGACATCTGCTTCCAATTGCATTTGATGAGTTTTTGTATATCATAAAATTAAAAATGTATTTGTAATCCTAGAATGTTAGAAAGAAAGCTGCCTGTCATGACTTGGATTTGAAAGATTGTAATTCATCCAAAATTCTCTTGGTTTTGTGCGTGTTCTCAGGCACTGGATAAGAAAGGAATCGGCCATCTAGGAGAAAAAGACCTTAAGGAAAGGAACAAATGCATTCAGGAGGAGAACCGCAGAGAACTGCAGAAGGTTTGACCTGGGGAATACTTTTGCTTGTTATTGCTGCGTGGATCTATAGTATATTGAGGCTGACAGCTCTTTTAATATTTCACAAGTCAGCCTGTGTTTTTTTGGCAGTATGTTACTTTCTTCCTGCTCGTGCTTACGATTTTTTTTTTTTGTAGGAGACACTGAAAACATTGTACAGCAACTAAATTTGTGTGTATTCAGGTAAAACAGCTGCGTCTGGAGAGAGAGCGAGAGAAGGCCATGAGAGAGACAGAGCTGGAGATGTTGCAGAGAGAGAAGGAGGCCGAGCATTTTAAGACCTGGGCAGAACAGGAAGACAACTTCCATCTGCATCAGGCCAAACTACGGTTCGTGGGCATCTGCAAATATTATCCACGTGGCAGCTTCCCTTTTTTCAGACTTCCATTTGCTATGTGTTTTAATCTATGTACTGACTCACAAACCTTGTACGGTATGTGTCTAGGTCTAAGATCCGAATCCGTGATGGCCGTGCTAAGCCTATTGACCTTTTGGCAAAGTACATCAGTGCAGAAGACGACGATCTTGCAGTGGAGATGCATGAACCTTATACCTTCCTTAACGGACTTACAGTCACTGACATGGATGATCTGCTGGAGGATATTAAGGTTTGTGTGTGTAAAAGGAACTTTGTGCAAGTAAACTTGTTGGAGTGGTTTTAGCTTTGAAACTTGTAGTCTTCAGAGTCAGACCAACATGAAATAAATACTGTGACGATGGAAGGGTCAGTTCCCCGCCATTGCACAGAGCCCTTGGCAGCCTCAGAAGCCTTTATAAAGTTGTTTTTACAGGCTGATACACATTAAACTTAATTTGATGTGAAAAATTAGTGGAGTCCCCTTGTAATTTAGACATTACTAATGTGAATATAAACCTCAAAATGAGACTTTCATATGATTACAGTTATATGCAGAGAACGATTATATCAATCCTGTTTCTCAACTAGTTAGGCTTCATCTCAAGCACATTTTTCATTGACAGAGATGCTTTAAACCTGTTCTTGAAATGAATTCTTTCTATTTAGAGCTTACTGCATGTACTGAGTATTATTTCCCTTGTAGGTGTATATGGAGCTGGAACAAGGCAAGAACGTGGACTTCTGGAGAGACATGACCACCATCACCGAGGATGAAATCAGCAAACTCAGAAAACTGGAGGCTTCTGGGAAAGGGCCAGGTAAATAATTGTCTCATGTTGCATCATCACAGTTCTCTATGCTGCGTCTTTTCTCTTCCTGTTGTCTGGTTACACGTGCAGGTAAATCTGCAGCTGTGCTTATCTGATTTATTCTTATAACTTTCACCTGTCCTGTTTTTGTCAGGTTGAATTGCTAATGGCACTACCACCTTTTAAATACTTAGGTGACCGCCGTGAGGGCATCAACACAGCAGTAAGCACCGATGTCCAGACAGTTTTCAAAGGAAAGACATACAGCCAGTTGCAGGCGTTGCACCTGAACATTGAGACAAAGATTCGGGCTGGGGGATCCAATCTGGATATCGGATACTGGGAGAGTCTTCTGCAGCAAGTCAGGGTCTACATGGCAAGAGCCAGGTATGCATGTGCAAACTATTTGTGCTATTCTGTTGCACAGTACATTGTGCTAATATTTCCACAAATACATGGACATCTGATCATTTCTCTTGGGAGCCAGTAAATATTGTATATGTAAAAAACATAACTTTATGTGTCAGATTGAGAGAGAGACACCAGGATGTGCTGCGTCAGAAGCTGTTCAAGCTGAAACAGGAACAAGGAGTAGAGAGCGAACCTCTCTTCCCCATCATCAAGGAGGAGCTGATAAATGAAGAAGATGAGTAAGTTGCCTGGAAACACTCATTCTGCATGTAAACCATATAGATTTGGTTGCTCATTCAAAACAAGCAACATATTTCTGGGTTACACTTCACTC
Source organism: Lucifuga dentata (assembly GCA_014773175.1). NCBI lineage: Eukaryota > Metazoa > Chordata > Actinopteri > Ophidiiformes > Bythitidae > Lucifuga > Lucifuga dentata. Next base: position 302,020 of record VXCM01000187.1, read on the forward strand.
TATAACATTATCACATCTCACTTTTACATTTCTTTTTAGCATGTGTTTATTCTAAAACACAAAAGTAAAATATTTGAAGGTGCAAAAAATTTTTTTTTTTTTTTTTAATTTAATAAAAGCAGGGAGAGAGCAGGAGAGACCTCAACAGAACCAGAACCTGGCCAGTCATCTTCCTCCTCCACATCCAAGGAGAACAAAGAAACAGAAGAGGAGCAAGATGCAGAGGCAGACCCAACCACATCTACAGCAGGACAGGCAGAGGACGATGAGGAGAAGGGAGAAAAGGGAGAAAAGGGGGACAAGAAGGACGAAGAGCAGAGTGAGACGGTGGAGGCAGTGCTGACGGAGGAGGATCTGATCCAGCAGAGCCAGGCTGAGTATGACTCAGGTCGCTACAGTCCCACGCTGCTCACGCAGTCTGAGATGCCACTGGACACACACACTATCACTCCTGAGGAGGATATACACAGACTGCAGCTGGCACGCAGACAGCTACAGGTCACCGGTATGAGATCTCTCACACACACAGACACACACATATACACACACACACACACACACACACACACACACACACACACAGCTTCTGAATCAGGCTCAGAAATGAATATCCTTGTCTCTTGTCAGGTGATGCCAACGAGAGTGCAGAAGATGCTTTTGTACGTCGTGCCAAAGAGGGCATGGGCAACGATGAGGCCCAGTTCAGTGTGGAGTTTCCAGTCACGGGGAAAATGTACCTGTGGGCAGACAAATACCGTCCCAGGAAACCTCGCTTCTTCAACAGGGTCCACACAGGCTTCGAGTGGAACAAATACAACCAGACACATTACGACTTCGACAACCCTCCGCCCAAGATTGTACAAGGCTACAAGTTCAACATCTTCTACCCGGACCTGATTGACAAGCGCTCTACACCTCAGTACTTCCTGGAACCAAGTGCTGACAACAAGGACTTTGGGATTTTAAGGTTCCATGCAGGCCCTCCATACGAAGACATTGCCTTCAAGATAGTCAATAGGGAGTGGGAGTACTCGCACCGTCATGGCTTCCGCTGTCAGTTCGCCAATGGGATTTTCCAGCTGTGGTTCCATTTCAAGAGGTACCGCTACAGGAGATAAGACGGACCAAGATCCAGTTATTAGGTATTAAGTGCGGAAACATGGTAGGTTCTGTGTTTTGTTACTGTTTTAGCTGCTCCAAAGAGTAGTTTGTTAAAACAAAACACACCATTACTGTTGTCTGAAGAAGTACTGAAAATTGTAATGTACTGAAAATTACATATTGATTAAAGGTTTTTTTCCTCCTTTTTTTACTGTTTGAAAGCTGCCACAGTGATCGATTTAGACACTATGACTTTACCATAACATGAAGACCTGTCATTTTAGGGTTGCATCCAAAAATGTTTTAATCTGGAAAGGCACTTTAATCTGAATTTTCATCCTTAAACAGAGACTTTATCCTAAAACAGAACTGTGTACTAAACTGCAAAGATGATTAATAGCTGTGGGTAACATCACATTCTTGGCTAGTCAAGTTTTGCTGCACAGTACCAGAACAACTAAAGGATCAGGTTAAAAAAAAATAGAAACAAAGTATTTTGTAGCTATTTGCAATGTGTTAGAAATAAAACAGCTCAAATTCACTTAACGGAAATTTCCTGTGAACGTCATACCAGTTTTTACAACTTAAATCTATTAATGGCATTTGCATCAGTTAGTAGGAAATGGTCATCCACCAAACTATACTTCCAAATGTGCACAGTTTTGTTAAAAAAAAAAAAGAAGTAAATTCAAGTCTCTTGCTCATACTTACTTACTTACACATATTAAAGATCTAGAGCGTCTTTTGGTGTACTTAGCACATAGCATCTCAAAACAGTTTCCACTACTTGGAATGTGGTATGATAAGTAAGTTTATTGAGCAAGTACTTTTTCTCCCTATAAAAAAAAAAAAAAAAAAANAAAAAAAAAAAAAAAAAAGATTAATCCAGGAGCTCTGCTAGAAACGACAGACTTGAATGACACTCCATGGTAAACTGTAAATCGTAATACGCTTGCAATTTCAAACTTCGGACTCATAAATATACTGCAGAGATGGCAATGTGACTTTTTGGGAGTCATTTTCCCACTCTGCAGCGTTGTCTGCCACCTCTCCACTAGTGCAGTTGTTCTTAACGCTGCTGTACCGAGCTCTTGTGCTGTGCAAGTTTAAGTATCGGTGCAACTTGGCAGATCATACTGAAGATGTATCGCCGCTGCTCTGATGGCTCACGGGTCTTGTACTGTTGAAATGTTGCTTTTGCACCTACAGGGTAGAGGTAGGTGACCTTTGTACAAGTTCCAACCCAAAAGGGCAACTAAAAGAACCAAAAGGAGCACCAAAGCAGCCTGCAGTCCTTCCATAGAGGGGCCGCTCCTCTGGGCCTCAGGCAGAGTTGGAGCCATAATGACCAGGTACTCGGCCACAGTGCTGTTGTGCTTGTAAGATTTGGAGCGCTCTGCAGAGAGACAGCAATACCGGCCAGTGTCATCGTCTGATGCATTGAGGATGAGCAGTCCATCTTGTAAGAGCTGAAGGTAAGGTGAATGGGTCAGGGGTCCGGCGTTCCTCTCCCACCTGATCGTGGCCAGGTTGGAGGGTGCAGCGCAGTGGAGCTTCAGGTTTCCACCCGGCCAGATGAACTTAGTTACAGGCATCACGGGCTCTGGGGAAAAAAAAAAAAAAACATTTTCATTTTCATTCTGACAATATACACAGATTATTTAATCAATGGCATTCAGTTGTGGTCCCACAGAGTTGATCAAATAGATGATGCAAACCCTGCTAGGATTACATATTATTTTGTATTGGTATCAATCGTGTATCATACTGTGACATCTTGTATTCCATGTGAGTGAAAGCATGCAGTAAATGAGTTTTTATGTTATACTCACCAGATTCTGGGCAGAGAAATGCATTTCCTTCTTTCACACTTTGGATTAGTTCTCTAGCATAAAAGACAACAATTGACTTTTTTGAACAGATGTTTGAACTTTAAACTTTATTTGTGCGGACAGGTACCTACCTTTGTGCATTAGAGAGGGTAATACATTTTGCTGTAATTTTGTCCCAGCCACAGTACGGGTCTCTGGATAGAACACAGTCTATACAAGATGAGGACCTCCCACATGTGGCCAGGGGAAACTGTACTGCTCCATACTCTGAACCTGCATACAGCTGACCCTGTACACAATGGATCCATCACACACATATGCGCACACACACACAAAGAGCAATTACATTGGTATATTGCAATTTGCTGTAAAAGCAATTTAAATCAAGTCGAGACAAATAACTTATTGTCTTTACTGACATTGGAGAATTGCAGAGTTTTGATTGGCTCTGGGGGTTGGAAGAGCTGTACTTCCTCTATGATGAACATCTCTCCATCATAGTTTACAGCTTTTACCATGGTGCCTCCCTCTGTTTGCATGAAGAACACAGACATAAGTTGTTTTTACATACTGTCAAATATGGCCTTATGCTGACTACTGATGTGAAATTACAGTCTGACACAACCCAGTGTGCACACACCTGTGCCGATGAACATCACATGGTACTTCTCGCCATCAGCAGCCTGCACCTGGTTGGCTATGATGCATGTAAACGCAGCTCCCCTCCGCACCAGAAGGGGTTTGCTTCCAACTGGCTGGACAGGCTGGTCCATGAGGGGCCTGTCTCTAATAAACTGAAGGGTCCGGTCTGGGATGTACAGAGACTGATTAACGCCATGCTTACGAGCTTCATTGTCTACACACTGGGGAAGGAAGAGAGAGAAAGGAAAGAGAAAAGGGAAGACGATGGAATCAGAGTACAAAAAGGGTTAGCTTCCTGCTGAGCTACTTGTGAAAAAAGCAGCCTTGAGATTTGTCTCTCTCTCTCTCTCTCTCTCTCTCTCACTCTCTCTCTCTCACACACACAAACGTGGGTAGACTCACAGCTCCAGGCCGAGGGGTGGGGACCTGGCCGTTGTACACCACCCACTTGACAAAAGCGGCATCTACTGATAGTTCAGCCTTGTACTTCCCCTCCGCAAACAATTTGCTGATGTCAGACACACGGTACGCACACACTGCAGACAGGTCTGATGTGACCCTGAACCATACATACAAAGAAAATGTTGTGACCAAATGTTGTGACTGTGTGTCTAACACAGACACACAAGTGAAATCCAACATACATAGGTGGTGTGAAGATCGCAAAGAACAGGCAGTTCTTCCAGTGCTGCTGGGGGTCACACCAGCGGTAAGTGTCCTGGATAATGTTTGGGAGGTTGGAATTCAGGACTGGGCAGTCCATCTTGGCTTTCATGAAGGATGTCCACTTCCTCTGCAAGGTCCTCAAACCCCCAACATCCCCCTGGGAGGACAGAAAGACATGAGAAGAACATAATGGCACACAAGCAAGAGCCAGAAAGGAAGCATAGTCGAGCAGCAAAAAGGGCCGGAGAGAAAACAGAAGAAGTGCTGTTCATATGCTATTGTCATTTCGGAAAGTAGGGGGATAACAATTAGCACATGCATGGTAATGCACATATGCTCACTGACCTTGCAGACACGGGCAACGCGTGAGACCACCAGTTTGTTGAAGCAGTCACCCTCCATAGCTGTCTCACTGAAGAACAGGTAAACTTTGTCATCATCTCCCTCAGTGCTGTCTTCACTCTCTGGAATCTCAGCCATGGAAACAAAGTTGGGGTCTGGTGAAAAAAGAAAGACACTGAACATGGACTCAAGTACTAAAGATGTGACTTCATCGACAGACACTCTGCTAATCACATTACAGTGCATCATCCAATCATCCTAGGTCAGTTTACCACTGTACATTACGTGTTGAGTTACACACTAACACCTTTTAGGTTGGTTTACCTTGAAGCCAGGATATCTTGTACTCGGTGCGTATGGAGACCGGAGAGTTGCGTATCAGAACAGGCTCCGAGCCCAGGAAGTTCATTGAGGTCGCAGCGTACAGGTCATTACCTAGCAAGAGAGCGAGTGCAGGGGGCCAAAGAAAATTCTTTTTATACAAAACATCTTGCCTAAGGCTTTATGCTGTTGTGGAAATGACTACTCACCAACCATAACAGAGGCATATCTCTGGAAAGGATCAAATGGACACTTCCCTTTTCCATTCTCTGTTTTCATCTCAAGTATCAGTGTTCCTTTTTCATATGACTGCATAGATAAATACATAGGCAATCCAACTCAGAATGTGTTAATCTATTGATAGAGATATTTGTTTGATATGATTATGATAAAATAAACAATCAAATTGCAGCAAGAGAGAGAGAGAGAGAGAGATAACAGAACAGCAGCTCTTAATTTGCCTCACCATGTAGTCACATTTAGGATCAAATGCATTGGTCCCACAAACATACATCCTACCATCCTCCATTGTGTGCAGGATTCTTATATAGTTCCTGCACTCTGTCTGTAAATGCAGTTAAAGAAACATGATTATATCTACTCAATATGCAATCAATCATATATAGCAATAACAAGAAATAACTGAATTGACAAACCTCAGGATCTTTCCCCTTTCTTTTACAGTCAGCGTGTTGCTTTTGTGTCACTTCCCATTTCACCTAAGAAGTTAAACTAATCATAGTTATAACAGATTTAAGTGCACTTACTATAGAGATGCATGAAGGTAACACCTCTACACCAGAGGGTTCAAGCAAGTTTAAAGATAAGTAAATAAGTGTAAAATAGCAGGTACTTTCAATGTGTCAAAGTGAAGGAGTCTGAGATCAGCAAGGCCACTTTCAGTAAAGCTGGTTGATTTCATGTGTTTAGTTTTGAATGAGAATTTGTGCATGCTGGTATGTCAAATCGTTTTACAATGCTACTGGCTATTTGTTCTTAGGTTGTAAACACAGCAACTGTCACATGCTGCAAATACTTTCACACATGTAGCCTTTACAGTAAATTCAACATCATTTACCATAAATACCAATACCCTAGGACGGTCAGTTAGGGCATGGCAGTTTAAGGCATGGGAGTTAAAGGCAAGGCAGTTAAAACATGATTTCCCAAGACATAATGGGGTAACATAATTGCTAAACTTCCCTAACAATACATTTTGTGAAGAAAAAGTGATTACTGCTGGGCACAACTACCAAGATGCTCTGAGGTAAAGTGCGACAGAAGTTTGAACATTTCCAGTTTTTAATGCTAGTGACTATGTGTTAAAGGTCTTTATTGGTTTAAAGGTGTTTGTTGCCCTGAGTTGAACCTCTCAGGCTGTTTGGGTGTCCATATAAAGCCTGAGCGTGAGCAATCCCTAAAGAGAAAAATTCTCACTTTGCCACTGTATCAATGTAGAAAGACCTTGACGCGGGTGCCAGTGCACAAACCTGATAAATTATTTTTGCACTTTTTATTTTGTCTAATATTGAAATCTCAATTTCATTACACAAATTTCTAAGCCCTAGGCAAAAAAAAAGCTTTGATAAGGTGTGCACCAAAGTAGGCTAATGCTAACAATTATCTGGCCATGCTCCAAGGTGGAGCCAACTTTAAGTGCCCGTTGAAAACTTGCCTGTTCGGACTGGGCCAGACTTTATGGTGTGTGCCACACCCTGCCATAAGTGCCGGTGGAACATAGCTATATGCTGCCGCGTGGACTACTTTTTACCAGCACAGTTCAATTCGAGAACCACTCGTCCAAACAACTTCATACGCAACACTGCATGTCCTTGGGTCCTGAGCAATTAACCTGCTGAATTTCAACTTGTGCGCCGCAGCCTGCCATAATTTTGTTCTGCACGTCCTTGTGAGCTAGCTTTGTTTGCTATATGGGTTCGGGGTTGAGACCATGCCACTGAAGCAGAGCAAATGCTGCCGTGCTTGGAGCATATCCTGTCACTGGGCCTGGGGCGTATCCTGCCACACGGACTACTTTTTACCAGCACAGCTCAATTCAAGAACCGCTCATCCAAACAACTNTGCCACACGGACTACTTTTTACCAGCACAGCTCAATTCAAGAACCGCTCATCCAAACAACTTCACATGCGACACTGCCCTCCCTGGGTCCTGAGCATTATACCTGGCAAATTTCAATTTTATACAGTGCCGGGTTCTAGAGATATTGGTGCCACAGCCAGAGAAACTGTAATTATAATAACATGTTAACAAAGGTGTTCTTACTGAGGCAAGTTTGTTGGAGATGTTTTTGAGGTCAAGAGCATAGATGTTCTCCCTGGCACCCAGCATGAGCAGACCCAGGTCTTCTCTGAGCAGCATGGTGGAGTAGCTGAACACCCCTTCTTCATGAAACAGGTGACCATTGTCTCCTAGAGAGAGTAAATGGCTCAATAACAGGAAGCTCCATTCTCTACCTGTGTTAGTCCAAATTTAAGATATGGAGACATAAGTTGTCACATTGTAAGCCAAAGTTACACAAACACAAGTTACACAAACAAACCCAAGTGGGATCATAACACTCACTGTGATAGGGCACAGTTCTGCGAGGGACACAGTTCAGCGGACTGTCTTCTTCCAGCATCAAGGCCATGGGCAGCAGCCAAAGGATACCAAGGGTTAGTTGCGGATGCATGACTCTTTTGTTTGAGCTAACAGAGATTTAAGCTTTATTGTTTCCGTAACAGGGTGAAGACAACAAGCGGCATCTGTGGTGTGAAGAAGTCTGAGTCGACTAGAAGAGGGCACTGGCCCCTTTAAAGGCCCTGCTCAGCAGCCTGTCCATGGTGAGATGGATGACCTAAGAAACAAAGAGGAGGAAGGTTGAAAGAGTCACAGTTGTGAAAATATCATACCAATGACATATGAAATCTGACACAAAAATAGAAAACTGAAAACAGTGTGTGCAGCAAAGCACCAAACAGAGGAGGAGGAAGTGAAACGGTGAAGAGAGACATTTACCACAAGATTAGAAAAGAAAGTGGAAAACAAAAAAAGTAGAGGGCAGAGCGAGCTGAAGCCAGTGCAGCAGTAAGTCTGTCAGTGCCATAGTAATGGTAATGCAGGGCCATGAAAAGCATTCAGCGGGGTGCAGGGATGTCAATTTCAGCTCTCCTGCAGCACCACACACAAGCACACAATGAAAGATTCACACAGACTGCCAAAGTCTAATGCAACCTATGGGAGGGGGGACAAAACAAGTCTATTGCAAGAACTGTTGCACACACTGAAAGGAAACATGTGGTTTGACACAATTCTAACGAAATGCTCAAGCAGCCGCAAGCTTCAACCAGATAAGTCTACCAGAGTAACAAAAAGCCTGGACTTGGTTGTAGCATTCATTGCTGTGACCTAGTCAGTGTTTTTACTACAACCTGCAGAATGAATGTGTGCTTCTTTCCAAAAAAAAAAAAAAAAAAAAAAAAAAAAAAAGAAGAGGTATGTTGTGTTTCAGTGGTGAACTGCAGCATGTCAGAGAATGCAGCTGTGACAAGATGTTTCAAAATTTGGCCCTGGGGCCTAAGTTTTCTTTTACTATATGCTCATCGTCTGCACACATATGCGTACACATTTATCCTACTGTACTTGGGGAACATTTTATTGCCTTCTGCTCATTCCCTGCTGTTTTTCTAGAAGACCAGCACTAAGAACCACTGTGTAAGGCTTACCTTAACCAAAATTATACATGCTGCTACATGCCTAGATGCATCCCAAAGTCTAACTTTAACCTAATACCAAATTCTATCCCTACAACACATAGGAACATTATAGTGGTTCCCAATTTCTGCACAATGTGTAACTAACACACGTACGCGCGCGCGCGCACACACACACACACACACACACACACCACCTTGGACTCTCCTTGCAAGGAGCCCAAAAGTTAAAGGAGCATCCCGGCAATTTTGCATGTTTGAGCCCAATACAATTCGTATGCATTACATTACTGCCAACCATGTTCCAAAACACATCACTGAAGTGGTACATTTTAGATTTGTTTTTCCTACCTTCCAGACTGTTTGGTTTCAGATCCTGCACACTATTAAAAGTAACTTGTAAACTTGATAGGAAATCCATCACAGCTAGCCAAACGTAAAATATATGTCTCCACCAGGGAATATAGTTCCAGGAGAAGGCTGTTTTTACCGAGAAATTGAAAAAAAAAACAAAACAAAAAAAAAAAATGAAGTGCCTTAGGACATATGTTAGCATGCGAAACATTGATTTTTGGGTTAGGGGACTTGGCAAAATAACAGAAAAACTAAAATATGTATTTTATGTTTTAAAAAATGGTTCTCAGCAACGTAACATGTGGTATGGTATGGTACTTTAAGTCAGCTAGAAGCATTTTAGTCTGAATTTGTTCTAAAATCAGTTTTCTTAATTTACAAGGGGAAATATTGGATTTCAATACACACTCAATACTCACCTGCCTGCAGACACGCTGCAAGTTTCCATTTTGAATAAAAATCCCAACACCTGCTAAAGTTAAAGCTGCAACAATTAACGAACGAACAATTAACAGTTAGATAAAGCTAATTTAGGCTTACCTTGAAAAAGAAAGTAATTCTAGCTACCTGTAACCAACTTTTTTGAAGGTTCAACGTACTGTTAAAAACATCCAGGTTCAGCTTTCAAACCGCGGACAGAAAAAGCTCTTCCTCCGTGTCTCTGAAAGACACCGCTGTTCTTCGGTGTTGTCAGCAGAGTTTAGGCGCTTATCCGGCGGTGACAAGGAACTGAATGAGTTGCTGCTGCTGCTGCGTTCACGGCTTTTTTTTTTTTTNCTTTTTTTTTTTTTACTGCCTACCATAGAAAAACAGGCCCAACTGCAGTCGCAGACAACGATAGATACAGAAACGTTGCCATGGCAAATTCGCGGCATATAAGGCATTTTTCAGTATTGGAGGATGCACTATTAGCATTTTACACAATGCTTTATTTATACAAACAGAAAAACTCTGGCTCTGGCCGTTTTATATGCTCATTGAAAGAACCGGCAAGAAAGATATAGGCACGCAGACGCATGACTCATCCCTATATTGCAGGAGCGCAAATTGCTGAGAGAATTCCATTGGTTTATTCAAGAACTGAGGATGGATGAAGAGAGATTCAGGGGATATTCCAGGCCGTTGTTGTTTGTTTTTTGTTTTTTTTTGTTTTGTTTTGTTTTTTTGTATAAAAGTGGGTGNGGCCGTTGTTGTTTGTTTTTTGTTTTTTTTTGTTTTGTTTTGTTTTTTTGTATAAAAGTGGGTGCATCTGCAACAAACGAGACTCTATCCATCTTTGACCCAAGATAAATCCACACCCGGTTCGTCATTGCAGCTGCAAAGAGGAAAAAGTTTGAAAATTTTAACTTTTGACAGCACACGTGGGTACATTTTATTCACGGACGAACGCACAAACTTTATTCTTTGCATATAGTTAATATAGTTTTATATACTATAGTGCAAAATTTTTATCATTCATATTTTGTTATTTGTCTGTTGATTTCGTGTCAGGTATTCTGCTTTCATATAGTTCTTAATTTGTCTCGGAAATTGTTTTTGCACATTTTTCATACGGTTGTCTTTGTAATGCTTTCTTTTCGTTTATCTGCTCTTGTATTTTATTTTTGAACCTGAGGGAACTATGCAATAACTCAAGTGCATTTGTGCTTGTGTGAAAAATAGTCTTTTGAATTTTGAGAGAGAGAGAGAGAGAGAGAGAGAGAGAGAGTTGCAGGTTATTTAAAGGTTGATCATTATTTTCTTACCCAAACAACAGTGGTGGAGAAAATACAATGTACCTCTCATATTTTCTGACTGTGACTTGGATCTGTTGGCAATTTAACTGATTACTGTCATTTTGATTATCCATGAATCCATGTATATTTTTGAATATTTTGAATATTTGTTTCGTTTAATTTAGTCTGTTTTACAGCTTCTCAGAGTTAAAAGTGATGTGTTCAAATTTCCTATTTTGCCAACAGCAAATCCTCACTTTTGAAAAACTAGAACTAGCAAACACTTGACCCTTTTTAATTGATAAATAATACTAATAATACTACTACTACTACTACTAATAATAATAATAACATTTAATCAATTGTTAACCTTGTTGGTTAATTTTCTGGTCAGCTAACCCATTAATTGTTTCATATTTTTTATATAAAACACATTCTCACCCAGAAGTTTACAGAAGTCACTTTAACTTATAGGATATAAAATACAGGTTGCTTAGAGGTCATTACATACACATGGTGGGCATAATAACATCACCGCCTGCAAAATGTATGCAAACTACTTCAATAAGGTCTTTTAGCTATTTGGCCCATATAAGTTGTTTATAATAATGAAACTCAAGACAATCACATTAAAACTATACAGCCTCAAAAGAATTGACAAAATTTAACATTAAAGCATAATGCAGTCCTATGGACCTCAAGACCGTTCAGCTTAAAGTTATGCATTTATTACCTAAAGTGTATCAAATCATGGAAAATGAACTTAACTGTTTAGGTGAAGCATGCTTTAAAAATGCACTCATTGCCAAATTTTAAAAGAATATGTTCCTCAGTTTTCTTGGCAAGTGTCTTTTCTCCTTTGTTTCTCTCTGTGATAAAAAAAAAAATGTACAAAGACAACTTGAACTTGAGATTATCTTCTACACACAAACTGGACTATTGTCCAGCGCCTTTTTTCTAATCATTGGTATTGATTTTTTTTTTTTCTAGCATTAGCTAATTTTCTCATTCTCTTGTTGTCACAGGAAGCTCAGGGTTACAATCACTAATACCTATGCCTCTCCTAACTGTAGGATATGATGGACCTTTGAGAAGCCATGGGCTGTCATGCTACAAAGGAACAAATAGCATCCATGCAAAACAATTTAATGCCCTTGATATCTAACAAACATTATTCTTTGATAGTGACAAATTAGGAGACACAACAAATAACGTAGATGTACAAACAGTTGATCACAGATTGCCATGAGTTCTTAAACACTTCATATATACTGTATGTGCAAGGACTGATTCATTCAGTGTTTATACATCCTCATACCCTTGGTGATATTTGTACCAAGTGATAAGCTTGGTATTAAATGTACAGTGGTAGGGTGTATGGCATGGTGTTCAGTCACCAATAGAAATGATCAGGTCTTTGCAACAAATAAGTAAATGTTTTGTTAATGTTTTAATCTCCCCATAGACAGTGTTTTGAATTATAAGGTCTCACATTACCGTATGTGCTGAAGTCTTTAAGTTAACAAACAACCTTTTCACTAGAGGGTACCCTTGCATATAAATACAGTAGACTGACTTTCTTGAACTTCCAGGCAATGTTGAGCCTCATAGCACCATACAATAGCATATACACAGTAGCAGAGAATAAGGAAAACACTTTATGAAATAAGCACCAACAATACAGATTTAAGTTGAGTACTCAATGAGCCACAGCAATGTCACCGAACCAACAACACAGTAAGGAATGCTTATTAATCACAAATAGCACTTGCAATGTAGTCAGAGATTGTGCAGGTTTCACTTTCTGGCAAGCTGTACCTCAACTGTATTCAGCCAATTTCAAAGTCTTGCCACGCTTAATGAGGTGAATTAGAAGAATCACTAAGCTGAAACTGGATTATGTCTGGGCGGGCTTTATTTTCAGAACTGATAGCATCTCTCTGGATTGGTCTAGACAATCTGGTGTTTGTTCTTATTTTCAGTATGTCAGCAGCAATATCAGCAGCTCCGCTTGCATACAGTGGCTCAGACAGAAGAACATCAGGCTCAGTTGGTGGTCTGACATATGTTTGTGCTTCTTCAATAAGTTTTCAGCTGCCAGTCATATTGGTTCAAAGTTCACATGAACTGTATTCAGATGGGAACTTATTTGTTATGGCACTGCATTTGCTCAGAGGCAAATTGTAAACAGTTTAATGCAACGGGACAAACCCCTAGTGGATGTCACCCTACCAAGACAGACTGCATTTCAAATCTAATCCAGTTTTCATCAACCAGGCTTGTTCTTATAGAGCTGTTAAGTGTGGAGTTAAGTCCAGGAGAATTAAGTCCAGCCAATACGCAGCGACACCAAAATAACTTTGTGAAGATCTCTACGGCCAAAAGTGGTGATTATTGATCGTCACTTGTCTTCCATCTAGAAGGCACAGGATGAATACATACGTAGCTGCAAAGAGAAGGAGTTTGGCACTGAAGATTGATGGTGGTGTGACACATAGTTGTTCCTTGCTTGTGCTGGTGTTGAATGAGTCACTCCTGACTGGCTCGTCTCTTCTCCAGTTTCATTTTGAGTTCCTCATTGAGTGCTGCTGATGAACAATACAAACACTTTGAGTGGACACAGAACTGTTAATTACCAACCTCTGTGTGTGTGTGTGTGCTTGTTACTGTATCAGGTTAGTTCAGCACATCATCTACTCACTCTGTGCAAGAGGTGAAGGGGAGAGGATGAGTCGTCTCATCGGATTGGTCGGTGAGGCTGGCACAGGTGAGGTTAGGATACGCCGGTCAGGGGCAGGGGACCTGGACAGGGGACTACTGCACCAACGATCTGCACCAAACACAAGCACGGTTTAGCAGAAAGAAAGTGCACCATAGCAACCATCAAAAATCACCACAGTATTATCCCTGCACATCTTAGAAAATATTTAACAACATAACTAGCAACCACCCAAAGCCTCATAGCAACCGGTAATACTCTACCAACCACTCAATACACTATTGCAACCACCTAGTAGCACCTTATATACCAATACAAACAGCCAAGCAATAAATTAGCATTGAACCAAGTCCCTTAGTAACATCTGACCAATCACCTGAGCATCTTCATAACCAACTACGAAAGAGCTAGTAACCACCTACTAACCACCTAGTACTATCTTATATCACATCCTTAGTAACCATTAGCAACTCCTTTGCTACCTCATAGCAGATCATAAGCAATAAAAGTGACTTTTGCTTAGAAAACACTATAGTTTGCTCATGCTGCAAGCAAATATATACTGCATATTCTTCAGAACATTTATGCATTATTGTCTGTATGTTAACCAAGTAAAAGAGAGAAACCTTGTTTTGGGGGTAGGGCAGGAGCCTTTGGCAGAGGGCTGGAAGGGGCAGTGTGGAGGATCCTTTCTCCATTCTCATCATTGGCGGAAACATATGCTGGAGACATAAACAAAAGTGTTAACATGGTCAGTAAGACTTTAAAAAGTTGGTAGGAAGACAAAATAAGAGAATGAAGAATATGCTGCAAGTGTGCATACTTATATTCTCTTCATAAGGCTCCTCCAATAGGAAAGGCTGTAGCGTCCCTGCTGTCTTCTCTACCAGGGCATCGATGACCTCGTGAAGTGTAGCACACGGAATCTGCAGCGGTAATAATAAACCTTTTGTATTATGCCTCAAAGACGCTGGTGTCTTTGTGGTGTTTACTGTCACAGAGACATCAAATGTTGACTGATCGTTACAGAGCATTATTGCAATTTTGGTTATTTTCGATTTTTATATAAATTAACGTTTAGATGTTTCTCTGTATGCTGAGTTCCTCTCGAAAACCTCTGTACTTTAAAAAAATACACTGATGTGTGAAAATACAGCTGTGTTTGTTCCTGGTAAGCTGATACTTTAGAAGTTGTGTTTTTATCTGACAGCAGAGAAATCTGAAATCTGGAGCATCAAATGTTTGGCTTTCTACCTGACAAAACCTTTATGTGTTTTCTACTTTTTCATACTAAATCCTCAAAAGGTCTGGAATAAAAAAAAATCATAACACTCAACCTTGAAATAAACTAAATTCCAAACTCAGGAATTGTTATCAGATATATGATGTCTATGTGCAATAATCGTGCACTTACTGGATTTTCTACATCGATGACATAACCACCTTGGTCCCTCTGAGTCACACGGTAATGTCTAAACACTGATCTAGAATAAAATAAAAAAATAAAACCGAACATCAAACATGTACAGTGATTTCTAATATTATTTTACAGCTGGGGGGGGGGCNGGGGGGGGGTCCTTGTTTTCTGGCAGGTGTTACCCATTGAGGTCCTGTCGAGTGGTGACAGCCAGTGAAATCCCATCTCTGCCCGGACGGAGCAACATGTTACCACAGTCTGGATGTCTCTCTAAAAGGACTTCGGCCTCTGTTCGAGATACCGGGCGAAAACACCTGCATACCACACAAAACAGTAATGTTAGCATACATGCAGACATGTTAATGGCAAAGTATACCATCTCGGAACAACATCAAGGACAACTCACGGTGGGATCTCTCCTACTAAAGGCACAGAGAGAGGCGAGGGCGGTGCACGTGTGGGAGTACGTGTTCTCCGTCTGGACCTTTCTTTGTCCACCACCTCCTTTAGCATCTGCAGTTGGCCCGGCAGCAATGTGAGACAGGCTGGTACATTCAGCTGTGATTAGACAGAGGGGACATTTTGGGGTAACACAACACAAGAAAGAGACAATTTGGTACAGGGATGCAGTCTGGCAGATGTTCAAAAGAGGCAACGTAAGCTTACATCTACAACGGAGTAGAGGAATCCCTTCCACAGTTCCCTTGATTCCAAGTTGGGGGCCTGAAAAGATGACAGCGCTTTTAGTACATGCAAAAAAAGCATTAATGTGTGTGTGTGTGTGTGTGTGTTAAGAGTGCCATTACGGTAAGTTTGATCTCTCCATCCTTCATGCGCAGGATGAGTCTGGCTGCCTCTAGGTTTCTGTCTCGGCTGCAGTCGTCTTTCAGGGACACAAATCCACTGAGGTCCAGCTTTTCCACATACTGTAACACACGCGCACACACATATGTTTCTATGTCAACATGCAAAGGTGCACATAAAACAAAATGAGTGAGGTACACAATCAGAACATACATGAGTGTCCTTGGCATTATTGAAGAAATACAATGCATTCCCACACAGACAGGTCCACAGCCGTCTGGATGCCTGTCAAACATAGACAGAATTAGGTAGACATGAACAAAGGAACATTACCATGTCAGTAACAATGGTGTTTTTCACATCTGTGTAATGGGCATTTTCCTTTTTTTTTTTTATCACTCCCAGATTTCTGGTCCCATGAGATGTATAATGAGTGAACCTCAGCTGGTGTCAATCTGTGGCCATAGATCACTGCAACATCCTGCACCTGAGCCAGTCTCAAATTACACATCTATTTCATTAAATGTAGTCCAGTGAAAGAGCAGGGGAAGAGATAGTGTCTTCTTTTTATCAACATAAGGAATATCATTTTTGGACAGGCTATAACTTTGTATGCCATATTTTGAGAATTCACTTATAAGGATTAGGTAGATTGATGTCAGGTAATTATGTCAAAATAACAGTTTTCTGTATTTTACTGACACATCGCTGATTTCTGGGTGATGGAAGTGCTTGGAAAGCATAGAATATGAATGTGTGGTTAAGATATGGCATCCAATCCCATATTATTCATATAATGCAATTTAAATGGCATGCATTGTTTTGTCAACAATCAGTAATCGGGCTTTGACGAACAGACCTGACTGATGAATGGCTGCACGTTTTGCTTGTCACCTTCTCGTAAAATCAAATAACAGCACAAATCTGTAATCCGCTATTTGAGAAAAATCCCCAGCAGCAGCGGTTTGTCTCGCCTCGCCCATTCTCACACATTAAGGAAGTTGACAGCTCTCTGGGAATGGAGGGGATCAGCCGGTATCTTCTACTTACATCTATACACACTGACCACCAACTACAGCATGCGTGGAAACAACATGGCACTTGATCTGCACCGGGTTAACGTACCTTCTCCTTCGGTCCGCGCTTCTCCAGGTTTCCCTCGTAGTAGCAGGGCGGGAGCTGCGCCCGGGATCCCCCTGGCCCGGAGAGCTGCTTGACGGGTGCAGCCGCCATGTGTGTCGCTGGATGGGCACCGACCGAGGACAAAGGGGGCGCGAGTAATTCGGGGAGTGACACGCCTTCCCCGATGAGATAGTGCGATGGCAATAATCCAGCAAATGGCTGGTGGATCCGGCTGTGTGGGGGTCATGCAGACTGCTCTGCAGATTAAAATGTGAAAGGTTGGAGGATAGATGTCCGGTGCAAAATTAAGCAATTGTATTAGTGGGCGGATGAATGGATTTAGGGATCAATCAGAGATGTACAAAGATAATCGTTCATTCACTCTGCACCAGCGCACATGCCTGATCACCCGTTTAAACAATTCAAAGTAGAATGCAATATGACCCAAATCAGACTCAAATTATTTAATATTTATTTGAAGAAGCAAATGCATCCATTCCCCTTTATTTTGTTACAAAAATATACCATATACTGTAGATTACATTTGGTAGAGAGGTAATCCATATATCCTAAACATAATCCAGGATAATCCCACTTTTAGTCTCCCCACTGAATGTCACAGTTAAAAATAAGACATTGTTTAGGACAAGAGGGCATGGTGAATACACATGCAAAGCAACTGCATTTCTACACAGAAATTGGCATTAAGATTGTGCATACTAAAACAAAGCTTTAAAGTCAGATAATACTTCATTCATAAAATATTGTGAAATTGATACATTTTTGGGTTTTAATGTATTATCACCCATTACAGAACAAAGTGTTACAAAAAGATGTCAGAAGCAGCATTCAAACAATTATTTCAGCTGTGACAGCAGCACAGAAAAACTGATTTTAGCCCTTTGTTCTATGACATCATTCATTGTCATGTTATATGAGCTGCATAATAAATCAATCTGAGCCCATGACCCTCTTTTCTCTGCCCCAGTCTAAGGCTTTTCATTTAGTGTAATGAGGCATGCTAACCCACACCTGAACCACTTTTGCTCAGCACAGGCAAAAACTATGTCCCTTTACATAACATGAGTAAGACAGGAGACACATAAACATATCATTAACAGGCCCATACTATGATCATAATGAGATGATTACAGGAATAGAATAGGAGACTGGAATCCAGAGGCACCAGTGGATTGGGATAAGGCAGATAATGGAAGGAGGGGGCAGGGGTATATGGGCAGGTGGTGAATAAAAACTGGAGGGGGGAGGGCATAATCCACTACCGTGTACTGTTTCCTCTTGAAAAGACCTGTCTGTTCCACTTCCAGTTAAAATAAGGATGGGAGAAATGAGTGGGGCTGGGGGGCGGTCTAACAAGGGGATCATGACAGGAGGAGAAAGTTGAGGTTTTTGTGAACAGCATAAACCTTCACAGTTCAGAGTTTACTTGTAATAGGCTTATTTGAAACTGAAACCAGGCATTTTCCAGCCATTGTGTACAGGGTTTACTAGTTATTAGTCAGGCCTTTACACAATAGCTTGGAGATAGCATTTTCTGTCAGGTCTGGTGCTCAATTTCAGCCTGAAAGGAGAGGCTGGTACAAAAACACTCCATAACACATTAAATTAATTTTCAGGCTCAAAAATAAGTTTGAGTGCCAAAGCCAAGCTGACCCCACCGATGAGGGAAAAAATAAAAATCAGACCAAAAATTCATTAACAAACAATAGACTAAAAGCCCACACAACTTTGGAAGTGACACTGCCAGCAGCATCAATGGAAGCTGAGTAACCTGAAGAATTCACATGTATGCTATCACTTTGCAGAATGTTCAGGGTTGGAATGTTATAAGAAGCTATAAGAACTTTTTTTTTTCTTTTTTTGGAATATGAATTAAGTTTGTAAAAATCGCATCTTCTCTCATATTTAACGTACGTGTCAGGGATTCTGCAGATCAGATTGAAGGCTATATGAAACACGTTCCTTGCTGATGGCAAACTCTGGCAGTTTTTGTAATTATTTGCACAAGCCTTTGACACTGCTCTAAGAGAAACGGATAGATGACTGAGAAACATTGCAAGAGCTTTATCTAATAGTGTGATAACAATCCAATAGTGTGATAAAAAAAAATCTTATATATTGTCATCAATAAACCCTTTAAACCAATTTCAAACAATAAACAATTTTAGAATTAAAAATCTCTTTCTCTGACCAGCATTAGTGTAAGAAAGAAAGAATAGATAAATGCATCAATCACTTGATTGCTAACTGGCTCCAGGTGTGTGTGTGTGTGTGTGTGTGTGTGTGTGTGTGTGTGTCTATACCTGTATATATATATAATTTTTTTTTTTTTTGTGAAACATTATCTACCAACACTTAGCAAAGCCACCCAACATGGATTTGATAAAAGTGATAACAGAAGCTACCACAACAGTGACATTCAACCTAATAGCAACACTGATCTGTTGTACCACTAGATGGCAGTAGAGGATGGTCCCAAAAGTGAGTCAGTCCACAGGTTGACTCCAAGGTATCCATGATGACAAACAGTACTAGAGCCTCAAGGCACAAAGGGTAAGAACGGGAGTGTAAAAACACAATGCCCATGAGTGCAGAAGTGTAGTGTGTGTGTGTGTCTGTGTAGTACCAACAAGAACATCACACAACAAGATATCATATTGTATAAATACAACAGAATATGATAGAATATGAAAATAAACTTGTTGCACTTCTTAGTGTTTGTGGGTTCTGTTGGTGAGGTCTTGACTGATGATGATGCTTTGATAACATTTCTTCATCAATCCCAGTGAGAGATGTAGTGAACAAAGTGCACAGGTGCAAGGAGAATGAATACGAAGACCCAGGATATGGTAAAGTCACCCAAATGTTGTGTTATAATTTTTCTACTGAACCTTAATCAATTTTAACACATAAAATAAAAAGCCCTTGTCCTGCACCTTTACTCAGATAGATCCAAGATGTTCACACTTTAACTGCAACACAGATAAATTTTGACTATTGAGAGTTGCCCTGTGATCATCCCCGGTTTCATCCTGTCTGTCCTAATGTCCCCTGCTTGCCTCGCTGGTTTCAGTGAGGCAGGGGCACCATCACCTCCACGTAGTTGTTGGGGAAGAATCCTGATTTGCCACAAAGGCTTCCCTCGTACCAATTTTCATCGATTTGACTGACCAAGGTGATGATGTCCCCCTCTTGGAAGCCCAGCTCCCCTTGGTTCTCTGGCTCAAAATCATACAGGGCTTTACAGCATGGCTCGGCTGGAGAAGGGGACACAGAAGTAGAGAGTCAAAAAGGAGAGAAAAAAAAATATGGTCATTCTATCTAAGATTATTACACAAATGCAGAGATAAAGAAAGGGAGAAAATAGGCATACAAAGAACTGCCCTTTAAAAAGGTTAGTACACTGTCTTGAAACAGGATTTAATTTGGGTAACTAAATCCCCAGTGTGTATCCCAGTAGAGTTGCAGAACTCCGGAACAGACCAGAAGACTGGGATCGTTAAAGCAGGAGAGATTTATTAGTTATCAGTTTAGTCATGATGATGGAGATCCTTCTGAAGCTCAAGATCTACATATGTTACGAACATTTTAGGCCTATGACTTTAACATTTACTTAATCAAGTGTTTTAAGTGGTGAACGAGAGGAAAGTAAAGGTGGGACTTCAGAGAACGCTTATAATAACTTAAACCATGTGGCATATAGGCCTGAATCTTGAGGCTCAGAAGTTTTTTGAATCAGTAAATGGGTTGAAAGTGAGATGCACAAAACCTGGCAAACAATGACTGTGGTTTAAAAAACAAATAAGTGTAGTAACATTTCACTGATCGCATTGATTAAATTACCACAGTGTGTACAGTTTACAATAAAGATGGAGGAAGATGGTTTGCCAAATATTCCAGTTATCTGTAGGCTAAGTAAGAATAAAGTTCACACTGACAAGCCCTATCTTGTTCTGAGGACCTGACAGACCGAACACGACAGGCAAGATGATGAGTGAAACCAACAAACACCACTTAACAATATTAATGCACACGCGTCTCTGCCACGAGTGACGACAGGGTCAGTGCAATTAGTGACTTCTTGTCTGCATCTGTCTAACTCACGCAGTTTGCTCTTGATTGAGGTTCCTTGGAAGGATGGACCTGCATATTGTACTGGGGCTGGTTAGATCATAAAAGGAAAGACACATCAGTGCTGACAGCAGGCAGTTTGCATACATGTCCTCTTTGGATGAGACACACACAGATGATCAAATACAAACACACAGAAAGAGTTTTACCAGCAGAATAAGATGGAGGGCTTGCTGAGTATCCTCCATTGGACTGCTCTTGCTCTCCATAGTCAAAGACAGGTCTGGGTTTGGGTGTGTATTGATGCTTTGGTTGAGACTGAGCTTCAGTCACCCTGCATACAATCAGTGAGGGGAGGGGGGGGGGNGAACACACCATCTGTCTGAGCTCACACATAAGAACTACAAGAAAATGATCACAAAGCAAAGCAAATCCTTTATGCTACGTAAAACTGAATACAAAACGCTTAATCTCACAAATGGAGAAAAACAGATTGCATCTAAATCATTTGTGCCTACAAAACCAAAGCTAATAGTCAAAGTTTAAACTGTTAAGTAAATATGAGCGATCTGTACTGAGTATCAGCTGCTACGTCACATTCATTACTTTGTGAGGGGAAAAAAAAGGTGGTACTGCTGCATCCCACGTCATGAGGCGGAGGACACTGCCTCAGCGTACAAAATGTCATGTTCCACAAACACAGCCATGGTGCTGACCTTTGTCTGAGGTTGCCAGACAGCTCCTCCAGGATCTGCGAGGCCTGCCTGTGGTACTGGAGCAGAGACTCCACAAAAAACGACAGCTGACTCACCTGCTCCACCTGCAAGCACAAATACAACTATTTTAGGAAGAGACCAAACAGATGAAATACCATCCCTGAAGACATCAGTGGTCCTTGATGATTTCTTTCCTGGCCAACTGCTACTCTGATCCTTGGTGCTGCCCTCTATCACAATCAAAACACACCTCATTGAGGAGAGAACAGTACATAACAAACCAGACTGGTTAGACAAGTTCACAGTTGCAAGTCATTGTGGAAAAAAAAGGGAACAAGGCACATCACCTGAGGTATGCTGCCTTTTAAAAACATGCTTATTTGGCTTCTAGCAGAGAAGAAATAAAGTTACACAATGAGATGCGAGCCAAAGATTATGAGATCTTTTCTTAAGCACTTCTAGTGTAAGGTACATTAAGAAGAAACATTATTTTCTCTTGTTATTCAGTGATTTGGCTTTTATACATTTCTTACTTTCATTCATTGCATTAATCATTAATTATGCCAGCTTATCTGCATGTTTTATAACAGATTTCTTCTTTCATTATACTGGAAACTAACATTAGCAGCACTTGATACTCAGTTACCCACCCTTCCCCTTACCATAATTTTTTCATAAAGGCACCAAATCTAACTGTGTAAAAAAAAATTATATTAACAAAAGAAAGAAAAAAAAAACAAGCACCTTTTTGTCAAATACTGNTAAA
Organism: Lucifuga dentata; assembly: GCA_014773175.1. Classification (NCBI taxonomy): domain Eukaryota; kingdom Metazoa; phylum Chordata; class Actinopteri; order Ophidiiformes; family Bythitidae; genus Lucifuga; species Lucifuga dentata. Next base: position 324,344 of record VXCM01000187.1, read on the forward strand.
AAAAAATTATATTAACAAAAGAAAGAAAAAAAAAACAAGCACCTTTTTGTCAAATACTGAATCATGAAGTTGATCCCTGTTAAACCAGCAATTCACACCACAACTAGTTCAATGTCATGCCACTCAGGTTACATGACCAGTCTGAATATTTTTTAGATGTCTAGTGTGTCAGTCTAATTATCAGCAGCCACCAGGTAAACTGACTCATTACTTAAATGTGTGTGTTTTGTTTTGTTTTTTTTTTTAATTTTACACATAAAAAAAAGGAAAGTCTCAGAAACTTTCAGTGTGCCATCTGCAGCACTTGAGATGAATCTGCTTGCTGCTCACATCTGTTTCCAGCAGACTGTGCATGGAGTTCTCAGCCAGCTCCTTGGAATCGTGGAACTTCTCCAGGGCCGCCCTGATCTCTTCATCTTGGATTTTACCCTGACGCTTCTTTTTGTAATCGTAGTCCAGACGGCGTCCCTCCAGTTTCTTCAGGTGGTACTGCGGGGGTGAAAAGGTTGGAATTAGTGGATGATGTTTCATGGATGAATCATTACATGAACATCAAAGTATATTCATTTTGAAAATTCTACTTTGCTACTCTATGACATTAACTGGTATCTGGCCCAGGAACATTTTTTTCACGCTAATGCAGCTGACATACAGAGAGCTGAAGGCTATTAGATGCTATCTGACCTACACATGTGGAAACACACAGTACTTCTCATTTGAGTTTACCTGGATATCTTTGATGTCCTTGTCAGCAATAGCTTGCAGTGGGTCAATAAAGTTCTGCTTCACATCAATATCCAGAGAGTCTTTGACCTCCGCCATCCTCCTCATCGACTCTCCTACTTCAAACAGAGCCCCACCTGCAGCACACACACACACATTTATTGACTGTATAAGGAAGGCGAAAACATGGAAAAGATACAAGTAGGCACACAGCTTGCTCACAGGAAAATGTGCACCTTCCGAATGAATAAAATCACATTCTCCCTGTTCTGTTTTATATTTAGTTATTTTATTTTATATTCTGGTTTGTATTTAGTTATTTTATATTCTTTTATATTCTATTAATTCAACTTCACATTTCCTCTATTTTCCTGTTTTCCAAACAAACATATACCGTTACACCATCTCATCTACCCTGCACTTTGTCTTCTTATCAACTAATACATTCACTCTTCAAATGATCTTACCGAAGTTGGTGTCCTCGCCCAGCTCCCGTCCATACCTCATCATCGACTCCCCCAGGAGGCCCTCGGGCTGTGGGTAGCCTGGACTCTTGTCCATCTGTCCACGGATTTTGGACACTGTGTTGAGCATGGTCAGCTTAGCTCTGGAGGTTGGGTTGGGCTGGAGGTACTCAGATGTTTTAGCGATGACTTCCACCACTGCTTTGCTGGTGACATCTGCTTTCTGACGGCACAGATTAGCGAGAGTAATTGATTCCTGAGTTTATATACAGGTTTGTATGCATTTGAAACTGTAAAATTGATTGTAAGAAATTCAAGTGGCACAATTTTAAGTATGCACAGCATTTCAACAAATGGAGATATTAAGTTATTCTGCAAATGAACTGTACATCTTCAGTGAAATTTTATCTATAAAGAGCATAAAAATTTACCCTCTCCAGGTCTCTAAAGTCATTATCCAGTTTGGTTCCTTCAGCACCTCCAACCTTCTCACTCATCAGCTGCAAACACAGAACAAAGAAAACGACTGGATAGTCTGAACTCAGCATATTCACAGCTCAGGAATGAAATAAGGTTCTATACATTCTGCTGACTTAATTTCCATCATTTATTTGACACCATACACATGGTCAAATGAAAAAAATAAACATCAATAATTATACTTACTATGCATGTTTCTAAGTAAGTATGTGAGGATTGTTTGTATAGCAGATTTCAAAAGCAGACATCACAAAGTGCATAGCCAAAAAAAAAAAAAAAAAAAAAAAAAAAAGAGTGCATGAAAAGTGGTAAAATAATGCAACTTTAAAACAATGCACACTATAGATATAAATAAAATGTGGTAAAAGCCTATATAGGTAGATGTTGAGCTGCACAGTGTTCACAGATATTAAAGGACCAAACTGGCGATGCATGTTTGAGCCTAATATATTCAATGTTCATACATGTTACGTTACTGACAACCATTTCCCAAAGGATAAAACCGTATTTCAGCTTTCCTGATATTTGCAAAACCTCTTAATCTTTCAAAATCAAATATTCAAGCGATACACCCACCTTAAAAATCGATGTTTCGCTTGCTAATATTTATGCAGCCTTATGAAGTCACATTCATTTAAATTTTTTGATAAACACAGGTCTTCTTTTGGGACTCTATTCCCCGGTGAAGACATACATTCACTTCACGCTTTTTATAGCACTTAAATGCTAAAATTACGTAACTTCAAAAAAAAAAAAAACCTGAATACACAATGATTCATTACCTATCCCAAGGACGTTTCAAGTATCAACAAGTTGATTTTAATAGCGTACCAGAATGAACTGAAACCAGTGGTGGTCTGGAAGGTAGGAAAATTTCTTTTTAATTCACCGTTCCAGTAGGATGCTTTGGGAAATGATTGTCAGAAACGTTAGATGTATGAAAATTGAAATATATTAGGCTCAAACATGCAAAATGGTGGTATGGTCCTTTAACTCTACAGAGAGGGAAATAAAAAATATCTCAAGGCCACACCTGAAAGGCAGATCTCACTTAGCCGTAAGCCTGCAGTGAGCTCAGTGAGGACAAAAGCAACCTGATGGTGACGTAGCAGCTCAGGAACACGTAGCACGCTGACCAGACAATGTCAAGGTATCAAAATTGTGCTTAACTCTCACAGGACAACTCTCTTTTTACTTACTCTGCTCCACAGAGAGATCAGAGAGAAGAATGAAAGGTACAGAAAACAACTTTGCTAGAGCTGCTAAAGAATCAGTCTTGCTCGAGGACACTTCGGCAGAGCACACACCTTTGGACACAGGGGTTTGAACCAGATGTTCCAAAATACACCACCCTGCTGTCTGTTTATGGACATGCAAGAGCTATGTTTTTACTTTTAGGCCCAGTTAACACAGTTCTTGAATTCCCAGACAGAGTTTCCATCAGCACAAGAACCTCAGCAAATCTACAAGAGGGCACAAGTGCTGCAGACTGAACTTTCCTCACAACGGAGAGTCTTACTTCCATAATGAATTATACAATTGGTTTCCCATTTCCAGTAGCTCAGCACAATGCAGTGAAGTTTCCTACACCAAAAACACACGCATGCATACTTTCACTCAACACACATGATAACTTCTTCTTGTTCTAGGTCACATTCATTCTTACTCAGACATGGCACCGATGCACGTTGTCCATTTCTCATCCAGGATGACAAACTTGAAATACATTTCCATGTGGCTGGCTGGCCAAACAGTCGCTCACTGTGTTCATGCTTCACCTTTGTTTTGACTTGATGCAGTTGGGAGCAAATGGGTCAACTAATCTTTCAGCATAGAAAGATACCCTTTACTGTGTATAACATAGCTAACCCTAATTACTGCAATCAGTATGCAGTGCTTTTAACTACAAGTTTTTGTTGCTTTTTGTCATCAATTTGTAGAGGCATTATTTAAACACACACACAATTGATCATCCAAAGGCCGATTAACCAGCTGTCAGGCTAAGTCCAAGCTTGATTGTTAAAAGTTATAATTAGGCTAAATGGCTACCTAGCCTGTTGTGGACTAAAATGATAAACAATGCTGCATATTGATAATTATATATATTCAAACAACCATACAACTGTACACTAAATATATGCACTCTATTGTGTAGAAGCAAGAGTTTTGTATTGAATGTGGTGTCTTTTAATCATCTGTATGTACCTCTTGTAAATGGAGTAGACAAAACAATAAAACAACTCAATATAATACAAGTCAATGCAACACCACTAACTATAGCCTCAAAAACAACCATCAAGTTAAATCAACAAATCTGAAAGTGTCAACAAAAACTGGATATTCTAAGGTTTATTAAAGGGTGATTTTTTTTCTCTTGGGGATCGGATTGCAGTCGATCGTACATGAGTCTAAGAAACTTCTAACTTTGACTGTGTAAGTTTAGCTATGCTACCTGTAACCTGTACAAACATTAACAGGATACAGTATATCTGTATGGTTTAAGGAATGAATTGAGCCCTTGTTGCAGCCAGCTTGTATCAAAGATTCACCTCTTCCGTGTTCATCTCCTGCCCTCTTTCTTTTCATAGCCTGAGTCACATGATGCAAAACTTGTTTGCCTCACTTGTTTGCCTGTTAATAGAGGTCCAACAGAGGTCCTATGCATAGGTCCCTATATATTGAGGTTGGCCAGTATATCTGCTAGGTTTTAGGCTACCTGCACTACCAGTGCAAGGTAAAAACAATGACAAAAGCAAATACAGTCTGAGATTTCGGTGCTTTCACCACAGCTTTGTTGTTACTACCTTTCTATTGACTTACTGCCTAGATGTGCTGTTGGTGGTTTGTCAAAGACCTGGAAGCTGGTTTGGGGACAGTATTAACATAACAAGGATGCCACAGTCCATGCTGAGGTACACACCCACTGAGCAAAGAAAACTTAAAGCATTATTGCTGGGCTAACACAGAGAGGTGTCATTAAAACACAGGCCACCTGTTTCGCAGGTCATGTCTTGCTGAGCTTCATGCCTTTGGTGGCAGGTTTAACTTTAAAATGTCAAAGGAGGCAGCAGTTTTCTTAAGAAGGACGTGCTGTTACACTATAGAAGCACAAGATTAGTCCAATAAATCCAAAGTCTCTAAAGCAGCTAAGATTAAACTGTGATAGTGATGCATAGTTTACGGTGACTGTGGCAGAGTGACATGGTATTCAGACTTCCATTTCTTTAAGTCTGTCATTTTTTTTTAATCTTACTCCTCAAAGCTTGCAAGCCATTAAAGCAGGGTTAACTAACACGATTATTATTGATAAATCTATTGATTATTTGTCATTAATCATTAAGTTTATCAAATGTCAGCTGCCCAGAGTCCAAAGCGATGTCTTCAATTACTTGTCTTGAATATTGTATGAATAACTAAATGAATACAAACTTTCACACGAAGCATCTTTAACAAACAACACAGCTCATTCTCTGTCAGTGAACAGAAACAGAAACTTTCTCTGTTCCTCAGTAAAATTCGGCTTGGATGCAAATTACCAAGAGCTGAACGACTACCATGAATGTAAGCGCTTATTTGAACAGAGAGGAAAAGAACCATCTAGAAACCAGCGTTAAATAGCCAAGTTTAAAGTTCGGCTAACTTAACTTTTTTTTTTTTTTTTNCTTTTTTTTTTTTTTTTAGCTGGTTAAATGATTAATGTTAACGTTACCAACGAGTGACAATCTATTTCAAAGCCAATAAAGGGCTCAGTAATAATACTGACACCGCAATCTGTACCAAGTTAAAACATTTTATCTTATATTCAACCAGAAAAAACATGACGTTCCATTTTAGTTAACTACGCTAGCTAACTAGCTTTAGGCTAGCGTCAACCCACAGTGAAAGTAATGATAATGTTAGCTAGCTAAGCTAAGCTACTGGCAATTGTTTTTGTTTTGTTTTGTTTTTTAGTGAAGTGTTTTGCATTACCTGGCTTGCTTTGTAAAATTGTTTCTTAAATCCCGCGACGGACATCTTGTTACGATGCAGTCCTTTGGATTTTAGAGGAAAATGTGTTTTGAAATTACGCTCTATCTTTGCAGTTTATGGCACAAACGCTACACGTCTTCAAACTTTGCACCTTGGATGTGGAACTTGCTAGGCAACCACTATTTCCTGGCCTGGGCTTGATGAGGGAGGTGGAGGTGGACACGCACGCACGCGCACACGCACCCTGACAGAAATATTTTACTGTTTGTTCTCTCACCTGAATACTTCCTCAGAGTCCAAATCTAATTCCTTCTCTGAAAACTGGCTTTGCTTCATGTATACTTTTCTCTTCTATGGTTTCAGATTTCTACAGGCCTAGCAAGTGTTAAGGGGAGTATACAGCATTACTGTAATTTGTTCCCTTTATTTTTTTCTGTCTGTGCTACAAGCGGGTCCATACTAACATTTTGTCTACCAAACTTCCCCATCCATGGATCATTCCCCAATTTTCTACTGACCATAAACATTGAACACTGTGAATAAAACTGAATATGTTCAATTGAACTCTTTTACTGAATCATCAACCTAACTTTTTGGGTACTTTTTGTACCATAAGATCATCTTGCTGGATCATGGTTGCTGTTGTATTGTTGTATAATGCATTTTCTATTATTGTTGCAACTTTTGCAGTGATGTTGGGCTATGCAAATTAGTTTCACTTGATGTGACTATATTATCTCCTTTATAGTACAGTCATAGCACTTTCTGGGATTATATTTAAAAGTGTTTGCTTTAGGACTTCTAGAAATGTAAAATTTATTGACTGGAGGGAATATACACCAAGTATGCACATTGACACTAGAGGGGTCATGGCTGTGCTCATTTGCAAGACAACAATGAGAACAGTGAATTAAGAGAATATCTGATGAGTGCCACCAAATATGCAAAGCCATATTACACAAATTATCAAAACTTCAAATATAAAACACAAGTAAACATTTCAAAAGAAAAAGAAACCATTTTATTACATTCTTAAAACCACATATAATGTATCCCATTGGACAACAATATATATTGAGCTGTGTGACTCAGTTACTCTGGGACTAGTAATATACCTCTTGTACATTTTGTCATACAGGGAAAGAGAAGGGAGACAAACTATTCTTTTTTTGCTTGTACTTTTCCTAATCTTTCATCAATAAAAAATGATCACTGACTTTACAGACAAAAAGTGGAAACACAAAGAAAAAAGTGGATAAAAGACTGACAAATAAATGAAAATCACAGCAAAAGAAATATTAAACCCCAATAATGAAATTTATCTTTAACTCTGATTCATTTTTTTTTTTAAATTCCTATGTCTTGCACATTTCATGTTACAATATTAGGACAAACGGAAAAGGTTTTTGACATTGTGAGTAACATTCACAAAAATAGAGCTTACGTCCACAGTGATTATGATTATAATCATAATCTCATCTTAGGTGCAAAGGTGTGAGAAGTGCTATAGGACAACACTGGTAATAAATGGACAAGAGGTCACAGCTAGCTCCCTGAGTGGCAGATAGCAGGTCCTCAGACTCTGCTCAGGAACGCTACACCAACCCCCCGAGTAAGACATCATCATCATTTCAATACTATGACAACCTCAAAAAAAAAACAAAAAAAAAACATGTTATGTAAGTATATGTAAAACAAAAACAAATTGAGACCCTGTATAACGGGATACGGAATAAAAAAATAAAACATATTTACTGAAAAATGTTAAGTCTTACTGGCACTGAAGCCCAAACTCAGGGGGCAGCTGGTAGCTCTGTTTGGCCTTAGAATAGTGTCCAGTGAGAAAGAGGAAATTTTAAGTGCTTGGTATTTGGACAGGTGCTGGGTTTGGGACCAAAGGAGAGAGGAACAGCAAATGTACAAAAATAATACAGTTGCTCTAACCAGCACGGAGGGTTTATGATACATGTAGACCACAGTCGCCTGGCCTTTATCCAACTGAAACATTATGAAGGAAAGATAAGTATTACAACTGCTAAACTGACTGCTGGTTAGAGGCAAATCGGGACACACTGTGTATCCCATCAGAGTTCATTAAGTCGTGTTGCCATGCTGATCTCTTCTCCTTAGCGTCTTGTTTTTCCTCGTCTCTCTAGACAGGGAGGCAGCAAAAGCACTGAATGAATGCTCTGAGTTCAAATGCAGCAAATGTTTTTGCCTCTGTGTGGGTAGGCATTGCCTCCCCTGCCACGTTGTATCTGCAACAAGTGTCCACCCCACTGCTTGTATGATGACTGCACATAACCTAGCCGGGTTGCCATCAGGACAAGGGGGTTTGATGCCATGGAAACCTGAGAGTACTTTCCAGAGAGAAAATAGTTCAGGAAAAAAAAAAAAAAAAAAAAAAGAGTCCAAATGCTTTCCTGACATATGCATCTTGTCCTCTCTGCATCTTCCTATCCACTTTTCTCTCTTTTTCTCTCTCCCTTTCTCTCATACTCTGAACCAAACTCACGCAATCTCTCCATATACTTATATAGTCATCTATTTACATTCTTATTTAAAATATTTGTTTATAAATGTGTATATAAATTAAAGATAATTTCATCTTTTCCTGTTTCTAAGTGGCATTTACAAGGGAAGGGGTGCATGGGACTGAGGTTTCTCATTGCATTATAAGAGCCTACGAAAGGCAGCACCGAACACCATCTACATGTGTGTGAAACTGGGTTTTAGCTGAAACAGAAGGCCAGGCTAAGCCATGACCCAACTTTTATTTGTGTATTTCCTTTTACATCGGAGAAAAATGACTCATGATCTTGGTCCCTAAGAGATGGTCAGTATGAGGATATTGTCTGTATGAATACGTATACGTACCAGACTGAGATGTATCAATATGGAGAACACACATTGAGAAGTAGTAATATTGAGACACCCGTTGATCAAGACAACTTCATTCTAATACTATACATAAAACTGGCAGGGTTCTACATTCACTGTTGTGTTCTGGCTTGTGCACTGGTGCTTATCGATGAGGTACATTCATAACTGGTTAGATGATCCAAAGTGGATCGGATGTTAAACAAATGTCAAGAGCTTGGAGCTATCTCATGCTAAGTGGGCCACTGTGTTATTATGATGCCCGTCTGCTTGATGTTAATCATCTCTATCATATAGAGAGGACCATGAGCATGTGTGGTCTGTAGTGTAAGGTGCTTTGCCTGCCTGGGAAAGTGGAGGACTACTTTGGGATCTTGGGAGACTGAGTATTTAAAGTCCCGGATTGTCTCTTAACTGCTGGTTGTTAATCTTAAACATATCTATCCTTCTCTGTCCATCCTTTTGCTACTATCTGACCTCCTAACACACTCTGTCCATTCCTCTGTCTGTCTAGTTGTTGGTGGAGTCAGCCAGAGACATCTCGCTGCCAAACACTTCCCGGTACAGAGGTGGGAAGCTGTAGGCCGTTTCTGGGTGGACCAAACGGAAAAACTCCAGTTTATCAATGTGGAGATTACAGATAGACTTCATTATGGGCAGCTTGGACACCATCTATGGAGGAATTAAGAGGTACAAGAATAAATGTCTGTAGATAGCTTTCTGCATTTATGCGGCTGTGTGTGTTTACAGTTGTGATTGCTGATGATCACCTTGTCTAGTTTCTCGTCTGAAGCACCACTCTTATGTAGACTGTGCTGCAGAGCCAGGTAGACTTTATCCTGGAGTTTCTGAACTTTTTGGCCTTCTGTCAGCCATGGTCGATCTAAGCAAAATCAATAGCATAAATTAAGCAAAGATGTCATGCACTAATGTCCTTTTTTGCCACTCGAAAACTCTTTAAAACACTCTAAAACACTTTAAAACACTTAAAACACTTTAAAACATTAAGTGTGAGATGTCTACAACGTAAAATATGTCTAATGTCAAATGTATGTCTAAATCATCTATCCTGCAGTAGTTCTTGAAAGTCAATTTGACCTTGAAAGTGAATTACCAATGATAGAAAAGCTTATGATTTTCAGTCATTCAAATACTTTCTTGTACATGATTGCATTTATGTATTATTATGTGTGTAAGTGATGGAGAGAAAGAGAAGATAAATAATCACCAGGGGCTAGGAGGACAGCAGCACTGAACAAAGCCATCTCCTCATCAGATAGCTGTAGACGGCAGAGTCCTTTGCCCAGGTCAAACACTGCATTGACCAGGTCATCACATCCTGCACAAAGGAAAGGAAATCAATATTCCATAGTTCAATTGATTATCAAATGAGCTGTTTGAAGACTTTTTGTTTTTTTTTTTTTTAGCCAAACCAGACTAGGGAACCAGAAAATCCCCAGGGTGATTGTTGGTGTGAATGGACTGCTTCAAATAAGTTAAAGCTGCAAAACCTTGAAGGTAAAGCTCAGAAACTCTAACTTTGCTTGGTGGTACAATTCAGTAATTAAAATATTGTACAGCTGTAATAATAATAATCATAATATTTCTTCCTTCCTTCACTGCCACAGAAATCTGCCCAATCCAGTCCAACTGCGACATCCATTACTATCACCCATGCAGAATCAGTAGCACTTGAATGGCAGATTTATTATTAATCTCCAAATTTCAATTAATTGGATTTATACTAATGTTTATCAGCTGCAGAGAATAAACATTTTGAGTACATTAAGATTTATAGTTGCACAGTTTTGTAGCTAATACATCACTGTAGGCAGTGTAGCAGTTGCTGAAATTATGACTGTCTTAACAAGGCCACCAAAACCTGTTGACTGGGCTAAAACAGTAACACTATAACAGGTTTTATATTTATTTATTTATGGTTTACCATCACCAAAGCTTTTTATGTTCTGTGAAACTGTTTGTAGTAAAGATGGTTTGTAGATACAGTTCCTGAGATTAAAACAAAAGCAGGTTTGTGCTATTTTAAATGGCTGCCTATGAGGACTGTGCTTCAACAGATGCCCTGAAGAAAATAAATAAATAAGACTTGGAGTATTAAAGAAAATGGAGGGGTTGCACCACACACGTGTGCTTCTTGAAGATTGTGCCAGTTAAAGCATTTGTGGAAATAGAAGAGCATCTGTTCCATTACACAGATGATCGATGGATGAATGAAATGCTTTGGAAAATATAGCTGGTGTGGATTTCCCTGTGACAATGATCTCCCTTCATAGTCATTTCTGGCAGAACGGATTAGTTGTCTAGAGGATTTCAGTGTGTGGATATAGAGTCGTGTCATGTAATTCAAAATGATGATGTGCTCATCAGTGCAGTGTACTTCTGTGAGCTTTTAATAAAGAGAAGAGCAAGTCTAGGTAATTTCATTGCCAGTAACAGAAAAAATGCTAGTATTTTATTTCAGTTCCTCTGTTTTCTACCATATGGAACAGAGAATTTAGACAGATCTACTTTCCTTTCCTCCTTCCCAGGATAGACTTAATATTGCACACTGTAAAAATCTTGGACTGTGAATGTAAAAAAAAAGCAGTTTTCCTACTTAAACAACCATACCAGCCATTTTGCATGTTTGAGCCTGATATGTTCAATTTTCATACATGTTATGTTACTGACAATCATTTCCCAAAAGATAAAACCATATTTCAGCTTTCCTGATATTTTGCAAAATCTCTTAATCTTTCAAAATCAAAATATTCAAGCGATTTACCCACCTTAAAAATCAATGTTTCGCCTGCTAATAGTGCTAATAGCCTTATGAAGCCACGGTCATTTAAATGTTTCAATAAATGTAGCTCTTCTTTTGGGACTATATTTTCTGGTGGAGACATACATTCACTCCACGGATTTTATTGCGCTTAAACACTAAAATTACGTAACTTAGAAAAAAGCCTGGATATATGTCTTGTTCACAATGATGGATTACCTATCCCAAGAATGTTTCAAGTAGCAACAATTGATTTTAATAGCGTACCAGAATGAACTGAAACCAATGGCGGATTGTCAGTAATGCTACATGTATGAAAATTGAATATATTGGGCTCAAACATGCAAAGGCAAAAAGGTATGGTCCTTTCAAATAGAATACTGGATGCTTAATGTGTGACAAATCAGTGTGAGCCTCACCAAGTGCTTTGAAGAACTGAGCTGAAGCAAATTTTCCACTGAAGAAAATGGTGCTGTTGTTGACGTTAAAAGCCCGGCACATACGTATCAGCAGGACCTCCAGACAGCCTGAACAGGTAACCACAGATAGAGGCAAAGAGATGGAAGAAAAGGGGAATGGGGAGGAGAGCAAAAGGAAGACAGAAGGCACAAGATACTCCAACATGCACAAACACACAAAAAAATGAAGAAAATATTGTTGATCCAGATTGGTGCATGGCATATATGAGAGATTTTGAACAATTAAAAGCAATAAGTTTACATGAATAACATCAAAGATTTATCAAAAAAAAGTCAAAACATTTACAAAATGTAAATATATTGTCAAATATATGCAATTTTATGTCCAGATGTATTAAACATTTTTTTCTCCCCAGTTGAAAAACCAGGATTGTGTGTTTTATTGAAACAAACATACAAGTGGCAACAGTTGGGGACAAAGCCGAAGGTAGAAAGTTGGAGACAAAAAAGACAAGAAGGAGCTAAAGTTAGCAAGTTTCACAACTTTTACTGTGAAAAACGTGGACTGTGAGAAATAAGCATTTGAGCATTTCTAGATCTTGCACTGACCTGCTTTCAGCAATATGATCTGATCATTCTGGCACAGGTCCATGAAGCCAGCGATGCGTTTGGCAAACTCCACCACATACTGGATGGCATTGGTGATGTGGTGTGCACACTGCTGCCACATCCATTTAGCTGACTGAATAAGACACAATGAAGAGATGAGACAAGGCTATTGACTCTGCTCTTTTTTGTGACAGAGTGTTTTTCAAGTGCTCAGGTATTGACTCAAGCAGAGAAATGATGAGAGCCATTCTCATTCATGCAAACATTTAGACAACAGAGAATGTTATCTAGAAACAAATGAATTTGCTTTCATATCAAGAATTCAAAAACTTTCAAATGCACATAGCCTATACTGAGCTACTATTCCGTCCCATTATTGATACATTCCTAATAGCTATACTATTATACTATGATTACCATAGTGCCTACAGGAGTTGAAGTATGTGCTATGTACCTTGTTCTGAAAAACACGCGTTTCCTCAGGTGTGTATTGCACCCAGGTGACTCTCTTCATGTCTTCAGCACTGTACTGACATGTCTCCAAATGGGACTTCATAATACTCTGAGTGATGTGCTCTGTTAAAAAAAAAACAAAAAGAAAAAGCATTGATGTACCAAACTCAACAAAAGACAAGTTTGGCATGTTTTACCATCATGTATCAAGTACCACTTCTGAGCAAAACATCTAATACCACCTCACTAACAAGCCACCAACTCTGAGAAAAATTACATACAAACCTGTGTGCATGCCTGCTGTCCTGAAACCCTTGACATTCTTTTACAGTAGGAATGTATTCGCCCCATGCAGAATGTCAGTACAGTACAAAATGTGCACAGATGGGCTATTTTTAAACAAAAAAATATAATTCTCTTTATAAGAGAATAATTAAAATAAAAAATAATTTCTTAACGAAAACTATTTTATTTGGGAATAATTTGTCACAATAACACATGGGTTTTAATTGTTTTGTCTGAAAAAATTTTCTCTCATCTTGCATCCCACCAGGAGGTGCTTCAGTGGCTTTTTAACAGTAGTTTAACTGCTGTTCTCTTTCTTTGCACTATGATCAAGGAGGAAAATTTCATCTCACTGTGTTAGCTATGCAATTGGCTGAGATGACAATTAAAGTTACCTTTGTTTCAACTGTCAGTGCAAAGTTTGAGAACCACTGCTCTAAAATACTACATCTCATAATAACATCTTTCCCACTCCCCTTATCAAGCTATTACTGATTCAGATTATGCTTCCCATACTTGGCTGGTATTGTTTACATATCAGTTAGTCAGGGACGTGTCCACTGATATTTGCACCACTCGGTTTGCCTCTTAAATAAATATCTACTCATCTTATTTTCCAAGCTAATAAAATCTCTTCCTCCTCCTCCCAGTCATAATATTTCCCACTGCTTCCCTTTAAAGTCCCTAGAGCTAACGGGAAGGCAATATGGAGTTTGTTATTGCCACCAAACAGAAAGATACAAAAATGTTCAAATATGTCTCAATATCTTCCCCCAAGGTCTCCACTGACATCATCAGTTTGTTTTTGTTTAAATAATGGTTTGATAAAAGGAGAAATTATTTGTTGATACTCACCGAGGTCTGTTAGTGTGCAGTCATCAGGCAGATGGTCCATCAGTACTGCATGTGTTTGTCCCAGCAGTGGGTATGTGTGAGTGTGTGTATGCAGGAGCTGAATCCCGTTGCTGTCTGCCACATCCAGTATAGTCTGCTGTGGGGAATTTTGATTAGACATGGATGAAGGAGAGGAAGAAGAGGATGAGGAGTTGGAGGTGTTTCCGGCGCTGGCTCCTCCACCAAGCAGCTCCAGGCTGCAATATTCGCTGGCCTCCTCAGGGGTTAGTGGCAGGTCAAACAAGTCGGGAAGTGCTGCGATGTCATCCAGATCACTCAGGGTGGCACTGGAGCCTCCACTGCTGTAGGACCGACTCAGACCCTCTTCACCATCCTCCCCACCACCGCCACACACACCATCCTCTCTGGATAAAGCAGTAGAGCCCCCGCCCCCGGAGCTCACACACTCCTGGGACTTCTGGTGCTTTTGCACCTCGGCATACAGGCTGTCACGCTGCTTCTTGGACATACGACCAAACTTCACCGCTACAGAGAAAATATATTTCATTATAGAAGACTGAGGGGCAGTAGAAAAACTGTACACACATATTACACATAACTGCAAGTATTAGGTGCAGGAATGAAATAAATGCACATTATATCCACATATTTGGCAATCCTTGGGGCCAAACTGTAACAGGCAAATATATTTTTCTCACATGAATTCTTCTGCCACCTTCTACAAGTATTGTATGTTCCAATCCTAATATTTAACTTGACATCATATCGTCAATCAACATACTGGATTTTTTTCTTCTCTGCACTCTACAGAAGCGGGAACAAGTGGTGTCGTCTTTACGACAGCGGACGTGAAACACTACCAGAGACAGCCTCATATTCTGTTGGTATCACCTTTAAATTAAAGGAACACATGCACTGGGCTGCACAGGACAACAGCATTTACTGTAATTACCATGCCATGCCACCTAATACTGCCTAAGTTATTACAAGAGAGTTAATTTAGGGCAGTAATTAATGTGTGCTGACCGTCTCGGCTCATGCCCAGAGCCAGACACTTCTGTAGACGGCAGTGCTGGCAGCGGTTACGGTTAGTTCGGTCGATGAGGCAGTTCCTCTGGCGGGAACAAGAGTACATGGCATTGTTCTGCTGGCTGCGGCGGAAGAAACCCTGGAGATATACAAACATACATAAAAAATTTCCATGTACTCTTTATGATGTGCGCTGTTTAGATGCAACAGGTCAGCAAGAGTTTAATTTGGTAGCCTGTGTCTCTTTACCTTGCAGCCTTCGCAGGTGATGACTCCATAATGGATTCCTGAGGACTTGTCCCCACATATCTTACAGGGGATGACCTCAATTTGAGCTGCAGGGGGAGAAAAACAACATTAATGAGTCAGGTCAGAAATCCGCTGAAAACCTGTGTGTGTGTTTTGATTCGGCTTCTCACAGAAACAACCAAGATTAAATCCTATTCTCAGTCTATTTGGGGATGTATGAGAGTTAAAACTAATTTGCCATGTCTGAATGTGAGCTAACTGAGTCATACATTATCACCAAGGCAAACATTGTGTGGGTCATTGCCAAAAACAGCTGACGTCTAAACACGCCATTGCATAATATGGTGCAAACTCACAAACACAACACACGCTTTCACTGCGGCCCATTTTTGGCATACATCCACACTGAATGCTTCACAGTATATAATACTTCACAGTATAGCACCAGTGGGATTTGTCTAAGCTTCCATTTTTATCCAAGATTTTAGAAAGACTGCTGCACAACTGATTTCTTTAATGAATAACAAGAACATTAAGGCTTCTGTACTCATTGCTTGTAACACTGATGATTTAATTTTTATTAGTTAACGGGGAGGATTTTTTTTCTACTGTTTAGCTCCTTGCATTTAGGGCTTGATAAGAAAGCCATCTCCGACCTCCAGCGGGTAGAAAATGCAGCTGCTCAGGTTTTAACCAATTCCTGACAATGTCTAAAGCTTTACAGGATCAGGGCCCTTGTTATATTTTAGATACGAGTCTCCTTTGACCCTCAGTCTGATGTCCTCAGGAATTTTAAGAACAACAAGGATCTGTTGTTCCCAAAACACACCACATTACCAAGTGTGACGAGACCTTTGTTGTCCAGCCCTGCACCTGTGAAACACTATCTGTAATTTTGAGCTTGTAAAATCAATTTTTCAAACTAAATGTTATGCTTTCATTCTATTTTCTATTGTCCTCTTATCATTTATTTTCTGACATGTTTTTATTCCTCCTCTATTTTATGATACTTTATGACTTTCAAACTTTGCTCTACATGTCTTGTATAGACATTTGTACCTTTGTTTTGAAAAGCACTAGACAGATAAAGTTTATTATTATTATTATTATTGTTGTTATTATTATTATTATTATTGTTGTTGTTCATAGCATACTGAAGAAACTGACATTAACCAGTATTCAAAGAGAAAAAAATACATCCTGTGTAAATACAATAAATGAGCTCCAATCTGCAGCACAATGCAATGCAGCACCTCCTAATATAAATCATATGTTCTTCAGTTGCTGATTCTTCATTGACGACAACAACCCTGCAGTGAGCTGAAAAAGTGACTGTTCTAACATATCCACATAAAGGAGACAACTTGTTATGGACTGTGTTTGTCTACACTCCGTATGTGGCTCCCATGAAGACCACAGCACAAAAATAGATAAGGAATCACATGACACACTTGCACATGACACATACACAAAGACTCCTTTCTTCTCAGCTGAAGAAAAACCAACTATAGTATACCCTTAGATAGTTCTGCTCAGCCTTGTAGATTGATTACAAAATCACTGCAATCATGCTCAGAAGATGGGAGAATGGAAAATCACTTAGGTCTGTCTGATTCAAGGCACTGTTGCGCTCTTAGGTATTGGAACACACAACTTTCCATTTCTTTTCCCCTTTAATGAATCAATCTGCTGTCTCTTCTCTAAAACTGTTGACTAAAATACTCAGACTGATTAGCACAGCCGCAGGCATGCAATGGAAAAATCTCTCTCTCCTCCCCCTCTCGTCCTTCCTCTCTTTCACTCAGGTTCCCCTCCACCCCTCCCTCATCTCACGATTATATAACTCTCGTCTGTGAGCATTCCACACAGCACTCATTCAGTGTGCTCACTCTAGCAACACTGACAGCCCGCCTTCCTCTGACCGTTGTTTTCCCACTGGCTGAAAGGCGCTCTGAGCCTCTCTGATATTGGCTGAGTCATCCGTCACTCTGGTACGGTGGCCTGTCAGCCCATGTGGACATTCTGTCCTACTGACACACTTTCCCACTGCAGGGAGAGAGGGAGGCAGGCGCGATCACGTCTCTCCACAGACCAATTTTAAGGTGGAGCTGAACAAACCTCAGACTTTCCATAAAACATTTCCTTGAGGGCTCGCAGCTTGTGTCACAAAATTTGACGTTATGTAACAGCAAAATTTACCAACAAAGATAATATGCCTAAAATAGCACTCATCAGTTTGCTTAATACAAAAAACAGATGTTTGATGAACATACTGTAAATGTGAAAATACATATATCACCTAAGTAAAACTAGATCTATATGTAGTGATGTCTGTGTAATGATCATTCCCACATGCTGCTAAATTATATTATTATATTAATAATAAATCCCATTGATTTCACTGTAATAGACCATACTGTAGTGCTTCAGGCAAACATCATATACTATGATCTTGAATGTCAGCTATTTAGTCCCCACCCCTCTCCTGTCTTTGACATTGAGCTTTTGCTTCAACCATTTCTATTCTTGTCCTGTGCTGTGAACCAGAATTACACAAATGTCACCGTCGCTTCAACCACACATACATGCTTTCTCATTCTTGTCTGCATTTCCGCAGAAATCCAGGCATTACCCAGAGACAGTAAAATATTTATGTCCTAAAATATCCCTTTTAAATGGCATTTTCTTGTCCACCCTCCAAGAGAACTACTAACTAAAAAAGTTGGTTTACTCATCAACTAAGTAGTAAAAAATACTAATTACACCCCTCCATATGGTTCTCTTGAATATGTATACTGCCAAAACATTAGAGACAAATAATTAAACTGATATGATGTAAACACCCAACAATCAGAACAAGCTTATTTAAATAAAAGACATAACAAACCCAATTCCAAGTGGAGAGAGAGAGACACAACAGCAGTAAGACTAATGATAAAGCAATATTTACCTTGAACCCTAAATGTCACCTTTGACCTAACCTAAACACAGTCTTAGACATTTGGCCTGCAGCTTTCTAGAAAAAGCTGCCTTTCCAAGCACATCAGTACAAAGCCTAAATTTGTCAACATGATTAATTAAGTCACAAACTGATACAATGGAATGCAAAATATAGCATAAAATTCCAAAAAAAAAAAAAAAAAAAAAATGCAGCATGAAAGTACATCTGCTTTATGTAGCACACCTAAGCCTTTTCTCCAACAGAAATTGGAACAGAAACTTCAACAGCAAACTGGCCTCAGTGTGTTTATCAGCCGGCTAAATATGTAACCTTGTTATCTGCACAAAAGGCTAATTCAGTGGGAGGGGACAAAGAAAATCACTGACTTTATGGCTCCAATGGTTCACTTCTTTGTATCTAATGTACAAGCAGCCAATAATTCCCCACCATGTAGCACCTAACAAGTATGTCAAATAGTCAGTGTGTCAGTAGTGTGACAGATGAATAACTTTTAACCCTCCACATATTCATAGCACGAATGTACAGTCACATGTGTGCGTGCACATGACTGTACATTCTCTTCTCCCATTTAGAATGTTACAGCCCACTTTTGTACAGGTACAGGTTGTATGTGTTTGCTTATTACACAAGTCAAAAAGCATGCTGTCACACATGCTTAAATACAGAAAATACTTGCAGCACATACCCTTGAGAAACAGATTTTATTTTTTTTTTTATTAAGCAGTCAGAATAACAACTTGCAACACGAAGACACACTCTCCAGTGGGTGTGGGGGGCTTTGTCTTCAGTTCTGTGTCATGTTGTGTCATGCTACACAGTAGGGTGTAGCCTTATATTACATGTCAAACAAACACAAAGAGGGGTGTAACATGGTAATCTGCTGTTAATATTCGCATGGCCTCTCTATCTTTTGAAATCATGTTAAACATATCCACATGCTTGTGAATGATATTTTGTTAGCAAAAGGAGACAACAGTTCACTTGTCTTCAAGGCTTCAGAGATAAACTCCAGGACAGCAAATATGTTGTGAGTTAAAAAGACACAACCCTGTTTGTCTTCACACATGCTAAAGGCAGCTGTTTCCTTGATTACAGCTGATACCTTATAGCATGCAACACTAATCTTAAACTCTCTACAGATGATACTGCTCAATTCAAAACAATGCTGTTGAAAGTTTGCTCAACATATACAATATCCACATCTACAATGTGGTGCTGCAAGCACTCATACATTCAAATCAATATGCTCTATTTTGAAAGATGCAAATACCAGAGGAGGTCAGGCTGAGGTCCACAAAAGGGGGATTAGAGAAGAACTGCCTCTTCTACGGCCCAAGTGCGTGACCTGTCTCTTATGATCTTTTTACCATGAGTCTAGAAGTACAACATACATTAATATGCTCTGCTTTGTCAAAGAGAGGCAGTGCTCTCTGTGCAGTAACCGGAGGTGTCAGAGGTCTACAGACAGACAACAGACCTCTACATGTCTGTCAGTGCTGCCGGAATGATTCAACAATAGTTGTGTACACAAAGGTGTGCTGTATATACATGTTCAAATTAGGAGGAAAATGCTGACATGTTGTTATTGTTGCAAATCATTCTCGTCAGCTAAGGAGGAGTTGCTTAAAATGAGTGACTAGCCTACTTTTTTAGTCCAGTGAGCTAAGGCCAGGCCTGGGTTTGTTTACATTTGGATATCCTGCCAGAAAAGGGAACCTCCCTCCACCAGAGGCCCCCTCTGCTTCTTCCTCTCTCAACCTTCTGTGCCAAAGTTCTTCTCTTTCCTCCCCTGCAAAAGAATCTTTGTAACTAATCTCCTGTCCTGCACAACAAAAGCCTGAAATGTGGAATGTTCTGTGAGCAAAAAAAAAAAAAAAAAAAAAAAAATTTGGTTCACTGTCCATGCATGGATCAAACATTGCCTCCACTTTTTTGCAACAGTTGCTGCTCTGTTAAACTTTACAGCCTGACTGATACTGGCTTTTTGATGCTGATACTGATGATAGAGATTTTAGTCCAAGAATAATCCAATAACAATATGTAGACTGATATTAGTTTTTCACATAAACACAAAACATAAACGGATATTTTTAGCAATGGTCCCTCAGATTTGGTTATCAGAAAGTTGTGATAACTCCCATATCAAGGCAGGGTATTAGGAACTTAATTGTTTATTTTTAAAAATGACAAGATAGCAAATAAAGATAACAGTAGTGTGAACTACAAACTTTGTAGCTTCACTGGAAATTACTCATTAATTAGAATATATAGAAACAGATGTAAAATACAAATTCAACTTGAAATAAGAAAAATAAAGGTTGAATATAAATAAAAATAGTCTGTAAAATTTTTATGTATAGAAATTTCTTTCTGCTCTGCTAACATATGAAGAGTCCATTTCCAAAAACAGATAAACTCCATTTTTATAAACTTGTAAAGTCACACTGTTTATTTGTGCATTCCAGGTAATATCACTCAAACTGCATATCACTTGTTTTCTGTTAATTACATTTTTGATTTTCTTTTAATCACACATCAGATTAATTTGTATTACCAAGAATGCACAATAAAGCATTTTTTTTTTTTTTTTTTTTTTTGTCTGTTTTTCAAATTAACTCTTCATATACATCAATACTCATTTATCTACTGTAAGAAAATGCTGGCATATATTGGTCAGCCTCTGGCTGATTTAAATTGTGGTTATGTTGTGATTGTTTGCAAACCAAAAATTTTATTCCTTTATGTAAATGAGCTTCAACTGCAAATGTCTGAGGAGTTACATTGTGTTTTGGCTGTGCTTCCTCAAACAAGCTCAGCAAAACATGTATTTTTAATATATTTCATTCTGTTTCCAGTACCCAAACATATATTTATAGTATGATCTGCGTGACTACAGCAGTAAAGGGCAGCATTTGTCAGTTAGAAAAAAAAAACAACTCTAAACATGCTCTTGTGTGTTTAATATGTTTTGCATGAATTAAATGCCCAAATTCGAGCTCAGCCTCGGCCTGTCAGCGCGTCTGCAGCCGCACATGGCTCGGCGCGTCCGGCGGCTTCCAGGAGCCACTGTCCCTCCCTCCGCTGTGAAAGTGTATAATAATGTTGGGTGACATAACTAGGTCAGTGGAACAGCCAGGTCTCTCCCTCTGCACACTCACACAGTCAGCCATGCTGGCATGGCCATCACATCACAACATCACAATTACGCAAACACTTATGAAATTCACAAAGTCGCTGGAAGAAGATCAGCTACACACTATTATTATAATACCTAAAGTCAAAAGTCATACAATCAGAAAGATACTTCTATACAAGCAGAGGAGGAAATAGCTAAATGTATTATTACTTTAAAGATGGTCACTCAAGTTTCAAACAATCTCTCTACTTAAGTTTTATTTTTAACCTAGAAATGAAGATAATAAGATCCAATAGCGTCTCGATTACATAATTCTAGTTTTGGTTAACAACAACAACCTCCTCACACGCCCCTCCCTCTCCTCATTGCATAACTGTTAACATGGATCCCTAGGCAAAATTTACAGATGGACTCCCAGGTGATCTAAGAACTCCCATTTCTCCACAAACAGACAGTGTTAGCGCCTCCATTAATTACATGGAGCAAAATGATGTATCTGTACACTTGAAGATTTCTGATTTGTTATGTTCAATTTCAGTCTCCGGAGATTATATAAAAACAGATACTGACTGGGTTCATTCTGATGATTAAATAACACGCCTATATTTCTCTGTCATTGCGCACCAAACTTCAGTGTGGAGCATGAAGCCTCTGCTGCTATAATCCAGTCATGAGGGATTAATGCGCACTAGGAGGCAAACAAGCGCACGCAAGAGACCGTGCGCACACAAGTGGCCATATACAGACACAGTGTTGTTTACCAAGTTCACGCACATATGCAAGAAGTTATACATAAAACAAACTTACCTCTCATTTTAGTGTTTTCTTCTTCTTGACAATATGGCAAAAAACTCGACTACATGTGGTTAATTTGGATGACAGGTTTGTGAGAATAAAACCGCACCGGAGCCAACCTGGCTCTCTAAATATGAACTTCGTCCTCGCTGCAGAAAAGCTCTCGGTGCGCACGAAAAAAAACAAAAAAAAAAAAAAAAAAAANAAACTAACCGAAACTCTTCCCGTCTATAGCTCGATCAAGTCCGGTGTTGGTAAAATAAGAGTGAGGAAATTCGCTTTGGCTTGCATGTTAACCGTCCTGGAGCACTGTGGATATATTTGGCGAACTTTTTTAGTCCCACGGTGGTCGACCTTGGTTTGCAAACCTCCGAGAACTCGGTCCCCCCCCCCTCAGTGCTGTGACTCTCGGCCTGCTTTCCTCTCAGTCTACCCTGCTAACCTACCTTCTCCAAGCGTGGACGCTCACATGATCTCACTGCCAACAGCTCCTCTCTCACCACTCCCGGGAGCGCGCACACGAGAGCGAGTTTAAGGTGGTTGTGCAAATGATTGACTACTGCTCGGTTCTTATTCATAGCACCAGTGATTAGATGAATAAAAACTGTGATTTTCAGTTGGTGTTTATCATGAAAGCAAGACAGAAAACAATCAGTTCTGCTTTCAAGAGCGCATTAATGCTGTTC
This sequence comes from Lucifuga dentata, assembly GCA_014773175.1. Classification (NCBI taxonomy): domain Eukaryota; kingdom Metazoa; phylum Chordata; class Actinopteri; order Ophidiiformes; family Bythitidae; genus Lucifuga; species Lucifuga dentata. The sequence continues at coordinate 347,120 of VXCM01000187.1, forward strand.
CATGAGACCCATGAAACTTTGCCATTAAGATTCAAACCAGCCTGACAAAATGTTTCCAACAAGCAGCAACAAATCAGATGAAACAAATTTCACCTTTCCAAGATCTGATTATATAATCTCATTTGAACATGCATCTGGCTTGTTCAACTTTAATTACATAAGCAGCAATGAAAAATACACTCAATTCGGATTTGCTACTATCATCATTTTTTTTTTTTTTTTANTTTTTTTTTTTTTTTTACTTCTGCTATTTGATCAATTCCTTCCCAAACAATGTATACAAAATAGCATTTTAAAAAATGTGATTGCAATACAGTCTGAAGCTGCTGTAATGATTCTGAGGACATGTAAATATTTCTTAAAGTTTTTGCAGTCCTGCTCTTTTGTGGTGTTCTGAACTAGAAAGCACTTTCTTCAGAAAAAAAAAATATTCCTGGCGGCTCTCCCAATAATGGTTCACCACTTTCCAAATTTATTCTCGGTGGAGTAGGTTCAGATTTTACACCCAGTGAACTTCCAAGTTAGATTTGCAGGACTCTGGTTCTTATTTTCATGTTCACATTTCAGCTGGACATGACTTGACATGCCTGGACTTACTTTAACAAAGAAATCCTTGAGTTGAAGGTTTTCTCCCTGTAAAAAGTTGGTAATTTAACTTATGTGCATCTGTCGTGTATCTCAGTATTATTCATGCTACAGCAAGACACAGATTATGAAAAGTACATAACCTGCCTTTTTGTCATCTGAACTGTCATTTTCTTTGGACATTCTGTGTGCCTCAGCCAAGCTAATCAATCTTGCAGCACCTCTAGGCTTAATGTATGAATAGAAGGGATTTTGATTATGCTGCAAGACTGTGCTGGGACAGTGTGTGATTGTGGGTGCGGACCAGGAGGTGGGTGGGTGGAGGGTGCTAGGAGGTGGTCTCATGATGCAATGTTCTGGCAGCGATGTTATGAAACAGCACGAATGCAGAGATTACTCAAACTAGGTTAGTGGAGCAGCCTGGCAGAGTACCAACAGCCACAGATCTCTCTCTCTCTCTCTCTCTCTCTCTCACACACACACACACACACACACACACACANTCTCTCTCTCTCTCTCTCTCTCTCTCACACACACACACACACACACACACACACATTCTTTAGTTTTTTTCCTCTCTTCTCCAGACCTTTTCCTCTGGCTCTTCTATGCTAATCT
>VXCM01000187.1:353322-396208 GCA_014773175.1 Lucifuga dentata
CAGATCCACATAGGTCCATGTAAACCTGAAGGGATTTAAAACAAATTAATGACAGCAACAGGCTCCCAAACATTGCACATCCATTCATATCCTGTGCAATATTAGATTTCTCCCTTCATTTTTACAGCATAGCATTTTTTGAAGTATAAAGCAGCTTTTAATAAAGAGCATGAAGACTGTAACAACCGTATGAGTGCAAGTTCTAATTACTGCTAGACAGGATCTGATATAATATGTCCTCTTGGTTTTTCATAGTTTCTCTGTAGACAGAAACCTGGTCTGAATTTTAATTCTGCCACTGGGATTAATAGCTGCATTTACTAAGTTAAACTAATAATTACAGCTATTTTTCATAGAATTAAGTCATGACTTCTCCAGAAGCCTTCCAAATCTATGCTTGTCTATTACTTAACCCCCATAGTACTCTATACTTAACTAAAAGTACAAATCCCACAATGGAAAGTTCTCTGTTGCAAGCAAAACTTCTGTGGAGGCAAATCATTATTAGCAATAAAATGTACTCTAGAATCCAAAATAAAAGGACTCATTGTGAAGAACTGTGTTACAGTATTGATGCATTAATGTGCTCCTGGTACATATTGTATAATAAAAATCTCCTAAAAATTGGAGATAAAGTGTTTTTCACTCAACAGTTTGAACAGCAAAAATCTAAAATATTATAGATAATGGGATAAAATAATAAAAGTCTGGAATGAAAAAAAATCCTGCAAATATGAGATGTTTTCCTTTACAAATTCTTAGGTAATTTTTTGTTGTATTGAACTATCAAATGCCCATTAAAAGTAATGAAACCAACATTTCCCTCTGACATGTAGTAGAGTAGAAATAGAAAGTGCACAAAATGTACAGTTTCATGTACATACCTGAAAATTGTATGTAATTGTAGTATTTGTGTAAATATACTCTGCCAAACCCTTATTCTCTTCTCCAATAGACTGATATTTCAGCTCTAATGACTTTAAATAGCCACACTCTTCAAAGAGTAATGCAGCAGCTGACTCATTTGGCTTGAAAGGGCGCATTGAAGTGTTCAGACACCAAACTGTATTAGCTAAAAATAGAACAGATTTATTTATTTTTTTTAGATGAAGGGAGTGACTTCAAACTTCAAAAACCTTTCTGCTTTGTCATATATTATATATATTATCNTTTTTTTTTTTTTTGCAAGTATTCTCGAGTGTTCCATTCAGTTTTCCAGATCTGGGGTTTCAGATTTCTAGTTTCCTTTCTGAGTAGCTCTCAGCGTTGGCTTTGGGCCTCCAATGATCTTTTCTTCCCTCATTCAATGAACTTTCCCGCATTTCGAAACTGTATGAAGCATTTCTTACTTCTTATCAATCCACTACTACAGCCCAGCTGCTCTGACTGATTAATGTGAGTGAATATTACTTGGAATGACTGGTGCAATGACATTGTGATTCTAAAAAGTTTGGTTCTTATAACCCTAACCTGACAAGTGCCATACAAAGAAAGGAACAACTCTAAACCTAGATTATGAATCTCTGTATTCCATCACCTAGCAGTCTTCCATTGTTCTATTTATTCCTCACTAACAGAGCTGTTCCTCTGTTCTAAACTCTCAAGGCCACAATATACAGGCAACTTTTATCTGAACAGTGTTGCCAGAATCAGAATCAGCAGTATGTTTTCACGTTCTTTCCAATCGGCTATGATTTTTTGAAATGATGACCTCATTTGCCTGACTTGTAGACAGTTTTGGCAATCTTCCTCAACCTTCCTTTTGTCCTACAAACTAACATTTTCTGGTCAATTGCACTCTGCATGTACCTGAGCACAGGATTGGACCCTCTTGTATAAAAGATTATATTGGAGACAATGATTCATTCATGTAATCTTGTTAGAATCTAATCAATTTTGTTATGATATTTGTGGCCAAGAAATCCTATTAAAGGCTTTATGTTATTTTATCTAGTAGCATTCTCCTTTGCAGCAGATTCATTCAAATATGTAATAAAAAAGCTCATTTCAAATGCAATAAACTTGATATAACACATACTGAATAATAGGATGGAGTAATTCTGACTGTGGTACAGCAGATACAATCAATGTCTTATGAAATATTCAGCAGCCTAATCAATATGGTGAATAAACAGCATCGGCCACAACATTTGAATCAGACTCTAGAAGACAAACAAGCACAGTTACTGAAAGCAAAAAAAAAAAAAAAAANAAAAAAAAAAAAAAAAGAAAAAGAAAAAAAAAGAAAAACAAGGCAACAAAAGACGTACACAGACGCACAAAGTAACACTGGTACCAATTGCACAGACACACAAACATGCACATACACACACATCCACTCTTACAGGTGTAAGGATGCATCATGTGGCTCTGTCTCTCTAATTAAATACCCATTTAGCAAACCATCTTCATTGTGCAGAGCCTGGTTTGCGTCCCAGCCTTCCCTGTCTGTCCCACTGGAAAGAAACTCTTTGACAAAATAACTCACATAACCCATGAATGTAGAGGAGGTTGAGTAGAGCTGCACTGAGGTGTAAAATGGCCAGCAGATGTCTTGATGATTTCTTAGTCTGTTTCAATTACCTAATGCCTTAATGAGACCAGAAACTTCATATTAGCAAGGGCTCTTTCATAAACAGAGGCTTAATCTGAGACTGCTTACATCATCACCAGTTACTGACAAGCCAAGGAGAAAGTACTGACGGATGACAGTGGAAAACGAGTATGTGAGACGGAGAGACAAAAGCAAAATTTTGCCAGTCAGAGCCAACACACTGACACATATTTTCCCAGCAAAACCCCAGTTACCTCCAAGTTTGTTGTCACATCTCATTTTGGGACTGATGATTGTTTTGTTGAAAATTGCTTCTCCTCCTTTCAGCCAGCAGAACAAAACCCTGACCCATTTGTCTGTACAGTCTAGCTGTTGAAGAGTGGAGAGGTTGTGTTGTACAAATCGCTCCTCTTGCAGAAGGACAAGATTTATTTTCTAATTTCCTTTCCAGTCTGGCTTTGCTTTTGTCCAGCTCTTGACCTCCTGCTTTCACCTCCATCACAGCACAACCTAGTTTTTTCTTCTCAGTGCCGACTGGAAATTGTTACGTGAATAGGTTTTTAAAAATAAATAAATAAATAAATAAATAAAGCAAAAAAGGTATTCAGCAAAAATGTCAAAGGGGAAATGAAATGCAGGCGATACGTAGAAAATGCAAAAATCCTATGTAAACCTTTTATTTTCTGCTCTGTGATGAGAATGTTACTAAGTTCATTTCAAGTTTAGACCTCAGACATGCTGAGAAATGAACCTGTAAAACAGGAAATGATGCACACTTACTAGAAACACAAACCACAGCATGCATATGTAGTTTAAATAGGCAAGTGAAACATAGACGTGCTGTACTCATTTCATATATGGTGTGATTGGCTGCCTTTAAAAGCATTTTAGCACTAACTCAAGTACTGTAGTACAACGCATTTGGTAAGTATTTGTTTTACTGATTCATTTTGGCGATTTGATTCAGTTTGGTGTTTGCCTGTGTTTCGCTGATGTGAAATGCAGAGTAAATGTGAATTATTAAGAAATAAGTGTTGCTTTTTGGAAATAAGTTCAAGAGGCAGACTTTACATTTGTTTTCTTTTATAGCCAAGAATGTGGCTTTCACTTCTTCTTCTTAACATAAATTGTGATAAATGTTATGGAGGCAAAATGTAATTCTAAACTGTGAAGAAAATGCTTCACTTTTAGGGGATTCTTTCATTAATACTTATTTATTTTTTATTGATAAAGTACTGCTTGTTTTGATAAAATTACAGTGCTTCTATGCTTCTTCTTGACATTAAAAGTTATCTAATATATGAATGTATTAAAGAACTGACCTGCAATAAATAACTATTAACCATAGGAAGACCTTCATATCTAGCAATGATAGTTCAAGGCAACTGGAGCTGTTCAGTTATTCATCCATTAGCTTTTTTACATGTCTTGAAGACTAAACAGCAAATCCATTTCCCTTGAACTACTACTGCTGCATATCTGCTGACCTGGATGACTGAGAACCTTTGTAGACATAGAATTTGATAAAACAAACACATAGAACTTGAGTTTTCTGGAGCTATATGCTTTTGAGATGTTTCTTAGTATTCCTCCAGAAAGCAAATTATTTATTTTCTTACAGAAAAACATGTGCATCAACACCACCAACAATAGTTGTCATGTGGAGACCCTTCAGGCTGTGGCTTATGCACCCTTGTTTCTCCTGGGTTTCCTTATCAATGCTGCTGCTCTGTGGGCATTCATTGCCAGACGGCATACCTGGACAGACACACACATCTACATGCTCAATCTGGTCATAGCCGACTCCACCCTCATCCTGTTCCTTCCCTTCAGGATCTATGATGCCTTCTTCTGTCTGAGCAAAACTGCCCTGTGTACTTTTCTTATTTCCTCACATTACATCAACATGTATGCCAGCATCCTCACCAGTATGGCCATCAGTGTGAACCGCTACCTGGCTGTCAGCTTCCCCCTGCAGGTCAGGTCATGGAGGAGGAAGAAGGAGCTAGCTTGTGCTGTGTGTTTTGCCATCTGGATGGTTGTGGTGACTTTTTGTGTTGTGTACCGTGAGGAAAACTACCCTCATAAACTGTGGACATGCTACGAAAGATGTAAAAATCATCCACTTGCTGTTCAATTTATTGTAATTATGGTATTACTAGGCTTCCTCACGCCACTGTTGATTGTTGTGTTCTGTTCTGGTCAGATCATCTGTATTCTGTTAAAGGAGGACGACAAATCAGTGGAAAAGAAAAGCATTGTTGGCATAGTAACAGCAAATATGATTGTGTTCATTGTCTGCTACACACCAATCCATGTTAGCTTTCTTGTGAATTATTTTGTCTACCCACCTGAAGACTGGCATTCTATGTATAGCTACACATATATGTATTTACTTGTGTCTGAGTGGATTGCTTCCACAAATTGCTGTTTTGATTGCATTAGCTATTATTTTTTGTTGAAAAAGTTTTATTTTTGAATCAGTTGAAGTAGAAAAATACCTCTGTTTCACAAGACAGCAATTCTGTATGCTAACATCTTAATGTTTAAAAACCACTAAAATGTGACTCATACCTTAATACAAGTAATGATTGCAGAAAGGAATTTCAAAGGATACTGTGATATCAGCAACATATCTTAAGTAATTAGACTGAAATTGTTTGATAGAATGGCAGACTGCTATTTTAATTATCATGATATTTTATGAGGGATTGATTTGTGTGAAATGTATGTATAGCTTTAATGTTTAAAATGGAACTTTTTAGCTTACATGAAATCCTCTGAGAATCCAGCAAGAAAGCCTAAGAAATGCACATAACTATATTTAATTGGATGGTTAATTAATCGGTATAATTAGCTGTAAATCATGTCAATATAATAATGTCAATATTGCTAATTCTTTGAGGACCAGAGCCAGTATAGCTTTATATAATCTTGCTTGACTGAAAATCATGTTTTTGTGAGTTCAATATAGCTTAAGTGAAACATTATGCTCATGCATGTGTGTGTGTGTGTGTGTGTGTTTGAGGTATAAATATCTCTTCTAACACTCTCACTCAACCTTTCATTGATCTTATTGCTCTGTGTGATGTTCAAAGGCAGAGATCTATATAAAACAACAGCCTGTGTGTGTGTGCAGATTGACAGTGTCAAATTAATGCACATACACCCATGGGGGCTTGGGTCTTGCACCTTGTCCTCGCCCATACCAGATGAATGAGGGCCAGTGTCCAGCTCCCTCTTGTGGTGAAGAAAATAAATAGCCTCTTTGATCTCAAACTGCCTGTTGGAAAACTTGAAACTGTCAATCTGATGATAAATGTGACTCATTTAAAGACAATAAACTGCAGCAATAATGACACCCACATTACTTGAGACTGCTATGATTCAAACGAGATGTAATCTTTACGTGTGTATTTGTGTGTGTGCATGGGAACAATTGTAATGCTATGCAGTTACTTCAACAAGTGCATTCGGTCTTATCGGTGCCACACACGACAACGTTAGCAGTCAGTTATATAATGCCATTTAATAGCAGTACTCCAAAGATTGATGGTTATTATAACAGCAGTATCTTAGCAACTGCAAAAACTCAGCAGGCATCAGTCATATGAGAAGACTCAGTTCTGGCTGAACTCAGGCCTGCAACTCTACTCTAATAACAGGAAACAGCTGAACTCAGCAGTCTGCCAAAGTCACGTAAATACTGTACATACATCTTATTCACAGCAGAGTCACCCCAAAAAAAGATCTCACACTTCAAACACAGTCCTGTCTTGGAAGAGAATGAACGATCTTCCCAAACCAAACTGATAACCAATACACTTTAGCATGAGTATTTACACTATTCACAAATGATACAGTACACCTCCTTTTCCAAACGCCAAAAGGAAAGTTCTTGTGCTTTTCCTTATTACTGCACAGTATTATGACCATAAACAAAACAAAACAAAATAAACAAACAAAAAAATTAATACATTCATTCAGTCAGGATGCTGACAAGTATTTTCAGGATCTCCCGGTATCGCACTTGGTTGGCAATGACACACATACAATCACTAGACTATAGAACAAGACAAAATGTCCCACATTGGGAGAATATGAAACATCATGATATACATGGTACTCTCCATTTGAATGTTTGGTTATGAACTACTTATAAACCATTATTATGACACATCAACTATGCTGACATTACAGTATAATCATAAAAGTAATGACAAAGATTCTGTATTATTCTTACATATTTACAGTATACAATAATGTATTTCATGATGTTTCAAAGAAGTTTTTAAACACCCACACAAACACTGTTGGTTGCATGCAGAGTCAACAGCATCTGTACATGATTCCAACAGTACAAGCCAATGCTTAAATGAAAAATAAAACATTCAGCATGTAAGGTCAAAGGCATACCTATCACAAAAATATTGCAATAAGTGATGTGAAACTGAATTTTCCAATATCACAGTACATAAATTTGGTGCACTGTTGAATGAAATGGACTTCATGGCACTTTAAAACAAGTTTCTCTCAGTTTTTTCCTTCAGTAATCAGGCATTAGTATAACGTTCATAACATAAATTTGGCACACAGAAACGTGAAGCAATACTTGGTACTTGTGTGTCATGGTAGCTGTTTAAGTCTACGAGCAAGATGATGTCTTATGGAAACGATAAAGCTTGAGAAGTAATATGTACTGTACCTATCAGTTTCTGACTCATTGTTTGCTTTAGCATTTTATATAAATTAAAGTTTATTATATACAGGTAAACCATATTGCTGTTTACAAGTAGATCAAGACAAACTAACATTCATTTGTTGGCTACTGACTGGGACTGAGAGTGAAAAAAGAAAAAATATTATCATAATTTTCCGCATGTTTTTGCTAGTATGTCTCATTTTTACAGAGACTTACTACATTTTGTTTCTGTCCTCTTTATCTCCTTCTTTTTTATGTCCTCCACCTCCTCTCATACACACTAAGGACATGTTGTGTTGATCTAAACATCAGCCATTTCATGGCACAAAACACTTTGATGGGCAGAATATATAGTCCCATTTGCCTGCTGGGAAAATTTCCATTACTCCTACTGGCTTTGAGTTAAAGCAGGGGTTTCAATCATCACCACAGTAACTGTCATTTTGTACTGTATCGCTTCAGTGGAACCTTGACCCACTGCGGGCTTATAGGAAAATCTTACCCAATATAACCAGCCATGTTCTATAATGCAGCATTAATGATTGTGTGTCATATGTGTGTGTAAATCCTTAAGGGAACGTGAAGGACAATGTGTTCATATATTGCAGTGCTTTTAAATCTTCACATTCTTACTCTCTAAAACCTCTTCAGACCTCCCTTCCTTTCTCTGTGCACCTCTCATATTATTCTACGTCCAGTGTTCTGGTGCAATCTCTCCACATGTCCTGGTGGAATTATTGGTCATTAAAGAGTACAAGAGGTGGAAGGGATGAAGTGATGGAGGCAAAGGAAAAGAGGGATGGATGGAGGAGATGCCGACATGTCATTACAGAGAGCATGCTGCTGGCAGAAATAGTGCTGACATTGCAGTTCTGCATTCGGCTCTCCACAGACGTGAGTTATGTTCCCATACTCCTATGAGATAGGTTACAGGGATTTGGCATACATGTTTTACTTCTCATATACATGGAAATGCCCACTATCACCTGTATACATGTATGCAATTATGTGTGTGTGTGTGTACGACGAGGAAGAAGAGAGAAAGAAGTAGAGAAAAAAGATTGTGTCTACATTATGCACACATCGACACCTTGTCATCCATTAAATTTCTGCTTATAGCCGCAATGAATTACATTTGTGTTTTTGTTTTATTAAGCTGATGAGTTACCTGGAGCTTTACATCCAGGAAGCTTTCATTTTATGGTGTAAGAAATTGCAATTTCACTGCGAGTGCCTAGTTGGCAATCAGACAACCAGGCAAGCAACCAACATATAGTGGAGAACAGATCTTAATGTTTTCCAAGAAGGGAAGCATTCCTCTCCTACAGCAGTATATGACTGGCCCTGCAAACCATAGTTTGTCTTTGTGCTCTCCAGTGCACAGGGAAAGTGGTCTCTCAGTGCCATGTCCATCTTCATCTCTGTCTTCATCCTCTCTGCACCCGTCCTGCTTTCTTTCTTTCCTCTCCATCCTCTTTTCTCCCTCTTTGTGCGGCTTCTTAGTAGCAGGAGAGAGAGAGAGAGAGAGAGAGAGAGAGAGAGAGAGAGAGAGAGAGGGGCAACTCTGCATTGCAGACACAGCAACAACCTCAGTGTGTCTGACCAATTAGTGTTAGCCAGGATATGAGTGGCAGTCCAAGCAGCCAATCATAAAGAGAAGCCCATCCTGTGGATGAAGGGGGGTTGCCTGACAGACTGACATAGGAGATTGGAGGGTCTGAATGACAATAAAATAAAGATGTAGGGGAAAGAGGGGGAGGGAAAGGTAAAATGAAAGGAAAAGAGGAAAGAGAAGAGAGAGGTCTATGTAAATAAAACTGAGAGCTGTGGACAAGGAAAGACTCAGTCATTTCCCCGAACATTCACTGGCCAGCCTGAGTTCTGTCACTGCAGTTTTTCTTACTCATCAGCTGGCTGAGATCCACCAGCTCACCAAGCTCTCCTCGCTCTAAGGCCCCTCTCAACAAAGCCCTGCCCAGCCCAGGATTGTGTTGCTGGGACACATAAGATTGTCCACTGGGAGTGGGCATGGAGGGAGCAGGCAAAGGGACAGGGACCATGCCATGGCTGCTGAGGATGTATCCTTCCTGGGCTGGCCAACGCAAAGGCAGTGGCTCCCCATACTCCACAGGGGCACTGGGAGCCGAGACCACCCTCCGACGCTCAGGAGAGTCCTGGGGGGTCATGGGGTACACATATTCTCCCGCAGACTTCCTCAGTGGTGCTTTGGGTGTCCCTTTCCCTGCTTTTTCTTGCTTGCTCAGGCAGACATAGTGCTGGCGTGGTGTATCATTCCCCCGTCCCTCACTACTGTGTCTCCCACTCCCCCCTTGTTGGAAGAGTCTGGTGGTCAGGTAGACAGAAGGAGGCATACGACAGGGTGAACCCAGACCTACAGAGCCTCCACCCAGGTAGGTCTGGCTGGTGTCCCAGCCACCAGAGTTGGAGTCTGACAGTCGCAAGCCGCGCCGTTTCTGCTGGGGCGTGTGCTCTGGAGTGGGAAGGAAACCAGGGTCAAGCTCCCCAGACTTCACCCAGCCATTCGGCATGACAAACAGGGTCTCCCCACCCTGAGAGCAGGAGCGGTCCCCACCTCCCTGCCGTGTGACGCTGAGCACAGAGCCTCCCATCCCGCCACCATTACTCAGCAGGCCTCGTTCACGTCTCTGGATAGAAGACTGGGGTGCATTTCCATGGCGACGGTTGGCTGGCTTATGGGCCATGATCCAGCAGACAGCAAGGCCAGACAGTGCCGCCCCAATGGTGAATGCTGAGACTGCAGATGCCACCAGCAGGTTGAGGGACACCAGGCTCTCAGGTTCAATAAGCAGACTCTGCTGCAGAATTCCTAAAGACATAAAGACACAATCATGAAGATGACCTTTATGATAATAGTGGAATGAACATCGTCTGTCCACAGGGTGCAGTTCAAAATTATTATTATTACATATTATGCTATTATGGTACTTCTATTTAGTGCTTTCCCCCTTCCTAGGATATAATGTATCATAATAATTCAATAACTATAATTAAACTCATAATTCATGATCATAATGTTTGGTGTTAAACTATAATTTTGTACAATGAATAACTTTAAAAAGAGCTCCTCTCCAGCCTGGCCTTGAGGCTCCACAGGCTCCAGGTTGAAAGAGGCCTGCACTTGTCATCAGCAATACTCAGACCGCAGCAGCTGACTCTCCTTTCCTCCTCTCCTCTCCTCACACTTTCCATTCTGCAGCCTGGCCAGTGAGCTGCTCCATGCAGCATGCCATTACCTCAGTGTTTCCACCCAGCTCTAATCACTCCCATCTGCAGACACAGCAGCACGTCTGTCTTTGGCTCGGCTTCTCCTGTGCTTTCGCCTCTCGGATTAGAGTCTGTTAGGTCTGCAGCATGGTATCGCTGATTGCTAGAGCTATCAGTTTCTAAAACTTGGATACTATAAAGCTATATATCTGTTTAAAACAAATGAGACTGATGAAGGCTTGGCATGTGCTCTGAACTCATTTTTTGAGTGTTTTGGAAAGGCAGATCTTAATTTAATGGATTTTTGGACTTTGGACTTTAGTGAACTTTTAAACTAACCTTAAATGGACAAAACAGTTCCAAAGAATAAGCTGCACTAGCAATGGTCAGGACTGAGTTTGTGAATTTCAGAGTCTAGTATGTTCAAAGTCCACCAAAGATGTCTCAAAACATTGCTGTACTAACATTTGGGCCTTAGACGTCAAAGTTCATGCATGGCTATTTCCAGTCTTACTGGTTAGCCTCATTTATTTCCTCGTCAGACAATTATCCTTGCTAGAATAAAGCATCAGATGCAGGAGGATGATGCATTCATCATCCTGCAGTACTATCACTAGTATTACACCTCTGTCACATCCACTTTAATTAAACTGTCTCACACTGGGAGATTTTTAACCTGAAATGAAGGTGAAACCAAAAACTTAGTTCTACTCTTACCTGCTTTAGCTCTGATAAAGACATGAAAAGATTCAACTGCTAATATCAAGCTTGAATGAATACCTTCCTGGTGGATTTTAATCTGATATAATGACATGAGAGAGAACTGCATTACACATAATAATTAATAATGATGAAACTGTGGTAAATTATGCCACAAATTTTCTCTCATTTGGTTGTCTCTGATTTATTTCAGAACAAAATGTTCACGAGAATTAAATAGGTGTAATGACATATTAAGCCACTAGGTGGAGATTGCCCTCAGTCTATTGTGTAGATGCCAAGCATCCATGTCATAGTGCTGCAACCTACCATCGCAGTCTCCTAGATGGGAGGTAGTGTTTCCATATTCCACATCCTGCTGAAAAGGAAGCCTGCAGTCACATAGAGATCACAGATTAGCAGATTACTAACTGAAGACAGTGACAAATTCCACATATTTCACATATCTCCTCATTACACACAGAGGGCTACATATTCCAATCTAACCAACCAACCGAGAAATGAAAAAAATATAAGAAAATGTCAGAAAAATATTTTTTATATTGGATATGGTCACGTATCTCTTGAAAATTGCAAGTGAACTGAGCATTTGAGGGCATTTGTTCATGATAATGCAAATAATATGGCATTTATTGATGTGTTATTCACTGTAATAGGATGCACTATTGATCTCATTATTGATCTTCCCCTTTTACTTGCCCTACATGAGGGAAGTCAAAGGTCAGGGTCATCTATACAGGTGGTGAAAGGAGCTTGTAGTAGGGATGAGTAATATTACTAGTTGTAATAAATACCAATACTAATGTTTTATGTAGGGTTATTATTGATATTGTTACTAAGTATTGTTTGTTAGAAGATGTATTGGATTATGAAATTACTGATATTCATCAGTAAAATTAAGTCTGTACTTACAGTAATAACATATATCATATTACAAAAGCTGACTACCAAAACAATTTAACTGGCTTAATTAGTTTGCAGAATGAATATTCAGAAAATTAAATAAAAAACACCAACCCTCAATCTACATAATCATAATAAACATACACAATGCATGTAAAAACAGAAATACCCTAGTACATAACTACCTACAGTACCCTATGTCTACCCTATTCTGTAGTGACAATTAAAAAAAAACAAACAAAAAAAAAAAAAAAAAAAACACAGTTGTGGATACCAAATGAGTGTTTGATTCAGTGCATTGCTCAAGAACACTTCAGCAGGGGCTTGAACGCAGATCTATCATACCAATAAGTAACTCTGCCACAATTTTACAGCATGTACTCCCGTTGTGTTTCACACAACCCTATTCTTTACATAACAAACAAGAAAGCTGCTACTTTGCCAAAAAAATGTCTTTCCCCAGTACCTATATTGCTTGTTCAGATTCTTGCAGTAAAAGAGAAATATGTAAGTAAATTTGTTCACACACTAGTGTGTATTTGTGTGTTCTCCTCACCGTGTGCCTGGTCTAAGGAAGGAGCAGGTGCTGCCTCTAGTCCAGCCACAGTAGGGGTCTCTGGAGGCTAGACAGCTCCTACACACACACACACACACACACACACACAAATGTTAAGTATTGGCTTTTTTTTTGTAACATTGTTGCCTGAAATTGTCCCTGGAGACGAGCATAAAAGTTACCTCTACAGAACAGAAAATTCCTTATCAGTTTTGGGAACAAAACCTACAACAACGGTTATCCATATTGGTACACAGCAGTCAGACATAACTGGGTTATTGCTTTGCCGAAGTTTTTCATACCCTTGCATGATATATGGTTGCTGCAGGAATCAGTTCCACAGCAGGGAAGGTCTATTTTAATAGCTCTTCCCATTGTATACTGTAAAACTAATTCTTCTTTATATTTATGAATCATATTTTTTGTTGATCAGTTGGGAGGTCAGCAATGAGCAGCTTGGCTAATGGCCATTAACAATTTACAGTAATAATGAACTAATTATGAGCCTAACAAATTGTTCTGCATGTGGAAAATATCCTCCAAGACAATGACATATGTGTGTGTCACTCACTTCATACAGCGTGAGTGGAGGTGGCAGCGTGATGTGGGCACTCGGACCAGACAGGAGGGGAAGGCCAGCAGCAGAGTGTGGCTGGTCCGGTCCAACGACAAAGACAAGAGCTGACGAGCCTGAGGAGAGTCTTCACCACACCTAGACATGATGGAAGAGAGAGAGAGAGAGAGAGAAAGAGAGAGAGAGATACAGTATGAAGCTATTAGACAGGGGGCGCTCTTTTATTTTGGCTTCAAATCAACCGGTGACTGTTTCAAATAATTTATGTTTCAGACAGGCCCAAAGCCAAACCACAACATCCAATGGATCACACTTTTATGTAGGTTTAAACAGATACTTTTATTGTAACTAGCCATATTAGTCCATAGCTATATAGGCAACCTTTTTAGCCTGCTGAACTGCTGAAAATCATGAATGTCTTGGTCATAAATGAATATATAATAAATAAGAAAATCTGTGCATTTTTGCCACATACAAATTCACCCAGTAACTCGATGGAATAATTTCTGCTGCTACAGCTGCTCTGCTTCCAAGAAATGTTTGTCTAACTAAAGCACCAATCTGCAAAACATAGCTATTAAGCTACTTCAAGAGCAGTCAGTTCAGTCCTGTAATTATACCTGTAATTTATGTGATCACACAAATTACTGGATTGGCTACACTTCAAGGTTTTAATTGTCAAAAATTCCAAATATGCATATGCAGCTCTGACATGTTATATGTCTCCAGTTCTTAGCAGGAGACTAGAACTAGAACATAGAATCTAATCTATGTGGAGTAATATTCCACTTGCCAAGAGTAAAAGGATTACTTTGCCATCCACAGATTGGAGACTCCTATTGCAATTACTTACTTTTCTGGGTTGAATCCCTCTGCTTCCTCCAGAAATACACTGCTGTGGGATGCTACATCTCCACTGGGAATGATTAGGAACTTGAGGATGGTCCCTCGTGTTGAGCCCAGGAACAATACTGTGCGGTTCTTATGGGGACCAGCTTCGGTGTCAACTACCATTGCTGTCAACTGGTACCTAGATAGATAGATAGATAGATAGATAGATAGATAGATAGATAGATAGATAGATAGATAGATAGAAAATGAGAGACAGAGAGTGAGATCAGGAAAGATAAAATTCATATTTAGCTCCCCATTTTCATGCCAAAAAATTCTCCATGAGCCCTGTTGACCAAATGAGTCAGTCTGCATACCGTCCCATGGTCTTGACCACCCAGGGCCTGTGTCCCAGCAGTGGAACAGTCTCATCCATCAGTGGATGGGTCTTCACAAAATTCAGCACCTCATCTGGCAGTGTGGTAGAGGTGCTAAATCTGGAACCCTGGACTGCACAGCCTCCTGGTCTGCAGACAGATAGACAGAAAAAAGATTAAGAGAAATGAATAGACACACAGAGAGAGAAACAGCAGGAAAGTGCCAGAGGAATCCTTTTTCTTTTTGCTCCTGGAGGCTATATTAGAATATTTGCTGAATAGCAGTGAAGCTGTGGTGATTGACAGGAAGAGCTTCTTGTAAAGCTGAACTTTATCTGAGAAAGATACTCTGGAGAACTGCACTGCAGTATTCTGTGAATTCTACTCATATACATGTTGCATAACAGTACCTTGGCTTAGGGACAGCTTCGTCTGGTACAGGGGTCCAGATGGACTCGGGAGATTTCTGCTCTTTGAACCTGCCCTCAAAAACGTGGGCGAGCTGCTGCATGTCAAACACGCAAACCGCAGACCCAGGGATGCTGCCGGAGACAGAGAAAAGAAGACAGAGATGAGAAAAAAACCCCACATTCTTTTGTGTTTGAGTGTATACTTGGTATTCCTTGATATGTCTGCATACCTGTTTGGTGGCGTGGAGAAGAGACCCAAGACCACATCTCGTCCCTGCATGTGGATGATTTCACTTGTGGCATGTAAGAGGTTGAAGTAGAAGTGTGAGTCTCCTGGGATGGAGCAGTTGAGCCGTGCCTTCAGAAACGTCGTCCACTGTTTCTCAAGGACGCGCTGAGAGCCACCCAAGTCTGCCTTACACACACGTGCCACACGGGACACCATCACCTAAAATAACACGAGAAAGGCGTAGTAAGAAGGAGAGAGAAGAAGAAATGAAATAACAGGAGCAGACAGTCAGAGAGAGAGAGAGAGAGAGAGAGAAAGAGAGAGAGAGCACCTTTTCTAGGTGGTGAAACTCCATGGCCATCTCTCTGAAGAAAAAGTAGATATGAGGCCCCCACTCCATAGCACTCACAAAGTAAGGTTCTAGAAAAAGATATGAGAATTACACTGTTAGGCAAATACACACACACACACACACACACACACACACACACACACACACACATACAGTACAGATATTCAGTGCTCAGGGCTAAGTGTAACTCTCTGCAACCCCTGACATAGCCCTGTAATAACAGTCAACATGGATGGGTGATGTCCACCGGAGTCCATCATTAATTATTCCTGATCTGTTTACTTATCATCTTGGAAACACATAATGCTATGCAGATACATTATTTATCATTTATTCACCCAGCATTGACCTCCTAAGGTTTGTTTTTCTCCATGGAAAACAGGCTTGATTAAACGCTGAAGGCTTTCTAAAACCTTGAATCTATAGAGTCAAACTAACCTCAATACATCACTCGATCTCGGCATGTTCCACTTATAATAAAGCTATTAAATCCATGTCATGCATGTCTAATCATGTCTGATTTCCCCAAATGCATTTTACTCTCCAAACTCAGTCTAATTCCCCTGGGAGCCAATCATGAAAAGACAACCACCACATTTCAATTTTCTTGCAGTAAACCATTCAGAGTAATGGTGATGGTTTTTGTTATTTGCTCCCTGATTGTCGACCAAAGGTGTCTAGCTCTGCAGGGCCATTTATAATGCATCTGTTTTAACAAGTACCTCTGAACCATTTGGAGTCATGCTTGACCGTGCGGAGGGCGGGACTGTCTCCAAGGCTGCGATAGATCACCGCATCGATGGCCAGAAAGTCTGTCACTGTACCGGTAAAAAGACTTCCATCTGAGAGGGAGAGGAGGAGATTAAGAAGAAGGGGAAGATGCACATGGAGAGATAGCACAAGGTCAGGAAGATTAAAACCAAACAAGCAATGCATTGAGAGGTCTGACTATAAATCATTTGCAAAGGTAAACACAAGGGCACAGACATTTCACCGTCTGAGGCTGAAAACTACAATCTGATATGTGTCACAATCCCTGCAGTGAAAACCCAAAACATTACCTGCAAATAAAGCCACGTTAGCATGTCGTGGATCATATGGGCACCGTGCCATGCCGCTGACAGGCTCTCCCACCATCTCTAGACTGTCTCTCTGCAACAGGAAAAATTAGTATAGATAAACTGATGCCTTCACACAGAGAGGAATCTAGTAATGGACAGATGAATACTAACAGTGTAGTTGGCACACAGTGGGTTGAAAGCGTTTGTTCCACATACAAACAGGCCACCATGCTGGCTGAGTAAAACCTTGATGAAATTACGGCACTCTCCCTGAGGAAAACACAAAAGAAAAAGATTAAAGAGATGAAGAAAATCATATGGTAGAGGGTAACTCAAAAAAGCAAACCTACTATTCGGAATGTGACGACTGCCAGTGTAAATGATGAAGAATGCAGCTTTAATAACCCTTAGGAGAAATAATACCCTCAACTACATCTCATCTGGACTAACAATAGGATGGGGACTTTAGTAGTCTTCTGAGTGCAAGCTACCGATTTAGTTGGACCAACTATATGTCTGACAAAATTCAAGTTTTCTGGAAAATATTTTCAACAAATAAGTTGAAATACCAAAGTAGTCTTGAATAAATTGAACAATTGTTGTTTATCAAATTCCAACAAAACCATGTTTTCTAACTAGTCTAGTAACAGTTTTCCTCTATATGTTTAAATTGGAACAGCTAATTCAGTAGTTCTCAAACTGATTCTGACACCACCCTCATATCAGCAAAATTAGCTGTGGTAGCAGAATGGGCCAAGTTGAATGATTACAGCAAGAATATCAGCTGCATGTTTCTTTGAACTTTCTTTCTATAATTTCTGTTAAAATGCAAATTAAACTTCACTTCAGCTTTACCAGTTTATCAATACATATGCCAGTATATGCCAAAATTAGGGTGAGCATTCCTATAGAGGTGCAAAACTGATGTTAAATGACATCTTATTTCATCACCAGGCCCAGCAGTGGATATCAGGCAATGCTGTCATGAAACTGCTGAGTCAAATGATAAGAACCACTATTGCATGTCCTACTTTAGATCTTATAAAACTGCACACCATCTGAGAGTCCTACTCTTCCCAAGTAGCGAGCAGATACATGGTGGAGTCACATATCCATTGCATCTGCTTGGACTAAGCTAAATTTGGCTGATTCTGCTGGCTTAAAGAAGTTCAGCCTGATTCAATGGCAGTTTAGCTGGCAGTTCAAGGCCAAGACTCGCTGAGTTGTTAAGCCATCGTCCTTACAGCTAGCTGCTACATGGAAGCAAAGCTGTGTTATCAGAGCTGACCATGTTATCTTGGACCAATACCACTGAGTGGAACAGTGCAGACAAGTCTCTGAGGTCATCAGGTGGTATCTTCTCAATAACTTTTGTTGAGTTTGGACCACCACAAAGAGAAGGCTTTCCAGTGTCCCAGAACCAAGAACCAGAACCAAGGGTCAGACAGTAGAAGGTGTGCAGTCTTACAAATATCTTGAGACAATTATTGATTAAAAACTGAACTTTGAAGCAAATTGTGAAGCCGTGAGTAAAAAGGGACACCAGCTTTTGTTTTGTATGAGGAAACCGTCCTAGTTCCACATTGACAAAACCATGATGACCTTATTCTAACATGCTTTTATTGAATCGATTTTTATTGTTTTCTTTGGTGTCATAGTTTGGAACCTATCTTTAAAGAACAGAAGCTCTCTGAATCAAATTGTTAAATGGGTTCGTAGGCTGATTGGAGTCACAGCTTAACCCAGCATCCCTGTGCACCAGACAGTTACAACGGGTAACTGGCTTGATTTAAAATGATGACTCCCACCCTTTGCACAATGAATTTCAGCTTCTTCCTTCTGGACCACCGTTTTTAGTATCGAAGTGCAGAACAAAACGGTATAAAAATAACTTTGTTCCAGCAGCCATCACTCAGATGAGCACATCATAGCAACATTGCACAGATGATATAGAAACAACATGTTTTTGTTTGTTTTGTATCTTAGGTTTAGTGGTTTAGTATGATTGGAACCTTGAGCACTTTTACTGTGTTTGTCTACTGTCTGTGTTGTTTCTAAATGTGTGTCAAGACTGATGCTGACTCATCTATTGCAAACCACCAAATTGTACAAGTAAAGCAACCTAAACCTGAACCTGAACTCTGACCCCCTCCCCGCCCCTTCCCTGCTCCCAAACTCTCAACCTTGCACTCTTAATGCCACCTGCATATCATGCTATCCTCAGCCTGTCACACCCTACAGCAAACTGTTTGTAAGGAAACTGTGATATTTGATAATGCACAGACTGGACAATCAAATAAATTCAGTCATCAAAAGCAGCTTCTTTCAGCTGAGATTTAACAAAATTCAAACCTCTTCTCTGTTGTTCTAATTTTGAGAAGGTGATTCATGCATTTGTTTAGGCTTGACAATTGCAACTCACTGTATGCTGGAATCAACCAATCATCCTTCAATCGTCTGCAGTTGGTGCAGAATGCTGCGTCTCCTGATGGCTACATGCAAAAGTGAGACCACATCTCCCCTGTACTCGCCTCTCTCCACTGGCTTCCAGCTCGCTACAGGATTGAGTTTAAGATTTTACTGTTTGTTTCTAAGTCACTGAATGGATTGGCACTGCCATACCTCTCAGACCTTTTATGTCCCCACGCTCCCTCCAGGTTACTCAGGTCTGCTGACCAGATGTTTCTGGTCATTCCAAGGTCCAGACTGAAGCTTAAGGAAGACCGTGCCTTTGCGGTAGCAACTCCAAAACTTTGGAATAGTTTACCTTTGGAATAGTTTACCCCTCCACTTTAAGACTGCACCAACATTGCTGACTTTTAAATCACAGCTAAACACTTATTTATTCTCCTTGGCCTGTTAAAACCAGCCTGACATTTGACTTCTGCTTCATTGTGTCTTAACCATGTTTTATGGTTATCTTTGGTGTTTTATTGTGTTTTCTTTCTCAACTGGTTTTTATTTATTTGTATTTTATAATTGTACAACACCTTGTTTCACCTTGTTTTAAATGTGGGCTTATAAATAAATTAACTTGACTTGACAATCCATGCTAGCAATCATGCTACCTGTGCTAATTTGCACAAATTGCATTGACTGCCCAGAGTTAACCATATGACAAAAAGAATACATAATAAAATGCACTAATAACACACAAATGAAAACACAAGGCAAACCCTGTCAAACCACTTCAACTTTATCAAAACACATATTTTGTTACTTTTGCCACTAAATTGCTCCATTAGTTTAATTTTGTCTCATCAAGCATAGCTGACACCATATCCAAAGCTGTGGGGAGCATTAGCTCCTCTGCTATTGTGTGGTTTCTTGCACTGTGCAGCTCAGTAGGCGACTTTGTATGAGGCAGTTTGTGCTTCAGTGACATACACTGATGCACAAGACTTTATTTAAAAGACTTTACTACTCACAGCGTTAACTGAGCTTTCTCCGAAAATCTCAGAGAGGTTGACATTGCAGTGTAACTCTGCGCGTGCCTTCTTGATTCGCTTGCTCGCATACTGTCAGATGCCAGTTTTCGGTCATAAAAGACACAAAGGTTATCTGCTTCCTCCACACTGACAGTGAAAATGAGAGCAAGATTGATCATATCTTTCTTGACTTCGGTTTCAAATTATTACTGTTAGCTGACTGTCTCATGTGCATCCTATTTTTCTTTTTTATCACTGTCAAAAATCTTTTTTGTAGTTTAAATGTTGTCTGCTGGCTTGCTGAATAGCCTTGTTAACATGAGAGTACTGTTTGTGTATTGCTTCCACTTGAAATAGATTCATTCAACTTTAGCTCTGCTAAATATTTCCCTCTTGATCTTACATGACCCCTCCCATAATGCCTAGACACAATGCCTCATAATGTGTGAGAACCACTGGGTTAATCAGTGGTGAATTTTTCCTGTACTATAGTTTAGTTTGCAAGAAAAAAGGCAATGAAAAAATTATTTTAGATTCTCAATAATATATTCATGAAGAATAGTTTTCAAGATTATTTGGATGGTAGAATCTTCAACAAAAGTAACAGTTGATGCAGCATTTTTCTCAAAAGATGTCATGTGTTTCATAGTGGCATGAATAATATCTGTCCTTGATCTTATAATTTCACTTTATCTGACTGAGAAGTCAGATAAAGTTTACTTTAGCTAGCAAAGTTCAGCTGTCTATGTTGTTTTTCTCTTTCATAGTCTGTACACTTCCAGTTTAGGCCTGTTTTTCGCCCACCATCTTTTCTTTTTTAATGCAACAAATATTTCCCTTTTGTCTTCCCTCTTTCTTATTACCTGCTCATCCTGTTTTTCTTGCCCAGTTTCTTCTGCCTCCACAGATCTCATCCTACCTTTACCTTCTCTTTCCCATCTGATTTCAATTACAGTTTCCTCCCTCGGGCAGTGTCACTCTCTCTGCTCAGTTTGCTCTCTAATGTTTCTAGTTGTTCTTTTTTTCTTTTTCCATAGGTTCCACACCGATTAGATTCTGCCTGTGGGGAGCAACGTTTATACAATAAAGCTTCTATCTTAGCTTATAGCCTGTCAACTGTCTACCATTCCATACATTCAGTCCCATAGAGTCTTTTATAGCTCTGATCATATTCCCTTCATATCTTAGGCTACTGTCAACTATCACTTTGCACTTGCCTTTCTTCCTCATACGTCATGAACAAGATAAAGAAAACTGACACAGCGGAAATGGGTTTTGAGTTTCAACATAGGGCTGCTTTTGACCTGCTGTGTCTGAGTAATGTTTCACTGAGCTGTGTGATGTGTTGATTCTGAATCAACAACATCAAATTTGTGTAAATATGCAGGTGCACCCAAAGGATATGGTTTCTCTAACAGCTGTTGTCTCTGTTCATGTGTGTGATGGTGCAGATAGTGTGAAGGCACACAGTCTCAAAGTCAGCATCTGTACGTCTGTGTGTATGTGTATGTGTGTGTGTGTGTGTGTGTGTGTGTGTGTGTGTGTGTGTGTGTGTGTTTGAGCACTATACCTCATGTTTGCCCTTCATCCGGCACACTCGAATGTCATTCTTATTGGATTCCCATGTCCGCTTCTGCCAAAGAAACAAACAGCTAACAGCTAGAATATGTTATGTGTGCACATATATACATTTTTAATTGTTAGCGCATGTTTGTATCACTGTCTGCAAAAAATGAGCCTTACCTTGCTGAAGAACATCTCATCACCTGCCATATTATCCAGCTCCACTCTGTACAAATCATCTCTACAAAACACACAACACATTAAATTTGCACATAACACATATGTATATAAGAACATAATGTGTACAACACTGTTTACAAATCATCATTTCCATGTATTACAAATAATTACCTCTGCCAAGGCGGTTATGTTTTAACCCACATCTGTTATTTTATTTATCCTTTTTTGGCAAGATTACTCAAAAAATTTACAAACCAGAAACTGGTGGAAACAGTGAAAGGGAAGATCCCATTAAATTACAGGGAATACAGGGAAGATCCCATTAAATGTTGGTCCTCTGGATCCAAGGACAGATCCAGGATTTAAAAAAAAATTCTTATCATTGTAAGATAGGGCATTTTTTTCAATATTTTTTAAAATATTCAAAAGCAGTACACTAATTGCAATTTAAAAAATCTGACATATATCCCATGATAGATCAATAGCAGCAGTTTGATCAGGATATATTATAAGTCTTTCTTTCTTCCTTTTCACAAGAACAAGACTGTTGTTTTGTCTAGCTTTGTGTGGCTTTGACGGAGAGGTAAGCTCTGCTAGTAATGATATGAACACTTCTTTCACTTGATATGTCTCATCCGAAATTAAATTTAATACATCCTCATCACAGCAAAATCTAAATATCATCCACAAAGTGACAGCAGATGGGAGCTGTGGCATCAAATGAAAGAAAAGGACATTACAGTGTACGCAGCACTAGCACACAGTTGGAGGTGGTTGCTGTTGGTTACCTGGCTCCTATGTAGAGTGTGCGGTTGACTTGGAGGACTGTCTGGATGTGCAGCTCCTGTCTCTGAGCTGAACGATGAGCTCGGCCCAAAAACACTGGATACCTCCTCACCACTGACATGCACAGACAGAGAGACGTGAAATGATACCATCTAGAAAACTAGATAGATTGTAGGTTCTAGAGCAGCTGGAAATAAAGTGCCTTGCTCAGTGACACTATGACAGTGGGGACAGGGAGAGAGCAGCCCAGGTAACTTTCCCCATCTATATTTACCCACCTATTTTGGATTTGGACAATGAACTTTAAACAGTAACAAAAGAGCTACTCTAACCTTCACTTTAATAGCGTCTATGCTCGTCCTTGATGTTTTTATTTAGGAAAACGTTAAACTGTATGACAAAAATGTTACAAGAAATTGTAGAAATTATATCTCGCTGAAAATGTTATATTGTCTCAGTGTTTTCTGTTTCTGTTGATGTATGCACAATAAGAAAAAAACTGTGTAATCACTATTTTATGTTACTGTGAATGGATATTGATATTATGTCATTGTGAAAATTGCATTTTCTCCTATATTGGCTGGGTACATTCAAATAAAATGTTGGCTTTATCAGAGTATGAGGACATTTCAGGGAAGAGGACAATATGATGCAGTCTCCATAGGGAGCCCTCATCAGGAGACAGATTGGGAAAAATGTCTCATTGTCCTTGACTGCAAACGAGGACGTAGTTATCCATCTCCACCTGTCCCCTTCCTTTTCTCTTTCTCTTACGCACTTAGCCTTGCCATTTCTATGTTCCTGTCCAGTAGTCTTCCACTTTTTCTTTTGTTTTCTTTTATTTCCTCCCTCCCTCCCTCCCTCCCTTCCTTATTTTCATTTCATTTAGTTTCATCCTGTTTAATTTTGTTTCCTTCCTTCCTCCCTTCCTTCCTGGCTTTATTTAGCTTAGTTAGTTTAGTTTGCTTCCTTTCTTCCTTCCTTCCCTCCTTTGTTTCTCTTATCTGGTCTTCTACTGTGTAGACATGGAAAGATGGAGAGAAGTCTCTTTATTTATCTATAAGCCTGGGTTACTCCAAAGCAGCTCTACACCAAGGCTTTGACTTTTGACCTCTTGATTTCCACATTCACCAAGGGCCATTCATCAATGCTGCACAACACACACATATACACAGACACACATGCACGCATGCACATACACATGTGCACAAGGACACATACCCTCTACAGGGACGTAGCTGAGTGGACTGGGTTCCTCTGGGAATGAGCCATCAGCCAGTTGAAGCAGCAAGAGAAGAAATGTGAGGGGAGGAGCCATGGTTGCCATGGCAGCAGAATACATGCACTGTTAAAAGAGAGAGAGAGAGAGAGAGAGAGAAAATTTTCATTGGCAATTCTTGTTATTGGTCTGAGTGTGCATGTGAGTGTGAGTGTATTGACATTTTGATAGATTTCTAAATGTACAGAAATTGAAATCTCTCTCTCTCTCTCTCTCTCTCTCTCTCTCTGTATGTGTGTCTAGGGTTAGCAGCAGAGTGACTTCTACCACTAACCAGGCTTCAGCAGGGAGCTAATGTGCTTCTACTTTTGTCTTCTAAGACGTGTAATGTGGATGTATTGTTAGAAGTGCCACTCCATTGTCGAGCTTGTTGAATTGAAAGGAATTCTCAAAGCCATATACATAACCAAGAGACAATACACTCGTAGAGTTACAAAGCTGCTTTGGGTGGTCAGGTTCTTTTCACTAATTGTGCTTCTATATGACCATACAGAGGCTTTATTACTGGCAATTAGCCTCAAAAAGGACAAACTAGTCCTCAGATCAGACAGACAGGGGGATGACAGGAGAGACAGGGGTAAGCTGGACAATCTTCCATCTCTTTCAGAGGTCAGAGGTCAGAAATGCTTTAAATCATGGCCAAAGAAAAAGGAGATAATACAGTTAGAGGCCATAAAAGGCTCATATAGTTACATACATACAGTCAAAAACACATAAACATCAAAATAAAATCTACCATCCTATACATCAGTGTCTTTTCACCTATGAAACTAAGATGGTGAAATAACATTATTACAGATAAATTATTGCCAGACTGCCAGACATAAATTGCCACACCATCAAACACATTTCAGTAAAAATCAAATTAATGTAAAGGCTTTTCTGTGCATTTACTCAAAATCCCTGTGTGACAAGATGAACTGTCTTAGATCTATAAATGCTTTGAAAGAGAAGAGGAGATATATAGGGAAGAAAAAGAAAGATAAGAGAAATGGGGAGAGCAGAAACAGTATTCAGGCTGTTACAGTCCTGGAAAATGTAGAGTGTGATGGAGCAGCAATTGAAAGAAAAGTTAGGTATTGGAGAAATTATGTTTGCTGCTCCCGTCAAATCAACCTGAATGCCACATTCTATGTTCCCCATCCCCCCACTTATTTCCATTTATCATCCCTCACTCTCACCCACCTCTCTCTACTTTTATATTTTCTATTTTCTAGCTTGTCTGTGCAGATAAAAACCTTATAAATGTTTCTAGCAGGTAGATGTGTTAGTTGCTAAGGTGATAACAGCTGCTATGTGAAACCCACATAGAGATGCTCCACAAACATGCACACCTTCACATACTTCACCCACACCCACACCCATACTGAGCTACGTACACATACTGTGTTCTTAACAATTTAAGCTATAGATGGCAAGCACACATTGCAGTTTGAGTGGTAAGCTGTTTGAAGACATCAGTGGGCTTAAGTGGGGTGTGGGCATTACACTGGGGGCTGCTTCAAATGAAATTCTAGCCCAGAGATTGCAGGTTTGACATCTCCAAGTCATCTCCTCATCAGCCACATTGGAAGAGCCCTGAGGGGGGGAGATGGTTTGTTTCATCTGACTGTCCATTGGGATTCCCTGGACTAGAATTGATAGAGTTGGGGTGAGGGTCAGTGTCTTTTCATTATGGTCAATTCATGAGGGGGAATGCAAATTTGATGCTTAAACCTAAAATGGCATTCTATTGCCTTGAATAGATTGAGATGAAATGGATGGAGGGAATAAAGGAGGAATTAAATGGAGTGTGTGTGTTCAATGAGATCATATGGTTACACAGAGTAGTTCAGACTGGTCACATTAAAGCTGGGTATCCCTCTTTCTTCCTCTCTCTCTCTCTCTCTCTCTCTCACACACACACACACGCGTGCACTTGATAACAGCCTGCATATGCACCGTACCAAAACCCTGTGGCCAATCATTGATGAAGCTTCCTCATTAGAGTGTGTATTGATTAAGGCTATTGATCCATACGATAAAACATCCGATCTGGGCCAAGGCCAACATATCAGAGCTCTGCTGGCCAGTATTTTGCAAAATGCTCTTGGCTACTGAAAAAAGAGACAGGCTGTGCTTTGACTTCTGCTTATCAAGGGCTTTGAGTTTTCCCCTGCTGAGGCAAACGAAAGAAGAAAGAGATTAAGGATAAAAGACAGAGATGGCCTCAGTAAAAGGCTAAAAACTGAGGAGATGCACTTTAATCTTACAGCTCATCATGCTATAAAAACAAAAATCAGGAGATAGAAAGAGGATCAGAAAATCAACTGAAGAAAATTGAGTGAGAGAAAGTGTATGATACTATTTGTTACAGCCTATCAGATTGTATTTGTGTGACAGAATTAAATGGTGTGACATTGTCACAGTTATCATGGGATGCATGTAATGATGGTGACAGCCACACAGTAGTAATCTAGCCTCATCAAGCTCCCCCATTAGTAAATCACCTGCTAACACTCACATCATTAACCAATCAGCAGGTCAGCTGAAGGAACATAATCACCTGCCTTCACCCCTTATCTGGTGGTCCATATGTTTTGCGCTCAGCAGCGGGCTGATGCTGAGTTCCATTTCATGAAGTCATTTTCTCTAGTGTTCCCCTTTTCACCCAGCACAACTGATCTGTCAGGAATGACACGGAGAAAGCAGTATGGTGGAAATTTGTACTGTATATGCACAGGTGGTGGCCCTCACAATTAATACAGCCTGACTATGATCTATTTAATATTTATCAGGTTTCATATCCTGTAATGCCTCAGTGGCCTTAGAATGCACAGATGCTAAAGCTGCTGAGCAAGATCAGTGCACATTCATATTGCTAAATGCAGACAGAATAAAGGGCGCTATCCCATCTCCACACCACAGCATTTATTGACCACAAAGAAACATAGAGACAGACATACTAAAGGCATGCAGCAGTCCTCCTAAAGAAAGGATCTATGACTTACTAAACCCCACACTACTGATACTACAAGCACCATACTTTACATGCACGAGTCATGACCTGTGCTGCATTCAAATACTGCACAGGCATTAATTAATCCTTTGCATGTGTGTACAGTGTGTTTCAGAAACCAGGGATGTGAATTTTAAACACACCCTTCCATTTCAATGACATTTAGATCTTCAATATACAGTATTATGTGCTCTAATGTGGTGCTTGAACTCTGTCCTTGTGATTAGGTCTGTACAGGCAAAACCTCTCTCTCTCTCTCTCTCTCTCTCTCTCTCTCTCTCTCTCTCTCTGCCTGTGTGTTTAGCTGCTGTAGCCACTCTACTCTGTGCCTTTGTTACCGTAGCAACCAATAGCAAAGCTAAGCAGTGATTTCTATTGCAGTGGAAGTGTAAAAGGAAGGAGTGTTCACCCTCTGAACACATGAACATGGACAAAATATGCACGCGTGCGCATACACAAACACACACAGCCACACACACATACATGAACATGAACATAGACACAGATGATGGGGGACCCCACTCACTCAGTCAGGAGGGGGGATGGGGGAGCTACAGAGCTACAAGCATTTTGTCTCCACATTGTCCTCACATTGACAAGACAACATGGTTCATTTATATCAATAGATCTGTAATGGAAAATAGTCACTGATGAAATTAAATTGTTTATTATAAATTCATTTAGAAGTGACACTATCAAAAAATCAAAATGACCAAAAGGCTTCACACTATTTGTGAAGCCTTTTGGTCATTTGATTTCTCCTTCAAACATTTAATATATCAGCTGAGTAAATCTGAAAGCCTTTTATTTTATGCTTACTGCAATCCATTCAAGACCATTCAAAAGCACTAAAGAGAGCATCTTTACTGGACATAAGGTACTCTAAGCTGTCATGCTGCAAAATCAATTTTGGACAAAAGGAAGCACACTTGCAGATCAATGCACTGGCTAAGTTGCTTTTATTAAAATGTTTTATTCCCAGTGCAGTGCTGAGACATTCACTCTCCAGCATTATCACGACAGCTTGACTTATATAAGATACACGTAGATGAATCAAAAAAGGAAAGTCAGTTTAAAAAAATGAAATCTGACAAAAAACAGACATGATGAATCGACATGAAGGTGGGAAAAATGTCCTTCACACCCTACTTTTGGTTGTAAGAAACCAGCTGCTCTTTGAGGAGAGTATGCAGGTTACATTTCTGAATAAGGCAGGATGGCCTGAGGGTAGAGCCACAGACACGGGCTAAACTGGGAGAAGTGGGTCACCTTGACTCTTCAAAACTTTGCCCTACCAACACTACAGCTTCATTAACAGTCACTGAATGTTTTGTGTCTAAGTCATTTGTATGCCATTTGTATTGGACCACATTTACTGTATTATATTATATTATTGTCACAGTCAGAAAGATGAGAAAAGAGATCATCTATCCCTCTAACAAAAAATGACAGCAATTACAATGTTTTTCTGACCATTTTACATTTTCTGGTTTTTTTAATAGTGTGATTAAAGTTCAGGCAATTATTGTATAACTCAACAAAATCAATCTTATCCATCAACATGATGATGATCATCAATGTGATCTCTGGTTAGTCTTAAGATTTAACACAAATTCACTCAGTGTTTGTAGTTTGCAGGTGTTTATAGCAGATTTAACTGATCATTGACAAGATCTTTGAAGACTAAAATCAAGATCAACTCTCTGATGGACCTTATTCTAAACTTTACACTCTGAGTCAGAAACTCTACATGAAATAACAAATACAGTTCAAGCTACGGCCAACTACTAGCCACCAAGATGCATTCACGTCACAGATACTATTGAAAACTTATACTGTAGAAAATACAGTGTATGTGATATCATCAATAGGTTTCTGAAGGAATGTGTTGAAGCTTGGATTTAGGGTTACTGCTCACTGACATAACTTTCTGCAATGAATGAAATTGTTTAAACTTTTTGTTTTTTACATTTTGCAGCTTCAGAATTTAGCTGAGGTGGTGAATTGAAAAGTGCATGACAAACACATGCATCTCAAGAATTTGTGGAGGGATGCAGGCTCAAAATTTAAGACACCATCATCACCAAGTTATGAGAGCCAGCCTTCACTTTGACTTAGTAGCTCATAACATCCCTGCTATTTTCATTTAGCTATTGTGCTTTATTGTGTTCACTTAGGTGCAGAAGAACCTGTAATTTTATGAACTACTGGTATATATGCTAGTGTATTCCGGCAAGGGTTTCGGAGTGTTTTGCAAGTTCAAAATGGCTGCTGTGGGAGTAATTATGAGTGGTACCACAAATCTCCCTTAACAGGTGGTACAACTTTCACTACACAAAACAGGGTGGAGAGACCAGGTGGAGAGAAAGGAAACGAACACATTTCTATGGTTCATAGCACACACGCACACACACATGCACACACTCTTCAGCACTCAAATCACTGAGTCAAGTTTTTATCTTATCGAGGTGGAGGTGATATTTCATTGAGTGTCTCTCTCCTCAGAGCAGCTCCAATCAGAGTTAAGGGAATCTGTCTTTTGATATATCCTAAAATAATACTATTCCATTTAAAGGGTCATTTATATGCTAATGCTTAGGTCTCTCTTTGATGCAGCTGGGTGCAGTTCGACTGTATATACTTACATGAGACAACAGAGAGATGAAGAGAGAGCAGAGGAGAGAATGAAGAGAGACATAGTGAGTGAATGAGTTTGAGACAAAGGGAGGAGATAGTGGTGGAGAAGAAGGAGATGAAGGGATAGAAGATGTAGAGACAGAGAGGTGGGGAGATATTCCCTTGGGTGAGTGCCATAGGTAATTAAAATAGAATGGACAGAGCTGGAGTCAAGCCAGAGAAAGCTCCATCTCCCCTCAGACTTCTCCTCCAATCAGGCTTTCTGCCTGCAGTCAAATTGCTGCTAGTAATGAACACAGCATTCTACAGATGCAGCAAATGAACAGCAAAAGGAAAATGCACGTGTACATGAAATGCTTATGAATATACTGCACAGAAATGTAGGCATATAAATCAACCAAATATAATTGCAAAACAGAAAGCAGTCATATACAGTAGGTACTTATGGTGCCGTGCTGAAATAACACAGAAACGAACGTGGATATGATGTACACGTACACACAAATGCGCACATATGCACACACACACCTACATTTATGGCGCTGCAGCAAGGGCAAACGTTACTAACCAGAGTTTGACTGCAGTAAGCACATATACATTCACTGCACAGCTCCGAGCTAGAGGCGAGCACATGAGTATGCAGTACACACAGTCAGACACACACTATGATCACAGAATTGAACGCACACAGACACACACACACACACACACACACACACACACACACACACTACAGCTATGTATGCCAAAATTGAAGATGCAGTCTGATAACACACCAGTGAGAAAAGTTTACACCTGTTAAAAATTATTATTAGTTTTGAATTGGTGAAAGTTAATCATCATATTCTTACTGTAATAGTAGTAGTAATAGAAAGAACAATTAGTCTCATGTTATTACATATAAATTTGAGTGGTTTTCATTAAAATAAACTGATATTTAGTATATTGGTGGCTTGATTCCCTTTGTGTATTATTGACCACAGCTCAGCATTTTGCTGCCTTTTATGTTTCCTCTCCAACAAAGAACATGCAAATGGACTGTGATAATATCTCAGTGTGGCAACCATTACCATATCTCATATGGTAGTCACACATCTCATATCACATATCATAGTCCCATATCTCACATGTTAGTGAGGATTCCGGTGCTGGTGTGGAAGTAGGTGAGGGATGTAAGGTAACTCATATGGACTCATTGTTCTTTGTGTGTTCTTTTTTTTAACAGATGTCTGCAAAGAGGATCATAAGTCACAACTGATGGTCTATACAAAACAGATAATGAAATCCCAAAAACCCTGCTTGTAGATTGACATGTATACAAAAGCATATACTGGGCACGCACGCACGCATGCATGCACACACACACACACACACACACACACACACACACACACACCGACAGATGCATGTGCATGTGCACACATGTGCATACACATGTATACAGAGATGACACCTCCCCTGAGAATTTTGTCTCTTCCCCTGCAGGTATAATTGTGTTTCTGCTATGCTTGCCTCTTCTCTCCTCCTGACTTGGCCCCAGATGAAAAGACATAATTAAAAGAGAAAAGTTGTGTTTGTGTGAAGAAGAGCCGGTTATAGGAGAGGACAGGATGAAGGAGAGACAAAGATTAGCCACAACAAAGCTTCATCTGACTGCAAAACCATCTCGAGTAGCTGGAAGACAAAGGACTCGGCTGCGCCTTTATCACCCAATAAAAAAGTCCTCCAAATCCCTCTGGCTAAGCTGCCAGAACTAAAGCCTGCCTTTGGCTTAGCTGCTTGTTGAATTTGTTGGACAACAAAAGCAGCAAAATATGAGAAAATAGACCAAGCTTCCAAGAAATAAATAAATAAATAAACTTACACACACACACACACACACACCCCTTCATTTTGTGCAGAGAAGTAAAACATCAAGCACCCCAGCAGTGGCATTTTGGGAAAAGTTACTTGGTTATTTGCTTGTTTTGTTTGTGTGCATGTGTGTGTGTGTGTGTGTGTGCATGTTTAAGTGAAAACATGAAGTGGAAGCTCATTTTGTCATTTTGTAATTATGTCATAAATGAGATCAGAAAAGGTGAGAGATTAGACCATCTCTGTTTTTCCTAAATTGAAACAGCTGTGATATCACTCACAACCAAATTGGCGGCAGTTTAATGGACGGACTGGGCATATGCAA
Source organism: Lucifuga dentata (assembly GCA_014773175.1). Classification (NCBI taxonomy): domain Eukaryota; kingdom Metazoa; phylum Chordata; class Actinopteri; order Ophidiiformes; family Bythitidae; genus Lucifuga; species Lucifuga dentata. The sequence continues at coordinate 384,888 of VXCM01000187.1, forward strand.
AGAAAAAGGATCAACTTGAAACCCAGGCTAACTCATAAAAATAACAGTCTTGTCATTGCATTGTGCGTCCAGAGACCACTCAGTATGCACAGGGATACATAATAAGAAGCTGCATCTCAGGGGAGAAATCCATGAAGAGGACCATAAATGGAAGATGCATATCTACTTATATCAACCAGCTTAATACTGTAAGGAACAGTAACACAGTATGTGTGGCAAATGTAGCGACCAAATCCAGATGCTCCAGCCTCCTGGTCACCTCAACCACATTTATTATGCATTGGACAATTTAAGTTAAGCACAGCATTTTCCATAGTTAAAGCTCCTCACCATGTGCAGTACCTGGTACCTTGTTACGAATCCTTTTCAAACATCTGAAAGAACGTGTTAGAAATGCCCCGCTGGGATCAGGAAAGTATTTGATGTCATACAAAAGGCAGTTTATTTTAAATACCTGCCTCAGTAAAAGAGCCACTTTCTTGCAAACATAAGAAGCTATGCCTGCATGACTCCTGACCCTCTGGCCCTTTAATCCTGCAGAATGACTCCCTGAGGTTCACACTCTGAGGACTCTGCCGAAACAGGTCATTCAGCAGATGCTGTCCAGCTAGCTCCCTCTGATCTCATTGGCCCACAGTTATATGGACTTTTCTCAACTGCTGTTTTTGTGCTACAAAAGCCTATCCTACTACCAGCTATACTGCACTCTGTGTGAAACTGAAACCTCAGAAGACACTTTATGTGGCAACTTTTGAGGAAAATAAGCATCCCTTCAACTCTCTTGACACAAGGCATGAATTGGCTTTATTTTATCTGCTGGTCTCAACTAAGAGAATAATCCTGTTTTTAAAACCCTCTTTAAACCATTATTTTGTAAAGCAGAGGACAATAGCTACTTTTAGGTCAGCTAGAAATTGATATATCAAGATTTTGAAGGTTTTAGGTTATAAACATCTTAAGAATACACTGCTGGTCTGCAGTAATTAGCCTAGTTGTCACTAATACGTCTTAAAAGAAGCATTTGGCTATTTGACCCATGTTTGGGAGGCTCTCAAACAGTGTCCTGAGTTTATAATAAGCCCAAATTCAATCTCGCTTAGGAAGACATAGGAAACTAGAGATTTATGAGTCTACAGTGTAATGTACAACAGTATTACAAATAAGAGTATTTCAGTCAGTTAGTGTTCCTCTCTGTGTATCCGAGGTAAAGAGATGCAATTTGTCGCCGATTACTTGACGTATTCTCTTGGTGATAGAAACACAGAAGCTGTTCAGTAACATCTCTCTCCTTCCCACCGCCTTTTTCTGTTTCATCTCACTCTGTGAAACACACACACACACTCACACATATACACACACACAACCTGTCAATCTAAGGATTTCTAGAAATCTGCTCCTTAGCAACCCTCACATATTAATACGCGTCTGATTTACTCTCTTATTGAGTGGCTGAATTATGATACAATCCAATTAAAGGTTTTATGTGCTTAGCCTCTGTTTGCGACTTTGCATGTGTGATTGAATAGGGTCCTATGTGATCAATAGAGCTCATTAATTGTCCCCGTGGGCATTTATCTCTCTCTCAGGCTTTCTTAGATTGCTTTTACCTGCAACCTGTTCTTGTTTATTGCTCCAAGTGGTTCCAATTTTGTTTGTGACATAATTAATTTTATAAGTGAATTACTCAGGCCAGTCCCGTGCATGATTTCCTATGTGGACTGAAGTATCCATGGGGGGTCCTTTTGCTTTCTACATGCCAGCATGAGATCTAAGTATTTTGTTGTTGCTGTATGTTTGTGATGGGTAAGTGTTAGACGGCCTTCCAAATGGAAGCTAAAGGAAAGAGTGGCTGCACCTGTTGTTCCCTGTGGTTGCTGTGTGGTGGGGTTAGCACCTGCTCACACGGCTGCTGTGTGGCTGTCTGTGTGGGCAGCAGGGATAACAGGGAGACCATTCACACCCGCTCAGACTGTCTGTCTGCAGCCCGTCTCCCTCAATGCTCGTTCACTCTGTGCTTTTGCTCTGTCTATCGTTTCCCTTTATTTTTCTGTCTTTTTATACCCTGCTTTTCCCCTGCAGCCTATATTCCAGATTGCTATCTGTCACTTTATTGTTGTATCCCCCAATCTGTCTGTCTGTTTCTATCTCCCACTCTCCTCCTCTCCTTCTCTCATTTTTTTTTGTCTTTCCAACCTTCTCTTTTCTCTTCCAGCTCACACAGAAAACACAAACAAAAACAGCAGCAGCCAAGGGCTGTTATGGTCCTTCTGTGGAACTTGATAGCTTTTAGTGTGAGGGTGGATGTCGTAAACAATAAATAACATATAACTACTAAATCACTTCAGCAAAAACTGGAACATCAGTGAGTAAGTATTTAACTTGGAGGGTGTGAGTGTACAGGTGGATGTATGAAGTTTGGGTGTTAACATAGAGTGCGAAATATATTTTCGATTTTTGATGAGCTTTTTCTCATTTTCCCTGGGTATCTTCAATAGGTATTGACATTAACTATTGTAAAATGTTATGGCATTCGTGGGCTCCACATAAGAACCATGATAAAATTGTCTTTGTGCCCTGTATTTAATAAACTCCTCTTAAACTGTGGCATATCCACAGTGACCCCACATTCACAAACTCATATTTTGCAGCCAAACATTATTCAAACATATAGAGCTTTATTTTGACTTTGGAGACCCCAAAGTGCATGCATTTTCAGAAATCTGTATAAAATGATGTATATAACATGTTGAAAATAAAGGTAATTTTAAGGGAAACTAAAAAAGTCATATAAGGTTGTTTTTTTTTAATGTATTCATGAATGATCCATGAATTCTCAGGTAATTGATTGATTTTAAATGTAATTTTTAAATTAATCAGTAATTAATGTTTAAAGAGCATTAAATGACGCTGAACTGTTCACATGAAAATCGTGCCTAATTTGATGACTAAAACTATTCAAATACCAGTGTTTAAGAGGATCAGTTCTCTGAGCTTTTCCATAATTATTTGACTTTGCATCTACCTTGCCATTCTGCTCTAAGGGATTAATGACATAATCAATTGGCTTTATAGTTTCCACATCATCACATCTAACCTTCAGACTTACAACATTTCACACCTAATAAAGCTTCAGCCTAATTAATCCGAACAAAGGGAACAATTCAACATTCAGAAAATAAGAGTTATTTAGATCAGGACCTATATGGCCCAGGTCTTGGTATAAATAATAATTTCCATCTGGCTTTGTGCTTGTCCTTGTAAGGCAGGTTTACAGTGCGTAAGTGTGCTGACACATCCCTTCAAACCAAAGCATATCTGAAAGAATAGAAATCTTAGATCCTGTGCAACATGTGAAAGAACAATAAGCTCACATATGACATGCAGATAATAGGCAGAACTTGCAGCAGACACAAAGAAAAGATCATGTCCACAAAGGTCCAGGCGGTGCCAAAAAGACATGTAATTGCCTACATCGGGGGTGCTCTGTAATGCAGCATGGCGTTTGATAACCGTAATAAAATTGCGCTCATGCTGCATACCTGTTCATCCACCCCCCGTCTCCCTCATACATACCCATCCCTCTGTCCCACCATTTGGCTTACTCACCGCAGCAGATGGCCAGGTAGGGAAACTGTGACAGGTGCCAATCGCCAGCTCGCACTCTTCCTCTCGCTCTTCTTCCTCAGTGTGGAGAAAAGGCTGATGAATACTGTCTGTATCCAAAAACCTCTCAGCCGCACCTCACCTGTCTCTTCCCTACGGTTTCTGCTTGTCGCCGTAGCATCACCGTTTTCGGGTCCAAAACGCACAGTACACTACCAACACACGAACAAATGTTTCCCCCCTGGGGGGGTCTAAATGTGCAAATATCAACCTACAAGATTTGTCTGTGATCCAGAGTACGTTTTCTTTCCCGTCAGCCTTGCTCAAACCCTTGCAAATCCCAAATCCTGCATTTGCCCATGGACTGTATTAAGTCTTCCGTCAGGGGGGGACCGGCCAGTTGTCTGCACTTGCTCAGTTGCTCAGTGTAGGCTTTTGAAATCAATAGTCAGCAAAATCTAATCCTCTTTTTTTAATTTACAGTGGCGAGGTGAAATGTCCAACGCAGAGCAGCACAGTGACAGCAGGGGCCCATAATTCACAGCCCCTGAAGACCTGAAACCCAGTCCTGCAGTGGATCAATGATGAATAGAGCTCTCTCTCTCTCTCTCTCTCTCTCTCTCTCTCTCTCTCTCTCTCTCTCACCTACACACATACACGCACGCACGCACACTCACTGCAATTAAACACTTATTGTGTAAAACAAGGTGGTGTATTAAGATTTACTATCAGTATGATGATGATAATTGATTTTACGAATGGTCCTAAAAATAATAAATAACATATAGAGACATATAGCTACGTAGACTTATCTATATCTATAGGTGACTCGTGCATTTATTATATAAATCAGAGACCTTAATTTATTTGTAAAAGATTAAAATATTTTCACAGACACAGCACTATATAATTGCCATGCACCGGACCATAATTAGACTTAAGAAGGATAAGAAAAGATAACTGCACCAACACTCACTTAGCATATATTGACTGGAAACAAGCCATTAACCTACTAAAGGTATTGTGTCACTGAAGTTTATAGTATAAACTATGTTTAACCATTATGCAGAATATACAAAACAAAAGTCTGCCGTGTGATGTAGTACAATTGAAATTAATTTATTTTGTGAAATTCCCGTTAACAAGTCATGGATTACAGAAAATGCTACACACAATAGAGCCTATTGTGTGTAGCATTTTCTAATAGCTAATAGTTTATAGACTTATTGCAATAATTGTCATGTTTTATGTAAAAGTAAACTAATCATAGCATCTGCCTTTTCAGCTAGATGTTATATTGAACATTCTGACATATTGAAGTTTATTTTATTGAAGAAACGCTGAACAGAAATAATTCTTTATGCGTGTACCTGTTTATTCAAGACTATTCACTGTTAAAAACATGGCGAGTAATACCAATAACATACATAACAGTACAACTACAACAACATCGTTTACTACTACTACTACTACTACTACTACTACTGCTGCTGCTGCTGCTATTTCTGCTGCTGGTGCTGCTGTTACTATCAATACTATAATACTACTTCTAATATACCATTACCACGTCTACAATACAACAATACTTATGTATTAGTACTATAAACAGACTATTGCATTACTATTAACAAGTATTGTTATTATTATTATTATTACTACTACTACTATTATTATTAATCATAAAAAAACTGCAGTAGGTATGTTAATCTAAAATATTGTAGTACATTCTAATAAAGTTTTGAAAGAGACATACGCTTTTGACGTCACTTCCGGGTATAGTCTGACTGTAGTAAAAAAAAAAAAATATCTGGTTGCCATGAATTGTAGCTAGCTAGTCACCGACAGCTGTCAGTACACTTGAGTAAAAACCATCCATGTCAAGACACAAGAAGGATTTTGGAAGTCTTGTTCTGCTTCTGTCTACATATCGGGCCACACTAGCCTGCCTGTCGAAATACTGTGAGTCGGTAAGTAGCTAGCTTGTTAGCCAGCTAGTCGCCTCTTGTTGGCTGCTTTGCTAACGATAGCTGGTGGTATGAGTGTTAGCTGGTATTATCCTTCGCCGTGGCTAGTGACCATTAACAGCAACAATATTGTATCTGAACAGTTGTAGTTTAATTGTGTTGAATGGCAAAACACAGGCCTCGTTTTATATCCCAACATTACTGGCTAATGTTTAAGGTTGACATCGATATTACCAATGTAGCTACAATTAGCGTGACAGTCTCATCGCTGTGGGGGTGTTAGTCACCCATGTCCACGGTCACATCAGTGCAGCTGAATCACTGATATTCATTAGTGACCTTACTATATGGTTATATATACATAATTAAATGTTTACAGTAAATCATCTTAATTGGTTTCAGGACTTGTGAAACCTTGACAGTAACTAGTAGTAGCATTAAAATCTTAACTCCTTTAGATTAATCTGTGGTGTATCTTAATATTGCGAATCAGTCTTATTCCATTTTAGCCTAACAAAATTTACTCATCCACCCCGTAAATTATAATAAATGAATGACTGATTTTCAAAGATTTATGTTAAGAATACAATATTATAAAAATAAGCTATAGTTGTAATAACATAACCAAACCCACAATAAATCTACATACAACACTTAAACATTGAAATCTATATCTGCTATGTTGATTTATAATTTCATCCACACACTGTAGTTCTACCTCCCACTGCAAATCGTTGGTAAACTTTGATGTGGCTGCACTGCAATACACAGAGAAACAGAAATGTCAAAAGCAGATCCCTGTTAAATACTTGCAACCTTTATAACTTCTAAGATCTCTAACATTAAAACTCTTACAACGCATCAAAATCCCACTTGGTCAAGATTGAGGGTAGCTTCAAATACACCTGATCAGTGAGCAGGTGATGGAAATCTAACCACCAGTTGTCAATGATTATAATAAGATAAGATAAAACTTTATTAAGGAAAATTCATAAGAAGTTGCTCAAGCAGTACACATGAGGAGGTGGAACATTAAAAGCGAGGTAAAAAAAAAAAACAGATATAAAGAAAAACGATACACAGTGTGATCAATATGAATAAAATGCAGACAAGTACAAATAGGATAAGTATTTCTGCTTTGGCTGAACTTGCAAAGTTTGCCTCAAGGTACAGTAAAGCAAATGAATAATTAGGTTGAACAGTAGGTGCAGTATTAAACAGACAGTAGAAAGGGAGTGACATATTATAGTTTACTCAGCAATAAGATAGCCTTTGAACATGATAATAATGATGGTGATGTATCTGTAATGCCTATAATAATAATGATGCAATAAGTAAATGTTCTTGGCAATGTTAGATGAACTTCACACAGTGATTCTGATGTCAATAAACAGGTAATAATGTCATCATCATAGCTTTCTAAGATTACACAGTCATGTATTGTTTCGTCTCATTTGTTATTAAGATCCAGCTGGCTCAGTGACTAGACCAGAACCCCTTGGCACCGACGTGTGCCAGTCCATTTCGTGTCCCAGGGATTTCAGAATCCAGGTACTGAAAAAAAAAGTGTGGCTCTTTCCCAAACAGATCCCAACCCACTTCCCCTTCACTCAGAGTATCACTCCATTTCGAGTCACACTCTATCACAATTAAACAGGTTTAACTGGGGGACGTGCTCGCCTTTCGCCACCATGAGCAGAAAACATCGTCACCATGGATACTGAGAGAATCTGCTAGCTGTGTTACGTTCTGTGCTTTTTATTTGCAGATAGAAAATTCCCTAAACCAGTAAGCATATGACAAATAATAGATGATACGTAATTGATGTGTACCTATACTCCCAGGTTTTATATATAGTGAATTTAGTGATAAATGAAGTTTTCTTTTTTGTTTTAACTTTAGTACATATTCTGTAATTTTCATAAAAAACCACCATGAAAGTGCAATACAAGGAGAATATAACAAAATTGCATGTGCCTGAACATATTTGACAAAGTAGCAAAATGAATTTTGTCGTTTGCATGATGTTTTTTACATTCTCCAGCACTGTGAAAGCACAAATGAAAGGGGAGTGGATAGATTTAGGATGTAAGTGTCAGATTAGGATTGGGCCAATATAGGTGGTGAAGCAACCTATTCTTTCGTTTTGCTGCCTGCATACTGTTCTTTTCCTGTTCTTCTGGTCTCCACTGAGTCCATCTCCTGTGTTCTTTTTCCACCAGAAGATGAACGGTCTCTCCATACGAGAGCTATGTTGCCTATTCTGCTGCCCCCCTTGCCCCAGCCGCATTGCAGCCAAACTGGCCTTCCTCCCTCCAGAGCCCACCTACGCACTTCTACCTGATCCAGATCCAGGTTCTGGAGCTGGAACTGCCACTGGCTCCAGCTCTGGGGCTAATCCGCCACCTCTTGGAGCCCCGGGACTGCGTTCCCGGATGAGCGGGGGTAGCGGAGGAGAAAGAGGAAGTGGAGGAGGAGGAGGAGGAGGTGGAGGAGGAGGTGGTGGAGGAGGAGTTGGAGGAGGAGGTGGTGGAGGTGGAAGCGAGGGCAGGTGGAAGCTGCATCTGACAGAGAGGGCTGAGTTCCAATATTCGCAGAGAGAGCTGGATGTGACGGATGTGTTCCTGACCAGGTCTAGCCGAGGGAACAGGGTTGGATGCATGTACATTCGCTGTGCTCCAAATGCCAGGTGACACACACACACACACACACACACAGATACATACAGTTAACTGTATAAATGATAATCCTTGTGTGTATGTTTCTTGTGGCTTAGTTTTTCAGTCATACTGTAATGCTCCATGTATTTCCTTCCTAAATATAATGCCGCCCAGTATATGTAAACGCAGATTCGTAGTTTTGCTGTGTATGCTCGGCCCTCTGTCTTCCATTCTACTTGCCTGACTTCCTGTTCTGCTCTGTCTCTTAGGTTCACCGTGTTGTTTTCCCACGGTAATGCAGTCGACCTCGGCCAGATGAGTAGCTTCTACATTGGCTTAGGGACTCGCATCAACTGCAACATCTTCTCCTATGATTACTCAGGCTACGGCGTGAGCACCGGCAAGCCCTCTGAGAAGAACCTCTACGCTGACATTGATGCTGCTTGGCACGCCCTGCGCGCTCGGTAAGCAGGCACAAACCACGCTTCCATTGCACGAAAACAGCCAAAAAAAAAAAAAAAAAAAAAAAAAATGCTGTAAAAAATCTTTGGAAGATAAATCAGTGACCATATCATACAAGCATCCCTTCTGACCACCATGCACTATCTCTTATCAAGCAGGCAGCTGATTGGCTGCTGATATGTTGTGCTTTGTATGAAGTAGTAGCAGCAAACAATTAGTGAGCAAATTTTAAATAAAAGATGTAAATTTACATTTCTTCTGAGCTTTTTTTTGTTGTTGTTTAGCAGTACTTGACTACTGCTGTACTGTGTTTATTCTCTTCCACATAGTACTTTATGTGGTATTAAAATGTTCTCTTCTGTAGGACTGACAGGCTGACTAAACCATGTGAATTTGCATGAATATCTGATCACTTGTATGTTGCTCATCAGCCAAGTTCATTTTGCATCTCTTACTTGCAGGACAAAAGAGATTCTTGTTCTGGTGTTGCTTACTAAAATGTATGTGTTCCAGGTACGGCATCAGTCCTGAGAATATCATCCTGTACGGACAGAGTATCGGCACTGTGCCCACGGTGGACTTGGCGTCCCGGTTTGAGTGTGCCGCTGTGGTCCTGCACTCCCCTCTCACCTCTGGCATGAGAGTGGCGTTCCCCGACACTAAGAAAACGTACTGCTTCGATGCTTTCCCCAAGTAAGTCTTCTTCATGGGATGTACACAACATGTGTTTATACTAGGGCTGCCATGATGTCAGATTTTCACTACACGAGGCCAAAAGAATTCATGATAACGATATAATCGCGATATCTATAGAAAATTTAAAAATAATAATAATAATGCTATCAGTCAAATTCGTCCTTAAGTATGTTTATTGTGCATTTTGCCTCTCTACAATTCTAAAGGACATCATGTCCTTTGCTGTGAAGTAGGTCAGTGATTAGTGATGGCTTCATCCTGACATGCAATAGCCATGTCTGCTTTTCTTTGCTTCTCCACTGACTCAAACGTTAGCTGACCTGAATCTCTGGCTCTCTCTCGCTTCTTTGATGCTGCCTAACAAATAACCAGGAGACAGAAAATACTGTCAAGTCCAATGCCATAATAACTTAGCTTTAACAACACAACTAAGACCTTAATGTAACATTTCCCATTTCAGAGCTAGCAAACTAACTGCAACTTACTCTCTCTGCTGTGGCAAAATCTGCAGGATGATGGAGGTGAAGGTGTCGCCCCCTTTTGCAGTTACTGTCATTCGGCATTTCCTGCAGATTGGGGCGTCTACCAACACCCTGTCTTTTTTACGGAATCCAAAAAAACTCCCACACTGGTGAGCTAACGTTTTTCGCGTTAGGGTAGAGTGTCTCGCTCTCATCTGTCATCTCCTCTGACATGATTTTGCGCAGCAGTAGTAGCCACATACTGTGGTAGTAGTTAGCTAGCTAGTTACTACGTCACGGAATGGAAAGAAACGGAAATTATTTAAGAGGCGCTGGAGTAGTTACATGATATCATCATATGTGTATTATTAACATGAATCAGTATTTCATTTTTTAAATATCACGGCTATCGTCAGTATTGGTATATCGCAACACCCCTAGTTTATACATCTACAAACCAAATCATTCACGGTTTGTTCATTACTCGCTGTTTTTCTTCCAGCATAGAGAAGGTGTCAAAGATCCCGTCTCCTGTGCTCATCATCCACGGCACCGAGGACGAGGTGATCGACTTCTCCCATGGCCTCGCNCTCCTGTGCTCATCATCCACGGCACCGAGGACGAGGTGATCGACTTCTCCCATGGCCTCGCTCTTTTTGAGCGCTGTCCCAAAGCCGTGGAGCCCCTCTGGGTGGAAGGGGCCGGTCACAATGACATCGAGCTTTACAGCCAGTACCTGGAGAGGTTACGGCGCTTCATCAACCAGGACCTCGCCGCACAGCACGCCTGAAAGAAGCCACCTCTCTGCGTTTCCATAGATATGCGAGTGTGTATGCGTGTGTGTGTATGAGACAGAGTGATAGAGAAGACATCAGCATGTTTTCAGGCTATGGGTGAGAAATGCATTCAAAAAAGGACGTGAGATTCATGTCACATCTGGCGTCGTCTTTTGGGGCAACGCACGTTTGTGTTACTTTTTCAACACAGCCTGTGTTCAGCAACTTGCTGGTGTTTAGCTGGAAAGCTGAATATTTGGAAGTAATGCGTCGTTATGCTATCACTCTATGGTTGGAGAGTGACGAAAGACGAAAACAAGAATGATCTGAAATCGCCATCAGCAGCCATAGATTGGAGCTGTAAAATATTAGCTTTGGTATGTGTTATAAAGTAAGACAACACGCTTTGTCCAAAAAGGTGCACAGATTTGACCAAAAAAAAAAAAAAAAAANAAAAAAAAAAAAAAAAAATAGAAAATACTTTTTAAGTGTGACATGCTAGTGAATGTGTGCAATCATGGATGTAAGTGTTGAGTGTATATTTGTTTCTCCATGGACCTGTGACACCTGAATAATGTGTGTGTGTGAGTGAGAAGGACTTATTAAAGAAATGAAGGACATCCTGATGACTTGGACAAGTGGAGGAGGCATATGGAGACCTATCAGAGTAAACCTTGATGTTTTGTTTTTTTTTTTTTT
>VXCM01000187.1:396409-432844 GCA_014773175.1 Lucifuga dentata
CCCCTACACCCACCCCCACCCCCGTTAAACAACATCCATCTGACTGTCAGGGCATTTCCTATGTTGTTGTCCAAATAACTCTAAGCTACTCCGTGTGGTTTGGGGGTTCCAGCTCCTTTCCTGTGGGCACACACGGACGAGCCTGGATCACTTTCATTCATTTCTGTGGCTGTTGTGCGTCTCTCATTTTCTTCTTTCCTGCTTGTGACTCCACACATTGAAAAGATTCACAGAATGGCCAGTTTCCTCTTTGTTTTGGAACGGCCGCGTCAACGTTTTTAGCCTTTTCCTGGTCGCAGAGCTGCCGCAGCAAGTTCCAGGGAATGATTTGAGACACTTGCACGACTCTTTCCCACTCAGCCATTTGTTTTTCTGAATGACAGGGTTGAAAGGAGGTGCATGGTGAATGGATGAATTAGAAACAGGCCATTGAGAGTCATACTGAGGATCTGTCTGGTTTATGAGTATTTTACTGGCGTTACTGAAAGAGTTACTGAATTGCAGGGTTTACTTGGGTTAAAAAATGATTTTATGTGACATTTTCATGTCACATCAAATTGGCTGGAAACAGAAAGCCGTAGCTCTTCGTTGTTTACTGTATACGAAACTTAAAGTGAAGCTCAGACAGACATACTATTTATTTGAATCACGTGTAACTGGTGAGTGACCTTGGAATATTGTGGAGAAATCATCTGATGATTTTTGGAGCTTGATGCTGTGGTTGGACTTAGATGTTATATATGTACAAAATAACATCCATGAAGGGGCCAAACTGGCGAGGATTCTGTCTATTTACTTCAGAATGAAAGCTCTCCTGTGAGTTTAACTCGTAGTCTTATGCTGCGTTCCAGTTACCTTGGAACTCGGATTTTTACGACCTGCTACTTAGAAAAATGCATTGGAACGGCTCTTGAAGTCGGAGCTCCGACTGGGAAACTCGAACCAAAATTATGTACCCCGACTTCATGAGTATGACGTCACTCAACATGGCAGCGCCCGTGGAAGCGAGCTTTATGAATGGAAATGATCAGCTANGAGTATGACGTCACTCAACATGGCAGCGCCCGTGGAAGCGAGCTTTATGAATGGAAATGATCAGCTAACAGGCAACTAAAGCATTTTTTCTTGCTTGACATTAAAATTAAAAAGTCAAATATCTCGCCAAGTTGATTATCTACAGTGTATAATAACTGTTTGCCATAGATACTTAAGTGTAAATAATTTCAGAACATTTACTTCTCTGCACAAATGTTTAACACCCACTGTGATCAATATCATTGTAAAACAACACAACCAAACAGTTCTGTAATCTAACTTTACTTTAGTTAGCCTTTATTACTGTATATTTAATCTTACAGTATTTATTGCCGTTCAGCCATGCTTTTTTGTTTACATTTGGCTGGAAAATGGTTTGAGGTCAGAAGTCAGAAATTACGACTGGGAAAAATCCGACTTCCCACTGTAACTGGAGCGCAACATTACAGCACAATTTGCTTTCAAAGTCAAAGTCGTGCTCATCGCGTTGCGTAGACGGCTTCTTGTTAGCACCCGCCCCTTTCTGTCGGCTGTCCTGAGGCAATAACTCAGAGTGTGTTTCTTGTATTGTAGGGCCATGTTGTTAGTTTGTTTCAGAGCTTGCGTGTTGGTGTTATAACTTATCATGTGACATAGATTGGGTGCTAGGTCAGGAGATCACGCCTGTCGGCTGCGTTTAGCCGCCGCGGCCCCTCATGTACAGGAGCTCTCTTATGGGTGGCAGCACGCTTCATGTCTGACCCAAGCCATATTTGAGCCTCTCACTGTTGGTGTGGTGCAGGTTCCACCACACACACACACACAAACACACAATCACACTTTAAAATTCAACACATACACAGCATACATTCAAACATGCACATATGTGTACTGTAACATGCAGTATATTTACACATTTATAAATATCAGAATATCAGATCAAGCATGGCAAAAGCAGGTCTTAAGTTCAGCACTATTGTACAAAGCATCCAAAGTGTAATAAGCGTATAAAATGTAAGTTTGTGTGTCTTTATAATTATGGACTGTCTTCTAGGCCAGCATAAGGATACAAGAATCCCATTTGAAAAACTACTCGTATGTTCCTGAACATGAAGTAGTTTTCACTCTCGGCTCATTCAGATCGATGCAAACAGTCCGGCACACAGGAGGCCCGTCAGCTGCAGCGGTAGTTGCAGCATCTTGTTAAAGGGAACATATACTGAGCTAGAAGTGATCCGATTACTCCATTTTTGGGAGTACGAGTGGGTCTTAGTATGCGGTGGAAGGGTTACCAGAGCCCACTTTTCCTCCTGTCTTTTCCCTCTCATCCCATGCTTTGTGTCTCTGATGTATAGATATTGAAAATCCTTCGCCATCTTGAAGCAGGGGATCTGAGCTATCATATCAGAGAGAGAGAGGATTATCCCATCTCTCCTAAAGCAGACAAAGGCCTCAGTTTTTTCCTGGATGGGTCACGTTATCAGGGAAACCACTGGATCCACCTTTCGTGGGGGTTTGGTTTAAGAAACAAGGTGGAAATTTTCAGTTTTATTAATACACCACTATGGTTAAAATATTGTATCCTCTGGCTCTGAATGTGTATGGGGGGGTGGTGGNGGGGGGTCAGATAATGAAACCTGTATGCATGTCTATTGTGTTGCAGAGCAAGTGATGGGGTGAAGTTATCTCTATTATGTATTCATGTGAGGGTAAAGCTGAACTCATGGCATTGGAACATTGAAGCGCTTTTTAAAAAAACGGGACATTTCTTTGAATTTTTTTATCGCTGATACTAACTGATGTATTTGTCATGAGTTTTGTGCTAGAGTTTGAAGGGTGGGTGGGGGGGCTAGACAATATTAGTGGGCTGTTTATATGGTTACTGTACTTACCTATTCTATTCTTTGTATTATGATTTGTAATTTTATGTTGCTTTTTTGAACTGAGAATATGATGTAATGAAATTAATTAATGGGACTGAATCTTGACCTTTTTATGGACAACAAAATAAAAAAAAATCAATTATGTACAAAAATTAACTGAGATATTCATGTTTTCAATTTTATATATATATATATATAATGATAAAAAATGATGGGATTTAATGATGGGATTTAATGGGAGACACTGCCCTCTACTGGCATATCAGTGTCTAACAGACAATTCCATTTAATTACAGTGAATCCTTAATTTCATAAACAATTTATTTAAAAAAAAAAAGCAATCATAAGACAAGTGTTTTGCTTTATTTTTAATATATCTTGATGATATTCCCTTCGTTTTACATCAGTGCCAGTTGGAGCTCAGCTGTTACTGGCTAAGAAATAGACAGCAGACTGCCGTCATATGCTTTTGATCTGTCCGAGAATCAGAACCAGAAATATTGTGCTGACAAAGTCATTCATCTGCAGAGCTCTACACATGTGACCCATGGGTCCCAAAGCATTTCAGTGCCTTTTCTAAGCTGCCATCCCCGCAGCATGTAACATAGCTTTAATGTATACTTTATGGGGATACATTCATCTGATAGTGATACTGAAACATATGTCAAATGGACAGAGTCTCAGTGCTAAGAAACTTTTGGGAGACTGTCTAGACGGGGATCAGGATCATCAGAGAGTGGGACTTTGCACAAATTCCTAGGGATTTGTATGTCGTCGTCTCCTGCCGATGGGCTACACGTCTTGGTATCTGCAAAAGAGAAAGAAACAGTATGAGGAGAGAAGCATATTATTCACTACACGCATTAAATGTCCATATTGTAGGAGTGTCTGTAATGTGGTGGAATGTAATCAGATCATAGTTTTAAGTCACCACATTATCATTTGTGAACCAGTAGAACTGCTCTGATCACGTGTGACGACATAATGATATACAACAACTTTGAAAGTTGCCAAAACCTGTTTAAAGCATTTGACATGACATCATTAGTCCTCAACAAACTTCCTTTTGTGTCCTAATTGTTTTTCTATTGTTTGGCTTCCTGTTTGAATTTCTTGACGTGCATAGGTGTGTGTGTGTGTGTGTGTGTGTGTGTGTGTGTGTGTGTAACTCACTCTTTGTTTTGAAAGGACAACTCAGCCAGAGCTCCTAAAGAATTCAGCTGCTCCTCTAACGCAGTGATCCTCAACCCAATGTATCCAGATGCCAATAGGAGTAACACCAGTCTACACACGCACACACACACACACACACACACACGCACTGAGGAACTTTCCTTGTAGCCTTGGCAGTGAGTTTGCTGTCACGCACTACTATGCACTCTCATTTTGTGAGTACAGAAAACTAAAGTTGAAAGGACAGTTTAAGGTGGTGCAGCAAGATACCACTTATCTATCTGGTTCCTAGGCAAACATAATGTGATTATACTTATATACACCTGTGTAACTCTATCTCCAAGATTATTTTTTTGTTGAAGAGCACCTAGCCTGTCCAGAAAGATAGCATACAAAAACGTGTATCTACAGGGACAGGATGTTTGGGTTCATATTTTCCTCTGTTGACCCTTGTGACCCACAGCACTGCATATTTTCTGTCTCTCTGTGCTCTATCCATGTGTGATTAGCTACATCGGCTGTGGATGTGGGTGCTGTGTGTCTCAAGAACCTGAATTGTGAACTGTTGGGAAACTGTTAGGTGGGGGCCATGGGTATGACTAGGATCTGCCAATTCTTTTCTAAAGGAAACAGGATATATAGCCTGGGAAGAAGGCTGCCTGAGAGTTCCAACTACCCATTTTCTCCCCCCTAACTCGACAACCTATAAAACATACATTATGCAGTGGTTCTCACTCCTTAAGTACTGCAGCATAGATAGTTTCCATCTCTCCCTGCTCTATCCTCACCCAATTAGCCAATTAGCTAAATCAGGTGTTCATCCAATCAAGATGTAGTAATCAAGAAGAGAGCCCACCTGATTTATTGAATCAGGCCTGGGTAGAGCAGGGAGAGATGGAATATATGTAGTGCGGATTTGGAAGGGATCCTCTTTAAACCTTTCCCATTAAGAGGTTTACAAAGCAATATTATGCCTAGCGAGCAGCACAGATGAAGCATCAGCTGTGATTATGAGGATGAAGAATACTCACAACATCATATAGATGTAGAACAGACCACTGAGATTCCTGATTTCTCGGAGGAAAACGAAGGGTGCAATCCTCTCGGTGATCCTCCAAATCCACGCTACAGCTGATCAATAGACAGATCATCAGCTGATTATTACCTGTGTAATGACATTCTCCTGGGTGCCTTTTGGGTATTATTTGTGTGTACTCACGTGCGCCTCTGTCGTCTTCATCTGTTATGCTGCTTTGAGTGGAGAAACTGCGACTTGTAGGAACTGAAAAGGTACAAATGTATGTAGTTGCATTCATTGTTACTGTCAAGTTATTGCAGCTTAGCAATAAAAGCCTCAGTATCATTACCTCAAACACAACATTACCGTCTCCTACCAAATACTGCAATTTAAAATTAAACTCTTTGCTGAAAAAAAGGCATTGGAAAATCCTTCTCCATCTTTTTCTATTTATATTATATTTATATCTATAAAATATCATATTAAATATTTATCCACAAGAGCTAATCTATCATATTAATTGTATGACTGAGTCAGGTCAACTGGATTCAAGTGTTTGATTCTGAATTCTGATAATTCTGATCAGAATTAAAAACTTGAATCTAGTTGATCTGATTCAGTTTTCATACAATATATCGACCTGACTGGATGACTGAGAATCTTCATCAGAACATTAAACAGCGATGCTTTCTTTATCATTTTCTCGTCTCCTCCATCCCAACTTTTGCAGAATTCCTCTTACCTTCATTGGTCAGGTGAGGAAAGCTGCTGTCAAGACAAATGCTGTTCTGTCTGCTCAGACCATGATCCACACTATCATCTAAACTGGAATAATTGGAGACCTGCAGAGGACAGGAACGCTGATGGTTAAACGATCATGATTATTCAACTGTTAATTTAGTTTAGTTTATTTATTTACACATCCATAAAGAAAAATGCAAAATTACATAAGCAAAAAAGGAAATGTGATGGAGAAAATGAAAAACCCTCAAGGCAAATTCTCCAGAACATGCATGTAACTATTTAATTTATAGAACAATTAGGAAAAGAAAATAAGAAAAATAGATAATAAAATAAAATAATAAAATAACATTTGAAATCTTTTAGAATAACTCAGGCAAACTCAGACAGGCTCAGGCAGACTCAGAAGGCAACATACATGAAAAAAAGAAATTAAAGTGAAAATCCATGAGGATAATATTGTTGAGAAAGAAATAATCCTTTCACAGCTGTTATGAAATCCCTACAATCCCTTGTTGCAGTAAACCTACCAAATCCAGATCAGAGACATGGGGGCTGCTGTTGACACTCTCCCCCATTTCTCACACACACACACACACACACACACACACGGTCATGTTTTATCTTCCACATGAAAAATGACCTTAAAGAGATGATGCACACAGATGGCTGCAGCACCTACAGTACCTGCGCTTGTGAGCAGACGGTGTGTAGGAGTTTGTAACACTTCTCACGGTTCCTCAAATACGCAAAGGAGTACTGAGAGAGAGGCAGGAGAGGAGGAGGATTACTTCGATAAGTCCTGTAGCTCACAAGCACTCCAGAAACATTTTCTGTCACCGTGAAGTCTACATTTATCAGCATGGACTGACCTTCTCTCCATCAGCAGTTTGAATGGACAACATGGACAAAGCCGAGTTTTGTTTCTTAATCTTCCACACACTGGATGCAGGGATCACCACCTGCAACGTGTGGAGAGGAAACTATGCTTACATGATGTTCACAGACTTACTACAGCAACATTTCCCTTAAAAATAAAATACAAATATTCCCAATGTGAGTTTTATGATGAATCCACCTGGCTGGAGCCTGAGCTTAAAGAATCAAGGGAAGAAACTAAAATGAGATGAAAGTGAATTCCTAAAATAGTTGAGTTGAAATCCATTTAATTCTCCTTTGCATTTTTACCATTTTAATTGAATGTGGCTTTTAGTTGGCACCTAAAAAAGATGCACTGTAAATTAGTGATTAATTTTTTGTTCCTTTTATCAAGGATTTTTTTTTTAGAGTCATGCAGGTGGCAAATAAAACAAAAATTCAATGACAAGCAAAATTGCAAAAATTACTTTTGACTCTGGGAGAGTTAACATCCTTTGGGGAAAATGAGTTTAAAAGAAAAAGTAAAAAGTCACAGCAAATTCACATTTATCTTGGCTTATCTGGGTAGTTTTTACCTTGGTGTCTTTCAGCAGAACAGATGAATAGAAACACACATAGTTTTCAGAAACAAAGAGTTTTCCATGGTACAGCACTTCCTTCTGCAGGGCACAGGTGAGTGCTACACACACACACACACACACACACACACACATGAAAAAAAAACACAATTTAAGGTAGACAGCCTCAAAATTAATCACAATAAAAACCCTGAAGTAGCACCTAAACAACAGATGCATGCTTGTTGAAGCATTTAAAGTTGTTTTTTTTTTTTTCACTGACTGCAAACTAAGAACCAGGCGGTAGATAATAAGACTGCAGAATCCAGCACAGACATGAGGGAGAAACAGGAAAAAGGACTCAATGTGAAGCAACATCAAGAAATCAGCAAGAGACTCCTGACTTCAGTCTAACTCACCGTGTGTGGCCTTCTCCTCCTCAGAAATTTCTTCAAACAGTTTGTGGAAGGTTTTGTTGTGTTTAAGGAAGCTCTGTGGAAAAGATGGTTCATGTGTTCATAAATGGTGTCATTCTTCAGGATTTTGTGGAATAAATAAGCAGCATGCCAGTTGTTAATTGTGTGAAAATGTCTTCATTTTTGAGCGCAAAGCTAAGGAATCACATATTCATATGCAATGGAACAGGAAGGAGGAAGAGGATGTGCTAGATGTTTTGAGGAGGACGTACATTTGTAGAGATAAGGCCATCTGGTCTGTTGAGGTTCTTTTCTGTGTTGGTACCTTCCCTGAGAACACATAAAAGGTCAAATGCACCAAGGAAGCAGAAATGGATGGATATGGATGATATTAGAACTGTGGGTACTTCTGGGTGCTGAAGTTTTATCTCCTCAGATTTTTCATGAACCCTACTGTATATAGGCTTGAGTCNACTTCTGGGTGCTGAAGTTTTATCTCCTCAGATTTTTCATGAACCCTACTGTATATAGGCTTGAGTCTACCTGAGGCTTGTGTTGAGACTGCGGCTCAGCTCCTGGATCTCCAGTTGGGCCTCATTCAGACTCTGGCTGGGGTTAGATCTTTTACTTAACCTGCTGCCTCTTCGAAGGAATCCAACTCCATCCAGACAGCTGTGGGGCAGGAAAGAAAACATCAAGCCATACAAAGGATACCCAAAAATGTCAAATGAATAAAATACAAATGCACAATCTCCCATGAATCCCGTGAACATATGTGGGAACTCAGTACTGAGTTCATGACTTCTGTGTGATGATGGCAAACATTTCATTATCGTCTCTGGGATTGCAATCGTCAGTTCAACTTGATGTCCCACAGAGATATTGAAGACACGATTTGTTTTGTAAAGTGTTCACAGCATCGATAAAAAAGGCCTTTGCACGTGACTCAAAGTTTTTTAAATCAATATTAGTCGAAAAGTAAGAGTTAAACTTGCTCCAGAGATCTCAGACATTGAAAATCTACAGTCTCGGTGGCTATTGGCTGTATTGACTTTCTCCCTTTGATTGGACTGTCAGCCTATTAGGCCTGTGGTTAGTCTGCAGTCTCTGAGCAACAGTATGGATTTCTGGAGAATGCTTTCACTTTGCTCAGCCACCTGCTAAAAACAAAACTGGTGACATTACATGAATTCCCATTCTAAGCCCTCCAGCTCTCAGAATGAATGATTTGAATCATCAAGTCACTCATCAAATCATGAATTATCACAGCAATAACAATTTATTGCTGATAAAATCATGATTGTTTTCTAATTTTAACAGCATATAGCTGAAAGAAGAAATGGACAAAGGTGATATATACTCACACAGAGCTGTCCAGTGAGAGTCTTCTGTTCTTCAAACTCATGATGGAAAATAAATCATACACACACACTTCCAAAGCTGCTGTGCATGTGCATGTCCATGTGCTCTGGTTATATGTTCAAATAAGGTGAATCAGTGTGTTCCTTTGGTTTGCTTTGCTGAAAGGAACCATGGAGCAATAAGAGGCTGGTTAGGAACAAAAAGGTAAGACAACTTCCTTCTCTCATGAACCTTTACACATTTAGGATTGGCTTGTTTTTGTTAGATAAACCAGTAGCATTTCAGAGGCGGGGAGTTATTTTCATAACCAATCAATAAGGAAGTACTATGAACGCAACTTTAGCACCACAGCATTGCCCTGCAGTGCATAGCAACGGTCGTGTGGGTGGCACCCTGACTTTTGTTGATCACACACACACACGCAAATGCTGCATATACAACTACACACAGGTATGCAGAGTCATGTGACCATCACAACCAGTCTGCTGATATTCAACCTGCTCAAGCTGCACAGATAGAGATCAGACAAGCTGCGTGACCAGAGAAAACACACCGACAGAGCCAGTGACGCCTTTTACATTTTTTCAGTTGTGGTTACATACATTTTCTAAAATTTACACCTTAAAAAGAACAAATCAAATCCAAAACTCCATAGCTCCACAGACATTCTATTCATGTCTGTTTATGAGTTTTGGCATCTTTTTCATGCATGCATCACGAGAAGCAGCTGCTCTGCTCATAGGAGATTTTTTTTTTATTTTTTTTTTTATAAATATAAGCATCTTTATTTTTAGAGTTACTACTCCTATAAATGCGCAGTAGCCTGTTACAAAAAGAAAAAAATAATAAAAAAATTAAAAAAAAAAAAAATTAAATATTACCTGCCAAAACAGATGCAACAGAGTAATGAGTAATGGCTCGGTCTATTTCTGTTTGTGGCTCATTAGAGATTAGAGAGGGGAAATGTGTATTTTCCTTTTTCAAATGTTCTTTTAGAGTCTGCAGGGAACTGATGTTAATGTGTTGTGTGACTTAACACTGTTTGGGGAAAATAGATAAAATCACTGAATAGAACAGCAGAATTATTTTCAGTACTACTGGGTTTAAAACATTTATGCTTACAGAAGAAGTTTCATATCATCATCACAGTCGGTGAAGTTTTTGCAGTTCAGGGTCACATTCACCTTTCTTGTGTTTGTATGTTGTATGGATCTTAGAAGATTTAGTCTCTATACAAACAGAAAAAGACGCATACAGCTTTCCCCAGGTAAATCTGACAATAAATAGCTATCTACCTTCTAAACAGTTAAAGGTGTCCAGTTACAGGCCTGTCCTGACAAATCTCAGCAAGGAAACAGGTAAGAGTCCTAGCAGCATTTAATTCTATCCAAGCATGAATTGTCTTATGGACAATATGCTCCCCCACATTCTCATTTCTTCCTACTTATTGTTCGATAAGTAGGAAGAAATACAAATAACATGAAACATGATCACATATATGTAGTAGCATTGTTCTACAGGTGTTTCTAACAGTGGAGAGATCCCAGTCTGAAACGATGAGGAAGATGCTACTGAAGCAGAAAGTTGCACTGAAAATTCAACACACATATGAATGTCTGAGTATGCATGGGAGTTATGCAAAGCTAAGTTTCATTATGTGTCTGATAAAATCTCCTTTCTCCTGCCCTCATGGTTTTGTGCTGCAGGGAGCAACATTCTTGTCATCTTTATCTCTTAATGATAAGCATACTTTTCTAAACAATACTACTGAATGCAAAGAATCAAAGGGTGTAAACGTCAGAGCTGCTTTTCAGGCATGAGTGCAGAAATGTTTCCGGCATATAGTGAATAAAGAAGAGTTGCTTTTCCTTTCCTGGTTCATGCTGCAAAGCAGAAGTAACGAGCCTATAACCAACTAAAAATCAGACAATTTCTTGACAACAGCTGGATTTTGTCTGAGTGCAGTAGTTAGTCACATTCCAGATCCAATATAGCGCCACCCAGTGGACAAGGAGAGAATAACTGAAGGAGAAAGAAAAAGAGGCAGGAAGACAAAAACCCAAAGGGATGAAGCAGCTCATTGTGCTGTATATCCAATCATCTTGCTTTTAATACAAAGTCGAGATACAATATCTACATCCATGGTTTGAAAGGAAAGAACAGGTACATAGGTGAGGGGGGTGGCATCATCAGAGCTGGCCCTCAATATATTTCATATGTTTCATGTGTGTGCCTTATATTTCTGTTAACACAATAATAATTACAAATTGAAGGAATAACATATTTTATATATGTCACATATTGTCAAGACTTCTGGACCACACATAAATTTCATATCAGAATAATTTTTAGATTTAAACAATAACTTCGAAGGGAGGAAAGTGTGTAGCTGGGTGAATCTCACCCACTCTGTCAAAAATACACTTGCTACCATGTGCTCTTCTTGCTGCAAACTAAATTTTGACAACTTGCAAAAGATTTTTTTTTTTTTTTTTTTTAAACCAACTAATCTGCTCTACATAACTAATTTCTCAGATGCCTTAACACCAATCATGGTGACGGGATCATCCCTCTGTGACTCTGATCACCACTGCTGTTGCTATGGAGATTGGGGGCAGGACATAAGAGGGCATCACTGTAAACATAAACTAGTTCTGGTTCTACTGTACATGTCTAGCTAGCTAGTTGGACATCAGTAATCAGTATCAAATGGCACCCTGCACAGAGGGTGCATCGTATAATAAAGCAAATAAAAAAGCACCAAAACTGACCATTAAAAAAACAAACTGCGACAATATCATACTTTAACATTGGCTCGCCAAATAAACAAGTAAACAACATCTTATTGGTTATATTTGCTAGATATCCCAAATAAATAAAAACAAAAGTAAAAAGTAACAAAATAGAATAATAAATATCTTAAAAAATCATATGAAATAAATATGCCAATAAGGCTTTCTTTGCAACAATAATAACTACATCACATCCACTCCCACGTTATACCTTGTGCTCAGGCATATGTAACTGCACTGTATAGGACTCCAATGATAGACTGTATGTACAAAATCGGTGAAAACGCCAAGATGTCTGATACACTGGAACACTGCTGTGCTCTTCAATCACGATGTGGGACCAGGTACGAGTATATGTCAAATTAAGATATATATCGATATCAAGGACTTGTGCAGTTGTACAGACAGAAGGGAAAACATCAGTCGGTTAAGTTGGGACATTCTGTACAGTACATTTTAGAAACAGAGAATTTATGTGGAGCTCAGTTTGGAATTGGCTCAGTTGGTCCATTGGTCAGAGTTCTGTTATTATTTTCCATTGTCAGTATGCTAGCCTTAACCACTAAAAAAGGGATTTAACTGCAAAGTAGCGCAATTCAAGTAGATAAGCTTGAGAGGAGGAAGATGATCGTGGCCAATTTTCATCTTCAACCATTTGACAACACATGCTTAGTACACAATGCAGAAAACTGCGTGAGCATGAGCAGCATGTGAAAACACAGCATAAGGCAAAGACATAAAAGCACACACAAAAAAAATCATGTCGATGTCTGCAGAAATAGTCTGAGAGAATATGGGGCAGTGAGAGGGAGAAAGGATCAAAGCTCAATTCCTTCACTGAGCATCTCTTTCAATAAGCCACTGGTGATCTGACACAATGGGACTGATATCAAGAGGAGCCGAGCTGGAAGATGAGCAAGGAGCGGAGCAAATAGCAAGCGAGCTCGGTTGAATGAACAATGCATTTAGTGACAAATCTAAGCCCAGTCGAGGATAAACTGGGCTCTAATCACTGTTCGAGACTGGATCGGAGAGCTTGAACTGATCCTTGGCCAGTGTGGAGAGCAGCCTCTACCCTGACCCTTGACCCCGTCTCTACTTATAGGCCACAGTTCAAATTCAATCTGCCATAGAATAGCATGGTTTCTCTTGGCACTGTGCGTAAGGAACATAAGCATCCACATGCTTCACCATCAGTCCTCAGGGTGGTTAATCCAGACTTCTGTAACCTAATCATGTGCTTCAAACTACAAGCAGAAGTACTTGTGGTAGCAGTAGACACCTTTGAAATAGACTCACAGACACATACCCCTTAGTACACCAAACTAACAGATAGAAAGGTGAGGAAAAAAGCCCATTTAGGGTGCAGCAAATATCCAGGCTCTTTGTGTCTTTGTTTTTTTTTTTTTTTTTTTTTTTTTTTTGTTTTTTGTTTTTTTTGTTATTTTATACACATTTAGTATTATAATTCCTGTTCAGAAGAAGTTTGTTTTTCACTGGTTCAAATTGGAGATAGCTGACCACAACACACATGTATTATATGTCCTTCACACTGGAACACTGAGGTAAGTATATGGATTACACATGGATCGTCTCCGCACCCGGCAGCTCTTCAGGGCATGTCCTGATGAGTGCAGGTGATTTCAGACACAGAGTTCTTGTTGCTGTTTTGTTGTTGCTTTTTGTCTTTGTTGGTGTACAGTTCATCTTTGAGTCTCACTCCCAAAGTTCATGTTCATGTTCAGACCATCTTTTTTATTTTTCTTCACTTTGTTTGTGGACCTCAGAGTGGTTAGATGGATGGATGGTTTTCTCCTCGTTTATGTTGCATAGTGGTCAAAGCTACCCAGGTACTCCAAAGCAGCCTGGTAGCAGAACTGGTACTCGTCCTGGTGAAAAACACACAACGGAGGGAGAATTGTCAAAATGTGTTATAAAAAATAGACATTGACCATCAATCCATGACTTACAGCTAAATAGTTAACAGCGCTATTTGGTCTCGTTTCTTAAAATCCTGACTTTATTTTACAATTATACCATAACCATGGAAAAGACTTGTTTCTGATTGGCTGCCAGATTGCAATAAGTGTCCCCTCAAGTGTAGTTTATCAACAGTGTAACCCTGTTTTAAGTCAGTGTGCAAGGGTATGCAGATCACCATGGCAACAATATTTCTCCTTCGTGCTTCCTTACCAGCAATGTAGTTTAAGTGTGATAACACTCTGAGATGTCCTGATATGTGAAAATAACAGATATTAGTTACTTGTGGGTTGTATTATTTGAAAATACAGTATATACTGCATTATATACTGTATTTGGGTTTGTAAATGTGCAATGCAAGAAATTATTTTCTAATATTACACCACACATTTAGACTGTAAAGGTAAGATTGTTTTTATCCCCATAAACATGACCCAAAGACTACAAATCAACAATAAACACTGTTAAATAAAAAGGCATAAGTTTAGAATTAGTTTTCTTAACTAAAGATGCAGAATTGTTTCTACACTTTTATGTTTTCTTTGTGTATTAAAGACTTATGATTTTTCCTCCTATCATCTGAAAATTATATAAATTTTTCTTAAGTGTATATCATCAATTGTATAGACAAAGTCACATTTTAACTGAATTTGTCCTATATTTGCCTCCTACAAATCTACAATGTAAAAAAGATATTTGTGAAAATCTTGACATTTCTGCTAACCCTGCCAATTATTTACAATCCTAAAAAAAAAGGATTTCTAAAAATATTCATTGTACTAAGTTACGGATTTTCTATTTGAAAAATTTCCCACTAAAAGAATTTGGAAAATATCACAAAAGCTAAAAAAAAAACAATTGGGATTTTTAAAGAAATATTTCACCAAAAAAGTAGGAAAAAAAATCCAGAAAAAAAGACTGATTTTACAAAAATTGGAAAAATTCCTACACACTCAAGTGCCATGTTTGAATGAGTCCTTTACGCTTGCTCTGCCCTGGTGTTTACATGCTGATTTACAGTCAGATTTTTCGGTGGCAAACAAAAACAAAATTAAAAAAAAAAAAAAAAAAAAAAAGGGCAAAATAGCAAGAATGGCCAGAAGGTTAAAACTGAATCAATAATATATGTGCTTGTACAGTATCTTTGGCTTGTATTTCCTGCTCTGCATAATGAATCAGTGACACCCACGTGTTCTGGTGTTTACCTCAGTCTGCACCATGGCTGGTCTCTGTGTCCGCAGCATTTTGACAGTCTGGAAAATGTCCACAGCTCCTTCATAACGCATCCTCTCCAGAACAATACTCAGAGTGATGAATACACCTGTCCGTCCTACGCCAGCACTACACACACACAGAAAAACCACGTACTTTGGTTTACCATGCTTTGACAGCAACGTGCTCTGTGATAGAAATGCAGTTACCATGCAAGCGAGAGTAAAGAAAGTTGACTCTTGGTTGATAATGATGAACTTTTTCTGAGTTTCTGAAATTTTTACCTGCAGTGAACGCTGATTGGTCCATCCTGGCCAAACTGCTCCTTGGTTTTGTGCACTTGGCCAATGAAATCGATGAAGCCCTCCCCAGACTTGGGCACGCCTTGCTCTGGCCAATCAGTGAACTGAAACTGACGCACTGTCCGTGATTGACCGTCCTGAAGGAGGGAGGACACGATAACAACAAAACCATGTAAATATCATTAAAAACTTGCAGGCTGAGTCGATCGGAAAATGTAGCTGATTTGTTTCTGACACAAATCAAGGCTTTTAGTCTTGATGTGTGTTGTTATAGTTCGTGTGAAACGAGTGATTATTCCAAAAGGACTAAAGAAATTCTCCTTGCTGTATTGAGTGAAGACTGAGACTGCCAAACCAATATCCCTTTTTTCCTCTAATGATTGCTGTTATCTGACCCTGGATCAGTGGTTGTGTTAACTCCGAGCTGTAATGTCAGTGTGTCTGCTATTGTCAACCACTCAGTAAGCAATTACATCTTTTCTCTTCTGCTCAGCCTTTCTGACTCCCCTTTAATGGAGATCAATAGAGCATCTGTCGATGTGGCGTCAGCGCACGACAGGCTTAACTGGAGTTATCTATGGCTGGCACATTCGTGCATGTGTGAATGCACGCGTGCATGCACACAGACAGACACAGACATACACATTCACACACAATGCTGTCAAGGTAGCACCTGGAGACAGCATGGTTGAATGGAGTAATGTAGGGCAGCTTGTCAATACCGGTAACCTGTTTTGACACACATGCATGCACTTGCGTGCGCACACACACTCATAGAGGCACACAGCAGCTCAATAGGACATGCTTTGTGCCGCTGATGGATGGGGAATCAATGAGATATGTCAGGGAGTGTGATGTTACACTGCTGTCTGAATACGACAGGAGAAGAAGTCATTAAAAAGATGGACACCACCCACCCTGGCATCTGTGACTTTAAATTCCCGCAGGATGTACTGGGGCATGTTGTACTCTGCCATGGGGTCCACCACAAAGTACTGATACCTGGCTGAGCGCTCAGCGGGCCAATACTGGTGACACTTCTCCTAAGAAAACAGAACAGGAAAAAGTCAGCAAACAATCAACAATAGCTGATAAGAGTTGTGTGTATTTGTGTGTGTATATTCGTGTGTGTATACTCTGTACCCGTCCCATTTCTCTCAGTTTAGTGAGCATGACCACTATAGTGGAGTTGTGCTCCCACAGCATCCTCCAGAAGTCCTCAGTAGTCTCAGCCAGTGGACCCTGGGTGGCAATGTAGCCTCTCTGCTGCCTACACACACAAACAAACACACAAAGTATGAAGCCACAGAGTTCAACAAGTCCATTACATGCACTTTTTCTATTTTCCATTTACTTTCATTCTCTCTCTTCTTTCGCTGCCAAGCATTACACTAAAAAAAGGGTCAAATGCTTGAGGCAAGAAGAAGAATGACAACATGCGTGCACAAACTCTGTGAATGGCTGAGTCATCAGAAGACCTTCAGTGTACTGGGACTGATGTGAGTGCCATGCAGCGAGACAAACAGTGTGTACAGTAAGGACAGATGTGATAGGAAGTGACATGTGGAAGCATTCTGGTGAAAACCTATCCAATCAATTTACGCATCATAAGAGAGCGCTGGGGTCAGGTCACATTAGTGTAATCAGGAGGTAAACATACCTGTATCCATCTATGTAGCTGGCATTGATGTAATCAGATCCTTCCAGGCCTCTGATTGGCTGAAGACAGACACGGGTGGTTTCATAGGGCATGATGTTGACGAGTCGGTTCTTGAATTTGTTGCAAGGTAGGTTGGCTGTGACAAAGCGGGATGTATGGGCTTTGGTGTTAGCAAGTCGCTGGAAGGAGAGAGAAAATGTTTGCGTATTATTATAGAGGTTTTTAAACTTCAAACTACATACAAATCTAATTCATTTAATTATTTTCTACCTTAAACTCCAGCTCCATGCCAGTGACGTGTTCTCCAGTCTCCACCTTGGAGAGTTTCTGCATGTAGGAATACAGACTTCTGGCAGCCACCTCGGTGTTCCCACAGGCCACAGCCTCCAGCAGCGCCTCATGGATGAAGCTGNTTCTGGCAGCCACCTCGGTGTTCCCACAGGCCACAGCCTCCAGCAGCGCCTCATGGATGAAGCTGTACTGGTCCTCCGTTTGCACCATGTAGTTCCTCTGCGAGCGCATCAGGGTGACATGACCATAGATATCCACAGTGCGCTCATGTCGAATCCGCTCCAGCATGGCATCAATAACAATAAAACAGCCGGTTCGCCCAACACCAGCACTGATGGAATGGTAAAAGGAATAA
This sequence comes from Lucifuga dentata, assembly GCA_014773175.1. Classification (NCBI taxonomy): domain Eukaryota; kingdom Metazoa; phylum Chordata; class Actinopteri; order Ophidiiformes; family Bythitidae; genus Lucifuga; species Lucifuga dentata. The sequence continues at coordinate 414,045 of VXCM01000187.1, forward strand.
ATTAATTGAAAGCATTACAGAAAGAAGTTAGTTTGTGATGCTTATGATAAATTTCTACACGTGTACCTGCAGTGGGCGATGATGGGTCCAGCGTCTGGAGGGTTGCAGGCTTTGACCCTGCGGAGGAAGTTGAGGAAGGGGGTGGGGTACTCTGGGACACCGTGATCTGGCCAGACTGTGAACTGGAACTGACGCACTTCTCTCCGCTCACTACTGCCACTCTGAAATAGTGGACAAGGAAAAAAAAAAAAAAGGCTTTACAATCCCTCAACTAATAATTTCTACATGTGTACAAGCTTTCTTACATGATTAAACATTACAACATAAAAACTATAAGCAGTTACAGGGACAGTGACATATTAGCACATTAGAAAGAGACACATTAGAATTTGTTTCATGAAGTCTCTCCAAATATTTCTCCATCCATCATAACTCCATTCAAAACACCATTTAAAAACACAAAAAGAGGAATTTTGTAGAGAAAAAATACAGATCAAATTCCACATATCGCTGTATTTTGATGAATCTAGAATGCAAACTAATTCTTATTCATTATTTTTCTGCTGTATGACAGGTCTCCTATCCTGATATTTCACAACAGAAAATCAGAGAAGCGTTGCTACATTTGGGAGCTGCAGCTGGCCTAATTTCTGAGTGTGTAAGTAGGCCAGAGTGATGGTCCTAGATTAGCCCTGTGCTAGAAGAAACACTTCTGCCTCCTACAGTGATCAAATCTCAGCGCCTGACACAGGGACATGGCCTGGTTTAAACACTCCATGAAGCTCAATCTAATCTCCTCCGCTGTTTTGTGCCACATTCCCTCTCACCATTGTCTCTCTCAGTGATGGAAGAAAATCTTAATTCATTATTATTCCTGTTGATTCTGGAGCCTTGAAGACAAAAAAAGAGTCAGAATTTACCTTATGCAGGGACAAAGTGCGAACACAGAAGGTGGCCAGCTCCATTGTGTCCAGCAGGGTGATCTGGATCATCCCATATGTCTCTGTGCCTCGGCTTGGCCAGTACTGGTCACACTTTATCTAAATAGATGAGAAGACATCTTCATCACTGCTGCCATTGTTTTCATAGCATTTCTCTTGGCCTAACAGCTCCAGACCTACTGGTGAATGACTGGTGCACTGGGGCAGATATTGGTAAGTAACAGTACGCCAGTGGCTTGAGCAGCTGATAATAACATCAGTGGATGACAGTGGTGGATGTGGGTCAGTGAATAAGGTCCTGGTTTCTCACCCGTGACTTCTCCTCCAGGCGTGTCATCATGACAACAGACGCTGCCCGCTGCTCCCACACCATCCGCCAGAAGTCTCCGAACGTTTCCGACAGCGGACCCTGGGTGGCAATGTAAGCGTTCTGCTTTCTGAAGCCATCAATGTAGTTGGCGTTGATGTAGTCGCTGCCCAGGATACCTGCTCACAGAGACACTTGTGAGGCTCTTGTTAAATCATAATCAGCATAAATGACATAGTCAATTAACCTCTATGTATAACATCAAATGACCTAATAAACTGTTCTAACAGACGGCTGCTGACTAGGGGAAGACAACAAACAAACAGCTGGTGTAGATTTCTGAAATCCGTATCAGATCCATTCTCCTCAGTTGTTCTGGAGCACTGCTGGCTGTACTTGAATGAACTCTCACAGTTTATCAGACTCATGCCACTGCACACAGCCGGTCATCAAAACTATTTGCAATTTCACATTTCATCCATCATGCAGCTCTCCTTCTCTATCTTGCCTCACTTCAGACATGCTCAGGCTCTCCTAGCAAATCCCCAGCATACTTTGAAAGACGTTAGTCAAAACAATGAAAAACAGGCTGGTGAACACTTCCTTTAACACTATGCAGCATAGTCCTTAAGAAACCTTTTCTTAAGAAGTCTTTTGTTTTCTACTTCTGGTACCTCCCTCTGGCCATGATTGGTCCAAAAGGCAGGGATCGACAGGTGACGCCAACTGGCCAATTACAGCCAAGCGGAAGAATCAGAAGTAGAAAAGACAAAATACAAAAGTTAGCCTTGGTGGCCCTGCACAAAGAATACCAAAAAAGCATGAATCATCATGTCTTGGGACTTGCAAAATGTCCTTTTACCCTGAAAGTTCTATTTCATATGAAGCACACTGGGGCCTTTAGAGTCTCTTTGTATTCTTTTATAACTAATTCTTACCATCTATGGGAGCAAGGATGACTCTAGTGTGGTCATATGCAATAACATTAGCGTAGCGGTTCTTGGCCTTGTTGACCTCCAGGTTGGAATGTTCCCAGGTGAACTGCTGACTAGGGTCAATGGACTGGGAAGAGGCAGGACATACACACACATTAATGCTCTGTGGTAGAGGATAATGGAATGACAGAGTGAGCTCCAGATCTCTAATGCAGACAAGTTATAGTGCAATAAATTACAGCACTGCATTAATAATGAGCATATAGTGTGTGTACACAGAAATGTTAAATCAGCCTAGCTTAATGATGTGAAGGTTTAACAGGCTTAAGTTCTACAAACAACAAGGATGTTATCTTTTCATTTGTGTTGAGTGATAGTGTATTTCTCACCTCGTACTCCTGAGACAATCTCAGATTGTCATTAGCTTTCAACAGCTCAATGTGTTCAGCCAGCTCACTGATAGGGATGGGTGGATGGCTCATCATTCCTGCATAGCAACAAGGGTCAGAGGACAGATGTTAAAAACAGCAAAGACGACAGCTGAATAACCAAAATTATTGCTGGTCAACATCCCTCATATGCAAAGGTGTAAAGATAATTATACAATGAGAGAGCATCACATATCATTAAGGAACACACTGAAGCAGAAAATCAATTTTGATCCATGTGTGAGGACAAAGTGAGGCGAGTCTTGTTTGTTTGTAAATTGTTTTTTTCTCTGATAAATTGCTTTCTCTGTGATCAGAGAAGCAATGACTCAGAGAAAACAAACAGACAGAAGACTAATTAGGATGGTTCTGCACACACACACACACACACACACACACACACATACACACACACACACAGGAACAACGCTATGCCTCCTACAGTTCTTTTTTTCCCACAGCTGGAGGCACAAAGTAGAAGTTAGCATTAAAAAGGCAACCAGCTACAACACTAAATCAAAGTCTATACAATCTTATATAAACATAATACGTTTCAAGTCAAGCTGAGAATGCATTCTCCTTGTTTCTTGAATTGTAATGCGTGTTTATGCAGCATGAAATGCATTTAAGTCATTCTGATCCTATAGAATCTCAGGCTTAGTGTACACGTTTGGTTACAATTTCTACTACAGCCCAGCCTACAGCTCCCACAAGTAATCACAACAAAAACGCTCCTGTCACAATCAAAATGACATGAGATAGCATCAGCTGGTTTTCCTGGAAATGAATTTCATCTTTCTCCAGCATCTCAAGAGCACAAATCTCAGGGGAGGAAAGGTGGGTAAGGAGGGAGCATAAGGGTTGCTACCACATCAGAGCAAAAATGCTTGTGATGGCTGAGAAGAGATGAACAGTTTTTTCCTAGATTTACTGAGCTGGAACATGTAAATGGTCACCAATCTTGTCGCCCTTCCACACTATCCTTCTAAAAGCCCCAACTAGAAAAATGTATTGTATGTAATTGAATGGAAAAAGGAAAAGGGACGTATAACATGCCTGTTGTCCTGATCTATTTAAATTTCAATCAATCAGATCAATTTAGTTTCTTTGTGCTGAGGTTTCAGTTGGTTGTGTTGGCAAGAACGGAGGCAATTCCTTTTACATTCAACCAACAACTTCCCTTCCCTCAAACCTGAATCAAGCATATTCAAAACAGACCTGACACATTTATGTTATTTCTATCTGTGCTGTCAATTCTGTCTGTTCTGAGGTGCCATCTAGAACCTGGCATGTGGAGCGTGGGTGGAGATGATTAGATTAGATCAGTTATGACTAAGCACTGACTGTACTACCTGGGAAGTGGCCATTTTGATCTCAGAAAAGGCTGGAAGCTGCCAGGTACATACTGGTTTCCTGAGTTGATGGTTGTAATGCAGAGGAGTGTTTTCACAAGCTTGCCTGCTTAATCTTACCAAGAATAAAATTAGTCCCATGAATATTTCATGATCACATCAAGAGTTAGTGGAAGTATATATTATTATTCAAACACAGTGTGTGTGTTTGTGTGTATTCCAGAGCACAAGCTACGTACCGGGAGTCTGGAAGTTGATGCGTCTCATCTCTACAGGGTCTGTGGGGTGGTGGGCCATCATCTCTGCATTACTCAAAAGGCTCTTGGTTCCAGGTTCAGAGTCCTTGCGCTTGCTGCTCAGACACCAGAGAGGTGAATGAGCCATTAGCATATAAAAGCAAATAGGGAGAGAATAGCAAGCTCAGTAATGGCACATCATTGGTATAGAAGCATCATTCAGGTATATGCCATGCGTTAACAGATCTGGTGTTCCAAGGCTTTGTACCAGCTCTCTGTAGAGCGTTTGGTATCAAGTAATTGCTGTGGGTTAAAATGACCAAAAAGCTTGACTTTGGTTTAATCTTACCTGTCAGGCTTGCTGCTTCCAGTGAAACAAGAGCAAGGGAAGAATAATTAGAGGGAGAAAAGGAAGGAAACAGACAGATAGTTAGAGACAAAAATCAATATTATGCATTAGTATTCAAAAGCCTGATGGCTTGCACAGATATCATGGGCCTCAGCTGGATCAGGCTGTTTGATAGCTGCCTGAAGGAAGAACAACCTTTACAGTGGAACAAATTTGATGTGTATACACTGAAAGTTGAGCATTTTTGCAATAATCCTAACAATCCTGACAGAAGAACTAGAAAGTATCTGGTGGGTGCAAAATCCCCTGAATACAAATTAATTTTAATAATAGAAAATGTTTTGATTGTTTTATCCTGCATCTAGATCCATTAGATCCTTTAAAATATACATAGTTAAGCATGCTGGGTGATGGTGGCAATGATTTTTTGGAGACTAGCTAAATCCTGTCTCTGAATTTTAGGACTTTGTAAAACGATAAATTGTGGCAAATTTTGGACTCATAACCACTGAGGTGTGACAGTTTAGATTTATCATGCTGCTGTAGCACCACCTATAGTTGAGATGCATTCATATCCTGTTGAATCACAGACATGTAATCAATATATTGTAAAGGGCGTGGCACATACTGTTAGCTGCATCTTGCACCTGTGAATCCATGAAAAATTAATTTTGCTTGTACACCTCACAGTTCAGAAATTATGAGGTAAAATGTAAAGTGCATTAGAAATGGCAGCACTATCAGCACCAAATGCCAATCTCTTGTTCCTTGGCCCATTATTTAATCTCCAACCAAATTTCACTGAAATCTATTTGGAGGTCTTGCCCAACGACTGCTGGGATAAGCTCTAGCCTCTGCACTGGAAAAGTGGGTACAGAGAATGGATGCATGGAAGTATGGATCTGTTTAGTGGTTGTTACTTTTTAGAGTTTTTGAGATATTTTTCTAACTAACAGAACTGAAACCGTCACCTCCTTGGTGAAGGGAAATATCAGTGGCATCTGCTTTTATCAGTGATAAGCAAAGAGCATGATGACAGAAATTCATTAAATCTCAGTCAAATGTGCTTTGGCATTTGCTTTATCTGGCCAACAAGTGTTGTCTCACGGTTGTAATTTTAGTGTTTTGTTTTATGGATTTCATCTCTCCAACTCACTTTTTGTAAAGGAGGATAGCAATGACGATACAGATGATGAAGACCACAGCCAGGACGGGTCCCACCACCCAGATCAGACCATCACCTGCATCCAGGGGCTGTGGGTCTGAATCTGGAGCAATGACTGTTTCAGTGTACGGGCTGGCCACATACATCTTCTGTAAAAAAAAACCCAAAACAAAACAAAAAAAAAAAAAAAAAAAAAAAAAAAAAACACAAACACATTGTAAAAGTGTGAAAGCAACCACTGATCACTGTTTGTGGGTCTATTTTTAGAGTGTTCTGAGACTAAATTAATATTACAGGAGTAGTTGATCATAATGTAAACTGTAATATCAATATAAATGCATTAAGGGTGGACAAAATAATAGACTGTTGGCAATATTAATGAGATCCAATAAGGCAATCCCAGAAAATCCCAGAAAAGTAACTTTTTGCATAGCTATTGTAAAGGATTGCATTAGATGATAGAGGTGTTGTAATTATGACCATTCAGTACGACTAGTTTTAATATGTGTTCAGGAGAGGAAGAGATCATATTTTAAAGATGTACATAAATGTACAGTTGCTGAAGTTTTTTTATTATTATGATGGATAAAGTAAAGTATTTTTATTTGTTATGAAGCACTTTTGGAAGAATATCCTCTGGGCTAAAAGAGTTCTTTATAAAAAAAAATCTAATCAAAAATAACATCGATCCTCATTCAAGTTGTTTATCTGCTTTCATTCTAATTCAAATGCACATATAGTGTGTGCGCAAAGCAGTATCTTTTCTATTGCCACAGTAGGCACACTCACTCTTTATTAGCAGTGGTGATGGAAATACATGAAGGTTATTGCCTTTTTGCTTACACCACTTTGACTGACGTGAACTTTATTGTTTTAGCTGTAAGGCTATATAGATTACAATGTAAAGTGACAGCCTGCAGGAGGGAAACATGGGGACTGGAGACTAAAGGAATAGTCATAAACACAGAAGGAAAACCAAAGTGACAAGGTTAGTTTCCGTACTCCAGTTGTTGAGTTGAGTTCAGCCAGGATGAAGAAGACATACTCCTGTCCCGGCTCTAGAGCTCGGTTCTCGAAGCCCCCGTAGTCCAGCTGGTCCCCCAAGGTGAAGAAGGCTGGCAGGGTGGCAGGTGTGAAGCGGGCAGTGATGTAAGCCCTACGCAGATCCACCTGCTTCTGCTGCCGAGAATCCCTCTGCCTCTGACTGATGTCTTTTAACAGCTGAGAGACAGAGGAAGATAGGAAGAAAAGATAGAGAGCGAGAGAGGAGACAAGAAAAGTGAGATGTTCCAATGTCTATGACTAATGCTTAAATGCTGATATTTAATTAAAAAGGCTAAGCGTTGCCAGACGTTATTAGCAACGGGATTGTGTTTCTGTTTATAAGTCTTTTCTTCCTTCCAGGCAGAGAAATCAGTGGGTGCTGTCATTGTTGTGGCTCTCACCTCCTCTAGGTCCATTTCATCTGGGCTCTTGAGGTGTCTGATGACACCACGGGCTCTCCTCAGTGGAACCACCACAACATAGACATTCCTGCAGGATCACAGGAAGACAAACAAAATTGTGGAATAAAAAATAAATAAATCTCCCTCCTGCAAGCCATGAAACCATTTTTATGGTTTCCTGAGATGGAGCGACATCTCGGACTCCCCCCCCCAGATTCTCCAAATCTTACTTGACAGGAATGCGAGTCTCCAGCGATGGCAGAATTATGGTGACCGTGGTCTCCGTGTCACGGCTATGGTCCATCTCAGGGCGGTGGATGATGACTGGTGGGGAGGTCTTTGCAGTGATGCGGTGGCGAAGACCTCCCATGTTGCCCTCAGGGGCTGTTATCTTGAAGTCATAGCTGGTGTCAGGTTGAAGGTTGGGAATTACTGCCTTTCTGAGGCGAGCATCCACCTCCATCTTCTGCCGATTATACTCCACCTTGATGATGAGAGAAGGTTAATTGGCAGAGTTTAATTTAGTAAGAGGCCACATGCTAAAATGCATTAAATTATGGTGCTGTTGCAGCACAGTATGCTGACACCATGTACATGCACCAAGTGATGGACATACTGTAAAGCGATAGGGGTTGCTGCTCTCTGGAAACTCCCAGGTCAGAAGAACACTGGTCTTAGTTGCCAGATTGACTGAAAAATTCCTTGGTACATCTGAGAAAGAAGAAAAAAAAAAACAAAACAAAAACAGAGTCAGTGGTAATGAAGCCTTTTATTCAACTCATGAGCTCCTCTGCTTTCCCATTGCAGACCTGGAAAATGGAGAAAAGGACGTGTCAGTCCGATTTGTTAATGAGACAAGAGAACATGATGGTTAGGAGATGGGAAGGTGACAAGGAGAGTGGATGGCAAGAGCAATATGTACAAAAACAGAACAACTGCAGAAATGTGACATGCCACTTTCTCAGGCATTCGGTGTAAGCTTGTGTTCCACTAATAATCCAGCATGTCAGTAAAGGCATCAGAAAAAGTGGCAGGAGGTCTGTCACATAAGAAGAGCTTACCTGGAGATACAGCACCAGCCTGTTTTACTCCAATTCAGTCTGAACACTTACCTTCTGTGTTACATACTGAACATCCAAGTGCTGCACTGACTTTTACCTGAGTGTTTGTGATAAGCAGTGCTCTTGAAGCAAACATCCATTAACTTTCAGCCTGCTTCCGCTGGTGGTGAAGGGTAGGTGATGAAGGTGTTGGTGAGTAAGCGGAGGAGATTGGAGGGGAGGGGAGTAGTCATATTCCCCTGAACTTTGCGGTTTTCAGCCTCTCTGAAGTGCACAGGTGGGGTNTCAACCTGTAAGAGCTGGTCCAGACTTAATTTAGTGTTATACCAAATCCACAGCAGTGGGAGCGAAAATGTGAAGCTGAACCAGTGCTTATGAGGTGAAGGGGGTTCCTGAGACCTGAGGCTAGCCCTACCTGTTTCAAAGGCTAGGGTATGGCACACCAGTGGTGGGCTGAAGGGGCCTGGCCCTGCTTTAGTGTGGGCTCTGATCTGCATCTCGTAGGCTGTGCTGTGATTGAGACCCAAGATTGTGTAGCTGGACTCGCTTGCCAGTAATGTGACCTGGCGTGGGCTGATGGGGAGGGCTGGTAAGGCAGAGGAGACAGCAGAAGGTTTGGGAACACCAGCCTCTTTGTAAGCTATTGTATACTCTGTAATGACACCATTACATTCCTCTGGTGCAGGGGGGAGCCAGAAGAACTGGAGGAAGCAGCAAGTGACATTAACAAAGTCAGTTATTTTGGGGTATCCCAAGGGTGGGTACTCAGGGATTATTATTTCCTGCTGCACCGCTTCACCGTAGCCTGCTCGGCTCTCAGCAGAAAGGACAAAGACGTAGGAGGAGCCCGAGGAGAGGTTACTGACAGTAAAGTTTTTCTCTCGACTTGTGAAATCCACTGTGGTGTCTAAAGAGGAATTCTTCAGGCCAAACCGTAGGCGGTAGCCTTCAATTTCCACCAAGGCCCCTTGGCTATCTGAGCTTGACTCAGAGCGCCCCAGAGGAGGAGCCCACTGAACCACCACCGATGGACCAGATCCTGGATTCACCCAAAGAGAGGGGGGGCCTGGCACTGCAAACAACAGTGTAGGCAGCAGAAAATCAATCTTGATGCATAAAAAGTCATATCATGTAAATCTTGGAGAAGAATTAAAATTGATTTGGCTGTATATTTACTGCTGGCTCTGGCTGCAGTTTACTGTAAGATCAATGCCTGAGTATGTTTGGTACTAAATCCAGTGCAGTGAACTGTATACTTATAACACATGCTTACCAATCCCTGTGGTCTGCACCAACTTGGCTCTGCTGTGTGCTCCATCCCCTTTGGTACTGTACGCTGCCACTGAGACAGAGTACAAAGTCTCTGCTTTCAGACCTCCCAAAATCATCTCCTGTAGGGAAAATCACACAACAGCCCTATCAAATACCGCAAACTCATTCTTTTCCATGTGACACAGTACACACTCAGCAGCACAATGCACAGTCTTTTTCTCACCCCAGGAAAATAATTTGTGAAGTAGCATATACACTAGATTTCTGAGATAATTGGTCTGGATGTCTCTTATTAAGATATTCAGGCTCAGCTAGAACTGACTAGAAACAAGTCTGAAAAGTGACATGCATGGTTGACACACGAAAAACATAATAGTTATACTTATTTCAAGACCAGTCTTGTTCTGAACAAGACTGTTATTGAGTCTTGACAGCCTTATTTTTCTTAAAACAAGTAAAAACTGAATTAAAAGAACTTAAATTTGTAGCTTTAGTACTTATGCGAAGCTAAAAACACTTCAAATTCTTTAGCTCGTTTTAAGGTGAGAGTGTTTGTTGTGCTAGATAGTTGTGATAGCTAGGATTCTTTTGAAATCATTTTTCACGTATTTAATTTAAATGAATTACAGTATATTTCATTTATTATTAGCAGGGGCTTTTTAGCAGTACAGCTGTCTCTTTTCCAATTATTTTTTATTATGAGCATCAATTAGTATTTATCAACATATAACAAATACATAACAGGCTGGAAGTCAGACTTAATGAGGATTTAATATTCATTTGTGACATTTTGGATGCATTATCTTCCGTGTATTAATGTTGAGTTTTAGTGAAAATGGATGGATAGTCTGCACTTACATATTGAGTCAAGTCATCCTCCTCCATCTTCTCCCACAGACGAGACGCACCCCACAGCCAGTCAAGACAGAGGAGAGACGGAATGAGCAGGAGACCTTTAACAAATCACTCCCAAGGTAAAAGGACTTGTTTGTTAATCAAAAAATGAACATCATACATCATTTACATCTTAAGTTATGATGCCACCTGAGAGTCATCCAATAAGAGGTCTTTGATCCAGGGAAGGTTACATGATTCACCTCTCTCCACACGGCTGTAGTGTATCTGGTAGCCACGAATCTCGCTATGCTGCAGCCATGGCAACACTGAGTGCCAGGTGACTCTAAGTGCTGAGGAATTGGGCAGCTGGACATCTACCTGGCGAGGGGCTGCACCGGGAACTGAGCGCACACACACACGCACACATACACACACACACATATGCACAATTAAGTGACCAATTGTCTAGCCAGTAAATAATCAACTAAACAATCAATACTATTTAGGTCTGATCTACAGCTCTTATCCTGGCTGCTGCATAAATACTCACCATCTTCATCAGTTCTGCAAAGCACAGGTGGACTGTTGGGTCCAGTTCCTTCTGCAGTCAGGGCTGCCATGGTAACATTGTACCAGCTCCATTTCTCCAGCCCTTTCAGTACTGTCTCCCCCTGTTGGGCGGGGATAGGAAGTCGCTTCACCTCCTGGCCCTGACTTCCTGCTTTCGCTCCAGACTCTCTGTGGTAGCTCAGTTCATAACCTGCCAAATGTGGAGGTGGCCTCCAACTTACTCTCAGTGAGGTGGAGCTGGCGCTCTCACAGGACACACCCTCAGGTGCAGCCAAGGGCTCTGATTGGACAAGGGGCAAGGTGTGTAATTGGCGAGGAGTGTAGGAAAGACCCATGAGAATGGGATAGAAAAGTAAGATAGGGAAAAATACAAGATAAAAGGATTGGCGATTAGTATAAAAAAAAAAGAGGAAACAATAAGAAACTCATGTAAACTGAACTGAAGGAGATAACACAGGACAAACATGAGCCAGGCAAATAATGGGAGGAACCACATAATGTAAACGCATAATGTTAGGCACAGAGCCTAATGAAATAAAGCAAAGAGGAGATTATCGACCCTGAGTGGACAACTTAATTATACCCAAGGAGAATGTGTATCCAATAGCCGATGATTGCATTTTATCCTTTGGCTGTAGCTTGTGGCATAAAAAGATCTGGATTTATGAATGAAAAACAGATAGTCTTTTTTTAAACAGCAGGAATACACAGCTCACTGCTCGGGAACATAGATAAATACATAAATTTCACAACGCTAGCCCCCATGGTGGAATAATCCTTGAGTCCTCAGGAAAATAGAGTGGTCTGAGACATTCCACTGCTGACTAGGATAAGGTTTCCAACTACCCAGTGAGAAGAAAACCTAAATAAAACAGATCTCACACAGAGATGGAGGGATTTAGGAGGCAGGTTGAAAAAGAGAGTCGGGGAAGAGAAGGCACTCAGATGGATACTGGAAGTCAGGACAGGATGATGAATTGTAGACAAGCGTTGGATTAGAAGTAGTTCTAGTTAGAGCAGGAAATTTACCGTAACAAACATACACAGAGACACTGACCCACACTCATGCATCTACATCACCACAGACTTCTCCCTATAAAATGTGGCCTAAATAACACACACACACACACACACACACACACACACACACACCAAGCCAAACAGTTTGTGTGTGAGCTTGCAAGTATATAGCTTGTGTGTATGTGTGGGAGTGTAATAGTCATAGCTGACAGGTTCAAGTATCTATCCACTCAGCCATACAGCCATTGTTCTGTTGGCCTCGGGGGACAATCTAGATGTGCACCAAAGCTTGGCGATAACAAAGCGCACATAACCTCCCTGGGAAATGAATTCTGCTGCATGAAATAGTCTGCTTATCTAGCACCTTCTCTTTCCTGCTCCCGACACCTCCTCCAGTGTACCACCTTGGTCTTTCTTTCTTTTTGAAAACAAGAAGAGGTAACCGAAGACCAGCTGAACATCTTTCGCACATTCTATTCTCAAATCTAAAAATGATCTGATTGTGAATACACAAAAAGACTTCTTGAGTAATTGTAAATACTTACGATTACTCTGAAGCGAAACACACTGTGCACGCTGCAGCACTCAGAGCTCTTTGCCTGACTGTGATGACTTTATTTATTCTTTTCCTTGCACCATTTTCTCTGCAATCTCTGAACTTTGTTTTTTGTCCCAAGAACAGATGTGAAATGACTTAATATGTCAGCACAAAATATCAGGACCTGGAGAGACACTTGCAGATGAAAATGACTGGCTTTAGTGAAGAGAGAGAAAACGAGACAAGGGAGAGAATCTAAATTCGACTTTGATGAAATACAGACTAGCCACTTACCTGTCGACAAAGCAGGCCAAACACTATCCTTTAATGCTCCTCACCACTGGCTGCAAGCCAGTGAGTGGCAGACAGTTTCATCCTTTCAAAGACATTAGACACTGATAGAGTGGAAAAAAGTGAAAGGGGGGTGAAGAAAAGGAAGACTGAAACATTAATCGGTGCTCCATCTCCATCTGTCATGATGTTTTGGTTGCGTGAGAAAGCAAGAGGCTGAAAAGAGGAAGAAAGGCACACTCAAACATAAATGGATGGATGCAAGTGAGGTTGGACAGATCGGGAGATAAATGAGATAGATGGAGAGATGCAGAGATGGTTCGCATGTTTTATCATGTCTGGAGCAAAGGACAGTATAGTATGTTGTGTGTATGTGTGTGTGTGTGTGTGTGTGTGTGTGTGTGTGTGTGTGTGTGTGTGTGTACAGGACAAATTATTTGCATGACATTTGTGTACAACCATGAAACAAAATACAGCTGAAATTTGTAAAGTCTTGTGTGTTTGTGTGTGTGTGTGTGTGTGCATGTGTATAGTATGTGGACCCAGTCAAACTGAGACATACTGGCTTGTGATGTCCTCTGCACCAGCTCGTTGGTGAAAGCTCCAATTCCTTTGTTTGAGATGGCGGCCAGGGAGAAGGAGTACTCGGTGTTAGCTTTCAGACCCTCTACTGTGTAAGAATTTCTCGGCCCGAAGGTCAGCTTCTCCTGTGTGTCAGGGAGGTGCAGGGGAGTGAAAAGAGTGAAATAGAAAACATTAAAGGACCATACCAGTCAGTTTGCATGTTTGAGCCTAATATATTCAATTTTCATACGCATAATGTTACTGACAATCATTTCCCAAAGCATACTACNTCGTTGGTGAAAGCTCCAATTCCTTTGTTTGAGATGGCGGCCAGGGAGAAGGAGTACTCGGTGTTAGCTTTCAGACCCTCTACTGTGTAAGAATTTCTCGGCCCGAAGGTCAGCTTCTCCTGTGTGTCAGGGAGGTGCAGGGGAGTGAAAAGAGTGAAATAGAAAACATTAAAGGACCATACCAGTCAGTTTGCATGTTTGAGCCTAATATATTCAATTTTCATACGCATAATGTTACTGACAATCATTTCCCAAAGCATACTACTGGCTACTGGAACGGTGAATTAAAATAGTTTTTTCCTACCTTCCAGACTGCCATTGGTTTCAGTTCATTCTGGTACGCTATTAAAATCAACTTGTTGATACTTGAAACATTCTTGGGATAGGTAATCCATACAAGATGTGTATTCAGGATGTTTTCGAAGTTACGTAATTTTGACATTTAAGCACAATAAAAAAAGCAGTCTCCACCTGGGAATATAGTCCCAAAAGAAGACCTGTATTTATCAAAAAATTTTAATGACCATGACTTCATAAGGCTGTGTAACTATTAGCAGGCAAAAAACATTGATTTTTAAGGTGGGTGTATTGCTTGAATATTTGATTTTGAACGATTAAGAGATTTTGCAAAATATCAGGAAAGCTGAAATACAGTTTTATCCTTTGGAAAATGGTTGTCAGTAACGTAACATATATGAAAATTGAATATATTAGCATGCACAATGGCCAGTATGGTCCTTTAAGGAGAGGTGGTCACCCAGACACAGCAGTGTTTTTTTTTTTTATTTGTCCTCTTATTCGTCTATCTTGTAAAAAAAACAAAACAAAAAAAAAAAACAAAAAAAAAAATAAACAGGCAGAAATACAGAAGAGGTCTTACCAAACTGCCGAACTTGACAGGTTTGTAGAGCAGCTCATAGTTGACAATCCCCTCCTTGGTATAAGCAGGTTCCCAGGTCAGTTCAATGCTAGTGTCTGTCACTTTACCTACTTTAAACTTCCCTGGTTGGCCTGGGACTGAAGGGGACAGGAAACACACAGACAGCCACGACCTTATCTTTTAATTTAGTGGTAAACATATTAATCGCTAACATCTACTGTATGTATCATACATACAGTATCATATTCTTCATCAGTCTTGTATATTGTTGCTTTGTATGGGAATCTTCATAACTAATCAGCTAAGGATTTATCATGCAAATTCATTGAACAGCAGTACTGTGGACATAATTTTCTGGATCTATATCCATAGCTGGAAATATGTAAAAAAAAAAAAAAANTTAAAAAAAAAAAAAAAGAAAACTGCTGAAATATTCATGTACGCAATGCCATAAATGATGTGAGTCATGTCCCAGTGTATATTTTAATCTACCAGATCTGGATCAATAACTTGATTGAATATATTAACAGTCCATAGTCATGGGATATTCATGCCTAAATTTTTCATTTCGATTGGGGTTGTAGTTTTCAAGAAATGATGACAAATCTTACAATGTTAAAGAAAGTGACAAAATTTCTGTATTTGTATCCCGATCCAGAGCTGCCTCAAAATCTCTGAATTGGAAAAGTCACACCTATCTACAAAATTTCGTCAAAATCTATTATTGTTGATACATATTGCTAAAAAACAGTCAGACAGATGCTGGTGAAACCCATAACCTCCTTGGCTATATTTCTTATTACAATATTTTTTAAATTCTTGCATTTTTACATCAAATCTTTTCATTTTTTGGAAACCTGAATATTTTAACAGTACCTCATAGCACAGCAGTAGGTCTGCACAGACATTCAAACCAAAAATACCGTCACAGATTTTTGATCTTCCTTCCCTCTGTGCTTCCCATCATAAAAACCTGCAACTTCACAGCAGCTATCAAAGTGACATGAGTAGCACCTCGGGACCGAGGCACATTTTTAATCCACTGTTAATCCATGAAAACCCTGTTTCCTTCTCATTAGTCCCCATGGTTGTGTCCCACTAGCTGGAATTTACTCACTTTGAAGAATTCCTAATTTTTGACAGGTCAAGCTTATGCGCAAAGCATTTCACAGAGGATTGCTTTACAGCATTTGCATTAGTCACTCACGCTACGTTATATTTGTCACTCACAAATGCCAGTTTGTATACAAATACACACAAATATAGATACTTATTTATATTCCATTCCATTACTGTGCTACACAGAAATAAATAAAGTTGATTACACAAGAAGCACCTTACACATAAATATCTACTTCCACCAATTTTGCTTAAATACACACACACGCGCACACACACACAAACACACATGGGCACTTCACTGACCTCCAGGCATGACTTTAACATGGACGGGGTCAGAGAAGGGTCCATCACCCACAGAAGTGAAGGCTAGGACCTGGATAGTGTAGGTCTCAGAGGTCACCAGGTTCTGAATGGTGGTTATCACACTATCCTGGACATTATGGATCTGCCACTCATTCATAGGCCGGGATGGGTCCATGGTGTAGTACACACGATAGCCTTTCACCTAAAGTGGGTTGGGGGCACAGTTGAGAAAGAATTGCAATTTTAGTCAATGGTGGTGGGATTTTAAGGTCATTAATGACTGGGCTGTATTAACTGCTCTGCCACCTAATCCCACGATACTGGACGGACGGTAATCCATAATGTCTTCTTTCCACACATAACAAACTGGAATTCATCACACACAAGGTTGTGATCCACGAATTATTATTATTTTTACTAGCCCAGATGGTCGTGTGATTTGTTGGTGCAGTGTTTGTTTGAGGTCATTGTCATAAGGTGACGTACTCGTATCTTTCAAGCTGTTGTGCATTTGACCCTGATTAATAAACTCTGCCATCATTTTAACAATGACAAAATCTTTTCCAGTACAAGCCTTAGATGTGGTGAGATTCTAGTGCTTAAAATCACAAAATCACAATATTTCCTGTATAATTTGTTTATGGCTATTGGTCCATATGGTCCATTTAATCTGTCATGCGATTGTTCTTACCCACCACCTCCTGTTATTACTTTTTGATCCCCATATGCACACTACCCAGTCTTTTTTGGAGCATACTGTTAAAAATGCTAGAAAAAAATGCCTCTAGAGAGCATGCTTTTAATTCAGAGTTAAAATTACCCTTTCTTTCTTTAGAGAGACAGAAAATAGCTATCTCTGTTAAGATATAAGCATTGCAAAGGATATGAACCCTCACACTGGAATATTTAGACTTCGCTAATGTTTTAAACACATTTAGGTCAAAAGATAGAATAATTTGTCAATTGGATTTTTAAAATGCTGTCAATCCTTAGCCAGAAAAGCTGCATGTTCCTAGAAAATTTAAGACTGAGTTTTAAAAGGGCTCTAACGTTATCATTATTATTACTTCTACCACAAGAACCACAGCTGTACTTGTCCTACCTGGCCATTGGGTTCCTCTGGTTCCTCCCAGCGGACCATCACAGTGTTCTGAGAAATGATGTGGGCCTGGACATTTCGGGGTGGGCTTGCTGGGGCCTGCTCTCCTGTGCGGGCCTCCACGCGTGTAGAGGGGGGCCCCTGTCCGATGCTATTAAAGGCTGACACTCTGATTTCATATTCAGTATTGGGGTACAGTCCTCCAATGCTGTAGCGGGTGGTGGTGATGCTGTCTACTGTCTCATACTTGCTGTCCGGGCCTTTGGCTCGATACTGGATGATGTAGTAGGAGACAGGGTCGGGGTTGCCGGAGTCCCAGGTAATGGTCACACTGGTGGCTGTGGTTTCAGTGACGATCGGTGTGCCAGGAGGCTTTGGCAAAGCTGGGAGGGTAAGAGGAGATCAGACAGAAGGCAGATGAAGAGAATTAAAACTTAGACAAGCCCATAATTTTAAACAGCTTTCATCACTGTTATTTAGTCTTGATACTCAGACTAAGGATGGTTGCTTGGTGGTTTTGGAGATTTCTGTTTCAGCGTGTCTCTTACTCTTCACTAAGACCTGAGCAGTGGCCTCAATGATGCCCAGGCTACTCATGGCAACACAGGTGTAGTTTGCAGACTCCCGAACTCCATTGAGCTCGAGTACATTCCTGCCAATCGGCATTTCATCCTCGGGGGTCAGGTCCTCACTGCCCAGCATCCACTTGACATAAGGCATGGGCGAACCCACTGCCACACAGGTGATGTTGACACTTCCTCCTGGCATGATCTCATGGTTGGAGGGGAGTATCGAGAAACGAGGGGGCACACGGCGCACTGGGAAAGGAGGAGAGTTGGGGTAGAAAGGAGGGGACGGGGGTTGGGGAGAGGTGGAAAGGAGAAAAGTGGGGAAGAGTGAGGAGAAAAAAGGCAGAGGAGGAGAAAGAAGGAGGGGGGGAGTATCAAGAGAGAGCAAAGCAGATAGCAAGATAGAAATTGAGGAAGTAAGTGAAGGCAGGAAAGAAAGAGAGAGAGGAGAGGTAACAGGGAGGGGGGAGAATGAACTTCAGGGTTTTTACAAAAAAAAATACAGAGGGATATTTCAAGTTTAGTCCCAATTACTTTATGGTACTGATGATTCCAACAGAAAGACACAAATCTTGTGTTGAGAGCTCAACCAATCGGAGTGAGCTGCCTACATAAAATAATATAGTGACAAACTCTTGAGTATCATTTCCACCAGGACATGACACCTATAGTCAGTTTCTCTTATTGACAACATCCATCTCTGTATTATCTTGCTGATCATCATCAATTTAAGCAGAAAAATAAGACTTTGTGCTAAACTACAGCTGAATTTTCCCCCTCGAAACTTGATGCTCTAAACATACTAAACTTTACCAGAAACTTCAGTGAGAAACTTTATTTCATTGAGATTTCTCTGCCTTCAGGAGTCTCTGCAGTAGATGGGTTCTTTTTACAGAGAGTATGCATCATGGAGCCAATCAATAGGTCCTGCCTTCTGTTTGTGTCCCCACAAGAAGAACAAGTAAAGTGGCAAGTTTTATTCAATACTGCATCTGTCGGAGCTTGGCTGACTATATATCAGGCAACGATGCATTGAGAGACTGAACTCATAGGTCACTTGCATGCCTGGGTGACTCAAGAGGAATAAAATGGTGGAGGAACACAAAGAAGAGAACGAAGAACTGAAGAGAGAGAGAGAGAAAGGGAAGGAGAGAGATGGAGAGAGAGCAAGAGAAAGGGAGAGAGAGAGAGAGAGAGAGAGAGAGAGAGAGAGAGAGAGAGAGAGA
>VXCM01000187.1:432949-445449 GCA_014773175.1 Lucifuga dentata
AGAGAGAGAGAGAGAGAGAGAGAGAGAGAGAGAGAGAGAGAGGCAGCTCTGCTTCTCTTCCAGACAATGACAGGCAATGTAGCAAAGGACAGCCACATTGTACAACAACAAGATACTGTACGATACATAGGATTCATAACTGATACAGTGTGTAGGCAAATGAATTGGAAATGTGGACAGGAGTGAATCGAGGGTTTTAATAGGTGTTGTGGTAATTACAGAGTGATCATAAGACACATTAAGTAAAGAGACACCAAGACAGCATGAAAGAGACAGGACAGGAAAGAACGAGTGAGAGCAAAAGAGAATGTGAGGTAGTATGTTCATGTTTATATTAATAAACTTATGTACATGTGTCTGTCGCTCCTACACATCAGGGTGCAGACAGAATGCAGAAGAAGAAGAGAAAAAGGGGAGGGACAGGAGGGGAAAAGACAGGGAAGTGGGGATAAAGAGAGGATTAGAAGAGGGGTTTGGGGAAGGAGGGAAAAGGGGAAGAAAAGAGGAGCGAGGAAGAAGAAAACACATGGATCTATTTAAAACACAGCTATATCAGTCAGGCCCATTCAGAAGGTGCTTCAAAACGAAGAAAAAAAGACTCTCGGATGTTGAGGGAATAGAAAAGAGGATACCCCAGAGTCACAACACAGGAAACAGAAAAAGACAGACAGACCAACTCACAAACGTCTCTGGATGAAAAGGAGCGAATGTAAGGGAAGGCAGAGAGCAGAAACATTATCTATAAACTCAACTAAACACTATGAGGCTCCTGTGAGTCATAAAAAAAGGTTGTTATAAAAGAATGAAGATATGAAGCAAAAGTGTACAGAATTCCAAAAATCTAAAAATAAAAATATCATAAAATAAAAAAGTTACTGTAAAACCATATTTATTACAGCACAAATGCATTAAAAACAAAGGGATATTCAGTGAAAATGGGATGAGTGTATTTTCTTAAAATAACTTGCAAGCTCTACCAAGAGATCTGTAGATACTGAAGAAAAAAACAAACATAAATTTAAATAAATGAATAAAATTGTTGTTAAATTGCGCTGCACAACCTCCACTCCTTAATGAGTAACATCATTACTTGGAATCTTCACGGGCCACATCCGCATAATCAAAGAATCTAGAGACAATTGGATACAAGTCAACATTTTTCCATGATTTCAACAAATTCAGATAGGTGTGGTGCCTTATTGTAATTTCATGAATAACACAATGTGAGCATTTGGAATAGTTGTAGAACAAAAGCCAAAAGATACCCAGAATTGGATACAGAAATCGAAGACAAGAAAGAGACAAAGAGACAAAAAAACAAGTAGATCTGTTAGAACAGACGTAATTAGGCAGGCATGTCCTCATCTCAGCATGCTTTAGACTCACACAGCATCCATGACAGTTGCATGCACAAGGCAGACACATAGTCGGTGCAATGCAGCACAATCATTTAATACCTATAAATGCAGCAAAAACAAACTAAAAACAATTAAGTATATGGATTAGTCTGTTATGTGAACACCGATAAGATGAAGGTGGAGATAATCTGAAACAGGAGCTCAACATTTGATGCAGCCCTCTTATGCAGTCTAGACCACAGATAAAAGGTTGAAGAATCCACTGCTAAGACGTAGCTGTGTACTTTACAGTATCATGGGATAATCCTTTACATGATTACAGAGGCTCATCTTAAGTTAATCAAGCTGGGCTCTGAGATTCCCCTCCATTTTCCATACAGGAGCCTCTGTCTTTATTAGCAGAGTCATCATTAGTCCCGTCCTCTGCAGGGAGTCTGGAGGCTACAGGCTCAAAAGCCTTTGGCTCAGTACTGTGAGAGCCATTCAGGAGTGAGACTGAGCTGACATTTACGCAGCACAATTCTGTCTGCCCCAAGGACACAGCATTCATTAGCCACTGTAATAAGAGGAAATCATTAATATCCACCCAATATCTAAAAATATGAATGGATGTGATTAATTTAAATGTCAGCCAATGGAAGCACATTGGAGTGTTTGGTACAGATAATAACAGCCATAAGAAAAGTAGATAAATATCAGTAGAATGTCTAGTATATTAACATTTATGCATGCTAACATACATGTAAACTGATAGTTTAGTCTTTGTTGAATTAAGGGGCTACGAGAGGTTAGATAAGCCAGCTGGGCTGTCAAATGAGTCTCATACAAAAGGATGGGGAAGTAGCACCAAGATTGGGTTTATGGTGGTCGAGAAGAGCTTAAGATGGACTAGGCCCCTATTAAGAGTCTGGGGGTCCTGGCAGAGGTGGTCACAGGTCCAAAACTTTGGACTTAATCTGAAACAGACCTAGGGAAAACCGAACTGAAACTGATGCGCCCACAGTACCTGTCAAGAAAATAGATCCGACCCAAATGGGACATGACGACAGTTTGAACTGGTCAGAAATTAGACTGATTCAAAATGTGGTTGACCTGAACAGACCCAAAGAGACGGAACACTAACACCAGCAGAAGCATGATGTGCCAACAATTAACCAACAACCACCGAAAAGAGTAGCAATGCATGTCCTAAGAATCAATGTAAAGTAATTTTCTCCTGTGGTGATTATGACATGTCACGTGATGAGAGTTCAGGGAACCTGCTTCGATATTGACATGGCAATAGCATAAGATCCTGCCTTGACCCAATTAGACTGAATATAATTTGGACCCTGGCCCAACTCAGGCCCCAACTGGGTTCCTATGAACCCAGCGGATCTATGAAGACCTCTAGGTCCCAGGCCAAAGTGTAGTTTGGAAAGAGGGGTTATGGTTAGAATTAGGGTTAGGGAGTACGTGGTCTTTCAGAATATTGAGATCGAGGAGAATACTGACCTTCGTATTACCATGGATCTTGGTGATGCCTGATGTCTTATTTATCGGGTCAATTATTGATATTTTCCCCAAAATTACAAGAGCAAATGAAATATCAGATCAGAAGAGGATGAACAAGGATGACTGGGAGTGTAAGACATCCACTCACTGCAACAAGCGCAGAATTAGAACGCACGTGATCACAAGGGAGCTGGAGCAGAACATTACATATGATGTGACAGTGGAAAGCAAGACACGACAAGACAGCGAGTTCAACAGAATCACAATCAAACAAAGCATATCCGCGGGAGAGAACACACACTGTGCCATGCACTGGTGTCAGTCAGCCCATCAACACACATGCAAGAGGTGCTTCGTTCTCTTTCTCTCTCGCTCCTTCCATGCAAACATCACTCATTTTAATCTTCCAATTCTTGGGTCTCCATGACAACCAGATCATACCATGCAGAAAACATTGATCGGGGAGTGAAGGCAATACCAAGGGTTCTGCACACAAGGCCTCACAATGCAGTCAATGTGCTTTGCCACGTAGGCAGACCTCTTCATTTTAACAGCTTATTTTAAATCACTTCTTTTTATCCTGGAGAGTAATTTAAATCATTTAGCTAATCTAGTTGGATTTCCTTTAAATTTATTTTTCTATCTTTTCTGAAGCTTTCTGAAACAAAGGAGTAACTAAAGAAAAGAAAGAGCACACCAACCTTCTCGAAGCTCTGAGGGATGGAAGGGGGTTGATGCGGAACACAATGACGTAAGGGGGAGAGAGAGAACGGGGAAACACAGAGAGAATAAAAACGGCCAGCGCAAAGCCACACGCTCCACTGCACACGCACACACATGCGCGCACACACGCACACAACCCCACATGCACACTCACAGCCACACATCACATGCACACCTCTCTGACATCCCACACAGAATCTAGCACTCAGAAATCTGAACATTGGCGGTGGCCTTTCAAATATACACCAGCACCCACAGTCCAGTGGCTAGAATGAATTAAACAAAGATCATGTGGCTGACACAGTGATGTCACTAATTTAAGTATAACAAATTAGAAATGGTTTTGTTTAATATTCAATTACAATGAAACTGTGAAGCTCCTCTTATATTGCCTCTAGTACAGAAACCATCTTAGTAGACAGATCAGTGATGTTTACAGTACATGCAGTTAAACCAAGGTGTGTTCCCAGTGGTATAGTCAATTGGATTCTGGGAGCTAGCACCCAGGTTTAATTACGGTGGACTTGTTAAGGGTGATTGTGAAAAATACCAAACAACAGGGTAAACATATATTGTTGACAATGGATGAGTTAGTAATTTTTTTAAAGGATAAGTGCACAATAATGGAAAGGAAAGCGCCTTTTAAAGTAGTGATTTCTCTGTGTGTGTGTGTGTGTGTGTGTGTGTGTGTGTGAGTGTGTGTGTGTGTGTGTGTATGTGTGATGTTCATGTGTGTACATCTGTGTTTGTGTGTGTGCGGGTGAACGTGTGTGTGTATTGTGTATTCCGTGTTCAAGTCCTACCTCGCACATACAGGTTGGCAGGGGAAGAGTAGCGCACACCTTGAGAATTTGTGGCCACACATTCGTACTTCCCTTGGTCTGTTTCCTCACTGTTCTCTATCTGCAATGCTCCTGCGAGAGAGAGAGAGAGAGAGAGANAGAGGGGATGGGGGAGGGTTTAATTGAGTTCGTGGACAATGTTTCTGCTCCGTCTGCTTTGCCTCATCTCTTCCTGTTTCCGTTACATTTTGACCCTGGGGTATCCTCTCTTCTATTACTTCAAAATCCAATAAAGTCTTTTTTCCTTTTTTTTCTGAAGCATCCTTTGAATGAGCTGAGCTCTTTTGCAATTGTATTTTTAATAGAACCATGTATTTCCTGCTCACTCGCCTCTTTGCTTGACTTCCCCCCTCCTGTTTCCAGAAAGAGCACAGAAATGGAAACACATTCAAAATTCAAGTATGATTCTTAAAGTTTGGCAGTCAAAAAAAAGAGTCCCAGAATGACTTTATAAACTCAGATGGCACTTTTGTTGTGTAGCTTTCCAAGCTATTCCTCTGCTGCAGCTGGCTCACTGCAACCCCGTTAATATCTTGGCAGTTAACTGGCAGCAACTACACAGACTTACCCTTTGGCAACAATCTGATGAAGCTCTTTAACTTGTTTCCTCCTTTTACTTCATTTTTATCCTCCCACCCCGATGAACAGTGTGTCCCTTAATGTGCTATAATTACACAGCAATCCTCATGTTTCCCTTTTTTTTAATACACATTGCAATTCTTACTGCCAGTTTTTTTTTATTTTTGCTAGGGAGCTTTTGAATTATAGCACTGATTTTTCCTTTGACAGCCTGCTCTGTCACACACATTTCACGTGAAACAGACTTTGACATGGAGCCTAAGGAGGAAGCACAAAAGCATGGATTTCACTCTGCTGCATTCAGTGAAGTGGAAATCAACACCTAAGAGCTCAAAATGCACACGACATACGCACATGATAAGGATGAGGCATATAGACATGAGCACAGTCGTATAGATACACACACACACACACACACACACACACACACACACACACACACAACAGTTTCTTTAAGTTGAATACAAGGCATGCTTTCCGACACAGAACAGATCTTCAATGCCAAGAGAAAATGATAACATGGATCTGGCTTGTGCAATATATTATATTCTTACTTGGAATTTTCACTAAATCGGATATATTTACTCATGTACACACATACAGTATATATGGTGTGTTATGTTCGCACTGTCATTTTCACTACTTTGCCTTATGAAGGATAAACCCAAACATTAGCACAAAACACTCCATCACGTATAGAGTTGTTTTGTGAGTGTGATTCTCCAAATTATACAACAGCTGCTCATACTGAAGGATGCAAGTATGTGTATGTGTGTATATGTACATGGGTATGTATTGTATGTGTATGTGTATGACAATGTGTATGTGTGTCTCTAGTAAGGCCTGGTAGCTGAAGGGGCCATTTACTTTTGTCTTCTGGAGTTATATTAAAGGAAAACAGCTTGTGCCTTCCTCTTCCACTCTATTTTCCCATTCCTCGCTTCCCCATGGTACAGGGTAGATTTAGGAGATAAACAGGAATAAATTATCTGCTCTGCAAGCACAGCTCTCCTCCAGGAAGAAGCAGAAGCAAAAGAAAAGCAAAAGAAAGACAGAGTGGAGCGGAGATGGAGCTTTGGAAACAAGAACTCCTCTGACAGCTGGAAGCAGCTCATATTGGCTGACCATCAGCACAAGTTTAAAAAAAAAAAAAAAAAAACAGAATTGAAATTTACTTTTTTGCAAATCTTGGATGGCATTCTCATACATGGAAAAAGACAGGCGTACATGCATATAATTTTATAATGGCCCAGTGATACACAAACACACACAGGGGACTGGCAATAGAAAGACATAATGAAAGTCAGCGGAAAAGCTAGACATAAATCTGCAAAAGGGAAAGTTGAGGATAACAGAGAAGGAGGAGAGGGAGAGGACTTTGTTAGTGAGTGTGGAAGCTGCTGATGGACAGAGAATGAGATGTGACTTCAGTAAATTGAGCCGTGGTGAACTCTGTGATGGTGTATTATGCCTACTGGGCTGAGAACCAGCTGATCAGATAACAACAGATACTGGTAAGTGGATAGCTCTGACAGAACATCTAGGTCAAACAGATCACCTGGAGTCCAGTTGTCAAAGTGGTAGGAAATTAAATTTTGCATACAGAAAAAAAAAAAAAAAAAAAAGAAAGCTAATGCCCCAATACACAATCTTAAGACCCAATCGGGTATTAAGCACACAACGCTTGTGTGTGGATTTGTTGCTACTAATGACTTACAATGCTCCCATCAAAATTACCACAAAAGCTTTGTCAAAGGGAGTTTTCAGAATACACACATATAACAAGTTACACCACTAAAGACATTAAAATTTTATAGCTTCCGCATTTTCCCTCAATAAAGTATCATGGATAAAGCTGTAAAAGGGGCTGGCAGGACAGATGATACAGGAGTGATACAAGGCAGAGGAATTATGCTTTAATTGTGTAATCTAATTATATTTTGTTTAAAAGCATCACATGGTAAAATGGCCTGTTTTAGTTAACTGAAGAAAGACACTTGCTCCTTGCCATTTTTCATTTCCCATGACATATATTACTATAATAGATTGTAAATTTACAACAAAGTAACTCCAGAAATCAATACTATATAGATTTTCCTTCTGAGATATTTCAGATCTGATTGAAAATATGACAAATTTGGGAAGGAAACAAGAAGATGATGAGAACCAGGGGGAAATCAAAAAGCTATAAATATCACAATCCTTAAATCAGAGATGCACAGGAGACATTTTGAGTGTATAGATTGAGATAGCTGCCTTCAGTTAAAATGGGGACTGCAAAATGAAAAATTCATGCACAGTAATTAGTTATTATTAGGAAATAGAAATGAGTTTATAGGTATTATTTCATGTTAGCAATTGTCATGCCTGGTTAAAAAAGTGTTCCTAAATGTTTGTTGTCTCATAATTGTCAACCTGTGTCAAGGTCAAAATACCATTTATGTATTCTTGGGTTAAAGAAATGTAGATTGTCTTTATATTGTGTGGTATGTGCTCTCTTGAGGGCCCTTTTAATGTTTTCAGTCTTTCCAAACATGCCTCAGACACAGTTATTACTTATACTGTATAGCTGGATTAAACCGTGACTATACGCATAACCCTTGTTCAGATCACAGAGATCTTAGCTAAGACAGGTCCATTCATTACTCAGCAGTCAACCTCAGGGTCCATATTGCGTGCCATCTGTTATGGTGCAGGTCTGCGAAAGGTTTTAAGTGCTTAAGGTAAACTCTGCAGATCTTAGTCCCTCACGTCACAGCTAGATGGATAGCTTGTCATGATTCACATGTACATCTAGACTGCTGCAGCAGATGGCATGGAAAGATCGATTAATGCAGAGGATGAGGTCTACACGTGTCCAGAAAAGTTCACCTCTGTAATGCACTATATGCTTCTACTCTCAGGAAACTGAATGTGTGTATATCTGTGAGCATGTTTTATGTGGCCAGGATTCTCTGCATATGCACACGTGGAGTTCACACTGCTGTTTGTACAGCTTCCTGCTGTGGGGAAGGTATCACAGATGATTTTACTGAGGGACTTTGAAATGGCTAGAGTTATCTTTGTGGGATTTGAGTGTGGTGCTTCTCAATATCATTTTTCATCCTGACCCATATGGCCCATAAAAGGTTTTCAGGATCCAACAGAGAAAGAAAAGGAGAGACAAGGAGAATACAATGTTTGTGGCCCTAAACAGTTCATTGGCTGAGGGCCAAACACAGCTGGCAGCGACCCATAAAATCAGAAGCATTGCTGGGAAGGTGCCCCCATTAAATAGATCTTGAAGGAGTGTTTCATCCATAACACATCTAAGTGCTATTTTGTCCATAGCTCAGGTGGAATTGATTTCCTGCAAGTCATTTCATTAGTGTTTTATTCATTATATATTTTGTTGTAAAGCTTTGTGGTGTTTTCATTAATTTGCAATCCCAATAAACCCTTTGTTGCTCACTGATGCATTGGTCTTGATACTGCATCATTGATGTCATTCTGTACCAATAAATCTGTGTCATGTCGGTGTGATACCCTTTAAAGGACAAAAATCTCAGTCTCAGATAAGGGCTGTGGTCAAAGATAAACACATGTAAATATTGTTTATCCACCTCTCAAAATCTGAAATAGCATTTACACAATCCACTGAGACATTTTTAAACAGTTTACTCGTATGGTTTAGTTTATTAGTATGGTCTCTTGTACCCTTTCTTTTCTGACCTCTGTGCTCTAGATGTGTTTGTGAATATGTGTATCTCTGGGAAGTTAAGTGTATGTACTATATACTGCTGAAATGAGCTATGGCTGCAGACTTGTCTCACACCAACCATCCACTGTGCACATTATTAAATACTTGAAAATATTGTTTCAAATGGCTTGGACTAAATAAAATAATCACTACATCATGCAAAAGCATTTGAATAGTGATTATTGTGATTACAACTCAAAAAGCTACGCTGGCATATTTCCAATCAACATTTGTATCTCTACAACTTTCATTTCATTCTTCATCTTTTCTTTTAAATATACAGGCCTCCTCCTGTTTGGTTCAGACAGTTTTTGGATATCAGCAACAAAGGCACCAGATCAGAGGCAAATCGGTGCTCAGTCTCTGTGAGTGACGATTGCTATATGTGACTTGTTGAGAGACACAATCAGAGAGATTCTGATACAGACTGCCACCCGGCAAATATTTAACAGGATAAATGTCTGGACTTTTCGGGGATTCCAAATATTACATTGTGAAATGTGTTGTGATGGCAATGACAACAGTGATGAGCTACAGCCAATGACAGAACAAGACATGTGTCAAGAGGAAACGAATCTACTGCAACCTGTAACAAAACATCAGCAAACATGGCCATATTCTCCATAGTTTTTTCTTTATCTTTCTTGTTTTTTCATTGCAAATCAGCGCACAAAAAAAAACTTGGATTCCTAGCTGCTTAGGGATATCCATTTTTGGAAGAAGGAAATCCTGTTTTTGCGTGGTCTTGCATCATTTTCTGTCAGTTCTTCCATGTTTTCCTGACTAAACATAATTGGGAGACCAGACAGACTTGTTGGGCATTCCTCTGAGTAAAATAAATAATTTGTGACCCCCGTTGCTAATAAGTCAAGTAGTCTGCAAACCACAATGACTTCAAGATGCCCAGGTAGCATACACAAATGTGTGTATTGTGAAAAGTACAATGACTGACAACTTTAAAAGTCATATGGTGTGTATGTAACCTTAGTTTTCATAAATGTGTCCATCCATTCCATACCTACTTATCCTAATCAGGGTTGCGGGAGCCTATCCCAGTGGTCATTGGCCGAGAGGCAGGTTGCCAGCCTATCACAGGGCTGACACACACACACACACACACACACACACACACACACACACACAGACAAATTCATTTACACCTATGGTCACTTCCAATTCACCTAACCAGCATGTCTTTGGAGGAAACCAAAACACCCAGAGGAAACCCACGCAGACACAAGGAGAACATATCAGATTCAAACCCGGGACCTTCTTGCTGTGAGGCAACAATGCCAATCATTTAGCCACCATGCGACCCCTTAAATGTGTTTATTAGATCCATATTTAAATACATGCAGCTGCATAACCCACCCACAACCACTGCAGAATATTTTCCACAAAGGCAGTTACAGTTACAATTCCACATAACAGCAGATTACTGGAAGTGATCCTAGGAAAAGTTCCTGGTTTCTACATGGAAATTAGGTGATTTGCACCTCAAAAAACCAAGTTCTAGAGGGTCTTTAAGCCTGAATGCCTGAAAATGTTAAATGCGAGAGTTTTTAAAATCATTATGGCAGAATGGCAAAGGAGACAGACAGGTTGACAAAGGGCAATAGTGATGAGTGAAGGATATTGGCTGACAGGAAGGACTGCTGAGAAGCTTAGAGAATATGGATGAAGCAACAACAAAATGGTTTTGCTTCACCATCGTTTTCACCATCACTGCCCCCAGGGACCACCGAACAAAAACGGCTGAGAAAATAAGTGTCTGTCGCTCTGGGAGACAGTGTCTCATCTACACAGAGCAGCTTAAACAAAGCTGAACAAACTGTCTTAAGTACAAAATGTGACTTCTCTACACTCATCTTCCTATCTGTCTTTATTTTACTAACACACTCTCTCCCCTTTCCCGAGAACATAATTACAAGCTTCCCTCCCTTTTCATCTCTAACTGTCTCTGGCAATATGATCTTACATTTGCATTTTAAGAGGTTGTGCTGCTCATTTCACAAAGTTTCCAGTTAGCTGGTAACTGGATAAGGAGCAGGATCAGTTAAATGTCAACAAACTTCCTCTACCTTTTAAAGGTTAGATGATTCTGAGGTCTGTTCAATTGTTAAATAGACCTCAAAACTCAAATATGATGATTTTAAGTAGTATTTTAAGACCTTTAGAACTGGTAAAGTATAGTAGATCTGACATTTTTAAATTGTTTGCTGGTAACGTAGTCTTTCAGATTCATAGACCCCAAAAAGATGAAAAGATGGAATATTGTCAGTTGTTAGTGTTATCTGGAAAGAAAACTGCATTTTTGGCTTGAAGGACAATACCCGTGATTTTGTACATTTGAGCGCAATAAACACTATACCTGCATACACATTACATTACTGCCAACTATTTTCCAAAACATAAAACCACATTTTAGTTTGCATATTTTGCCACATCATAAAATCTTTCAACATCAAATGATCAGGTCATACACCCACCTTAAAATTGCTGATACAATAGATACAATATTCGATACAATAGTGAAGGCACAGTTGTTTTAATTTCACAGAAAAGCAAAACATTTTACAGACATTGTGTTTGCTGTGATGGATTACCTCTCTCAAGCACGTTTAGACTCTCTACTACTTGAATTTAATTTGTACTGGAATTCATGAAATCAACGGCAGTGTGAAAGGTAGGGGAAAAAAATTCTAATATTTACCACTCCAGTAGTATGTTTTGGAAAATGATTGAGGGTAATATAACCTGTGTGGAGCTAATATTTATTGGGCTCAGACATGAAAAATCATCCTTTGAAGTGTATGCCTTTAAGCGTCTTTTTTTTTTTTTTTTTTTTTNTTTTTTTTTTTTTTTTTTTAGCCATTTACTGAAAATGGTTTTAAAAAGGTTTTACAGCCCTAAAAAATAACAGTTGCTATAAACTCAGATGGGAGCCTGTAATCCCTTAATCATAATTAAAACATGATAATCACCACCATGTGCAGCAACAGGGGTTGTACCTGATTCTGATACTAAGCATTAGATGCATTTGTTAACTTATCAAATGAAATCACCTCAGTCATCTTACCTGAGCGGAGCTGTTTGATACGACCCTGGCTGGTGCTTGGGTCAACAGGCAGGAAGTCTTTGAACCACGAGATCTCTGGGTCGGGGATCCCACTGGCAGCGCACAACATAGTGGCCGTCCTGGTGCGCTCCACCACTTTCAGCTGGGGACCCATGTCTATACTTGGGAAGCCAAATGGCAGCAGATCCTCTGGATACAGAAATAGAACAGGAGAGATGAGTTAGAGGTGGCATGAGATGGATAGTGAGGTGTGTGTAGAGGGGGTGATGAGGAAACTTGGGGAAAGCTAATACTACAAACCCAAAATGCTGTTTTATCTGTGAGCACTGAGACAGCATCTGCCATGTACCATTTCCTTCTTCTGTCTTCTGTGGTGAAATATAAGACTTGCTCACATACACACAGCAATATGAGAGCTACTGTTTCCCCCATTTAACATCTGCAGAACCATGAAAGTAGAGACACTAGCAAAGACACTGGTGCCACTGTATCCTTCCTATTTCAAAGCTACGTGTTCTCTCCTGCAGCTGGCTAATCATTACATGTTCTTGTGGGCGGGCAGAAACTCAGTTAGGTTTAATGTGTGTCTGACAGGCCATTTCTAAAGCACTATAAACATACCGCCCAGTCAGCAGGAGTTACACTTAACTACACACACATGCTCATGCACACAAGTCTAAACACAG
>VXCM01000187.1:447949-495956 GCA_014773175.1 Lucifuga dentata
ACAAACACACGCACATACATACAGTGGGGGTCAAAAGTCTGAGACCACATTGAAAATCCATGATGTTTTCCATGTAAATCCAGTGTTTCCCACAGGTGAAAATCCATCCATCCATCCATTTTCTAAACCCGTTTGTCCTGTTGAGGGTCACGGAGGGGCTGGAGCCTATCCCAGCAGTCATAGGGCGNACCCGTTTGTCCTGTTGAGGGTCACGGAGGGGCTGGAGCCTATCCCAGCAGTCATAGGGCGAGAGGAAGGGTACACCCTGGACAGATCGCCAGTCTATCGCAGGGACAGGTGAAAATTTACTTGTCAAAAGTCTGAGACCACACTGAAAATCCGTGATGTTTTCCATGTAAATCCAGTGTTTCCCACAGGTGAAAATTTACTTGTGGCGGTGGGTGGCACGGGTGGGTTCAGTGATAACCTTACCAAGAATTCAAGTTGTCGACCGAGGGGGTGGGGGTGCGTGCGAAACGAGACGCAAAATCTCAATGGGTCTTCAGAAACCTGGGCGGGCCGCCCAAGTTTCGCCCATGTATGGGAAACACTGAAATCTGGAAATGACATCGCAAGAAGCTCTTTGGAACATTGTCAAATCATGCTGGGATAACTTGGGTCCATGCCAGCTTGAGTGCATGCTGTCATTAAAGCAAAAGGGGGGCATACCAAATACTAAGATATTNCATGCCAGCTTGAGTGCATGCTGTCATTAAAGCAAAAGGGGGGCATACCAAATACTAAGATATTCTAAAATTTATGTACATTTTTCAAACATTCAAATTGACTCAAAAAAGACTCAAATTGTTAAGATGATATTATCATTTGCAATGAAAAACCTTGTATTAAATTCAAAAAGAATGCAAAATAGAAGCATTTTCACAGTGGTCTCAGACTTTTGGATCCCATTGTATACACGCACGCACGCTCACACACACGCACACACGCATGCATGCACGCACACACGCACTTGCTTCCCTACAGACAATCATCATTTATCCTGGTGGAGAAACAGGTTGCCTATTCATCTCTCAGTCCATTTCAGTAGGGAATGGCCATGTGTATGAAAGAAGTCTGAATAAAGCAGTTCTTATGGAGCCTGATTCAGGATTAATCTGCCACTGCTCAGCAGTCCTCAGAGGCAGTAATACTTTCACTATAGACTGCAGGAGGCCTGAAGGGGAGCACTTTAAATGCTAATGGGCCTTTATGATAATGGATCACAATAGGAACAAGAATCAGACTTAGTAACATAGATCAATTCCACCAAAATCCACGTCTGCCATCCTGAGCCCCATTTAGCCTCTCCGCACTGACCCGACAGCCAGGGACAGCCAGCCTGTGTGCTGATCCCCCACATAACACACACACAAGCCTTGCATACATATTCATAGAAAAGAAATTGCAAGAAAAAAGGAAAACGAGAGTGGAAGAGGTTGATATTGGTATGATACACAGAATGAAATAGAGAGCGAAGATGAGGGGATATCTGTGAGGAAAGAGCTGGTTGTTCACTTGAGAAATATAATCCTCATGCAGGCTGAGTTAATACTCTCAGTTGTTTTCAGACCAAAATGCTGCTTGAGCCAGCGGCCTGCAAATGCAGCAGATGCCTGAGGGGAATCACTAATCTTCACTCTCTCTTGTTATATGAAGGGTGTTTGCCATGGTGGCAGAACATCTCTCCTTCCTTTCTCTCTCTCACCCTCTTCCTCTGTCATCCCTTGCTTCCCATTCTCCTAAAATGGGACACTGGGAGGTGAGTATAATCAGGATTACTCTGCACAACACACACATACATGCACATACACAATCATCCATCCATTTTCTAAACCCGTTTGTCCTGTTGAGGGTCATGGGGGGGGGGGGGGGGGGGNGACACAGAGACAGACACATTCACACCTACGGGCAATTTAGAGTTCCCAATTCACCTGACATGCATGTCTTTGGAGGTGGGAGGAAGCCGGAGTACCCAGAGGGAACCTACGCGGACACGGGGAGAACATGCAAAATCCACATAGAAAGGCCCTGCGCCGGCCAGGAATTGAACCCAGGACCTTCTTGCTGTGAGGCAAGAGTGCTAACCACTGCGCCACCGTGCCGCCCCACATACACAATCATAAACAAAGAAATCCGCTGAAGTGTATTCACGCACGTACAATACACAATAATGAAGGTCGTGCAAACACGTACACACACACACACACACACACTGCTGCAGTGATGAGAATCTCTTGCCCACCAGAGGTTTTCAAACATGCAGAACTGCGGATATTCACAGTCACAGAAAAGAGCAGTTTGGGTGGAAGCAAATGGAGTGAGTTTGGAGGGGGTGACGGGACCACAGACGAGTTGTAAAAATGCAAAGGAAAGAGAAAAGACAGAGTAAGGACAGACAGCAAGGGGCAGGCAGAATAGATGGCCAAGAAAATGAAAGAATGAATAAAACAAGAGAGAATAAATTAGAAATGGCCATTGCTATGGGCTAAAGAAGAGGCTGGTCGGATCAAAACAAGACAGGAAGAGAAGTAACAGGAAGGGTGATATATGATAATGATGGTAAAGGCACAAAACACACACACACACACACACACACACACACACACACACACACACATACACACACATACACACACATTTCCCTGACCATAACCTATCCCTTCTCTATCCATTAGGCAGCCGATAGAGCAGTAGCCCACTTCCTGTGGCCAACCACAAGGCCCTCACACTGAACACAGTGGCCATTACAGTTCTTCAACCATGATTGAAAATTATGAGATACAACAAATCGGGGGATGAAAATGTTCTTTAGTGGAGGTAAATGTCTTTGTGTGGTAATGGAAAGCTTTCTAGTACAGGCAATACAATACTAGTATTGGCAACACAATGTAAAACACCCAGAAGCATTGAATAAAGCAATTTCTCAGGAAGAATCTATAGACCCTTTCTTGTCTGTCTACAAAACATTTTTGCATATTGATCTGGTGTTTGATTTTTTTTTTAACAGCTCTGGATTCAGTTGGTACCATGGGTTCATAGTTTTTGTTGCAGTCTTGATTTCTATTCACTGCACAAAGCACATCACCTGATTAAGGAGAATCAACGATGATTCAGTTGCCATAGGGGATGTCACAGTACACAGATCTCAATAGGAGAGTAAAAGCAGACTAATGCGCGCACACACACACACATACACACACACACNACACACACACACACACACACACACACACACACACATGGAGGCTTGCCCTCGAGGTGTAGTTTCTGTGGTAATGTGCTGGAGATTGGAGCTGTGTGCGTGTAGAGATGATGGGGCTGGTAACAGATGGACAGGAGTCTATTCCCTGGGCTACTCGCCTTCTGCTTACCACACAGCCCTGCCAACTCTACTCTCCTCATCCATCTCCTTCACTTCTACACCCCCCTGCTCCTCCGTCATCCTATTTCATCTCTATTGTTTCACCCTGTGTNCCTTCACTTCTACACCCCCCTGCTCCTCCGTCATCCTATTTCATCTCTATTGTTTCACCCTGTGTTGCTACTCGACTTACCTTACCCCTGGCCCTCCTCCTCCATTACTCTCCAGTTCACCTCTCCTAGCAGAAATGAGTTATTTGCCAACCTGAGTCCTAATCCCGTTTTTTTGTTGTTGTTTTTTTTTTTTTTTTTTTNTTTTTTTTTTTTTTTTTTGGAGTAACAATCCATGCTGCCGTCCCTCCACTTCTTGATCCTTTCCTGCCATGCTGGGCGGAAGGCCAGTGCCCAGATCCCAGGCACCCCGCCACATGTTACAACTTCACTTCTTAGCACTTTACAGCAGTGCATTAGATAAATTTCTCTCCAAGGAGGTGGTGTATATTAAATTAATACCCTCACTCTGGCCAAGAAGCACTCTGATTACAGAAGATGAGCTGGGATGCTAAAGCTCTGTTTAGATAGCATGCTAGGTAGCAAAGTCATCCTCACTCTCACTCAGAGGGACTATAAAAAGAACATTTCACTCCAGCCTGCTGTGACAGACGGGTGTGGTGAGGCTGTACTCTCACATCTACAACTGGCAGCTGGGGAGCAGGGGACAGTAGTTGAGGTGTGTGTTTGGGCATTACTAAGTGCCTGTGAAAAGAAGGGATCACTCGAGTGGAAATGGACAGGAATAGGATGTGCATAGAACAGTGGGTGAGAAAGTAAAGACATAAACTCCATTTCTGTGTGTCTCACCTCTGATAATGGCCAGTTTTGCAGTGACGGACACCTCTCCTTCATTGTTGCGTGCCACACACTCATAGATGTTCTCATCTCTGGGTGCTCTGAGAGGTTGGATCCTCAGCACAGCTCCTGTGCCCTCATCAAACTCTATTGTCTGGAGAGCCAAGGGTAACCAAGAATACACAGTCACATAAGGGTGCATTGATGAATTACAATAAAATACAATAAGTGGCAAAATTAGCATATCAATAGCTTGCTATGATTTGCTTTTACGAAAGACGCAACAGTGACAATTTTATTTCTTTATTGACCTCCTTTTAAGGAAATAAAGTAGAGTAGCAGGTTCTTAAAGTAAAAGTTTTATTTTTTTTTCCTGAATTGACGGTGTTGCACCTCTGGCTGGAGTCTTTCCATAATAATAGGTGCTGAGGCTCGTGGGTAGAGTAGTATTTAGAGCTATTCATTACACAAACCCGATGGAAAAATGTGCTTTGTTACAGACGAAGTAGAAATATTTTTAACAAATGGAAGAATTAAATAGAAATATTTGTAGAACCAATGGCTGCATCCACAGCTTTCCAGAAGGCTGGTAGAGATTGCTCAACAGCACTTCTTCAAGGTACATGCTTACCAACATGAGGGCTTGAATCTGGGTCCTCTGGTTGAAATGTGCCATCTCTAACCATTAGACCACACTGCATCAATACACAGTCAGGCCTCCAGTATGATGGGGTTGTAAATATTAACAGCAATTTGGATTAGCCTGTCTGATAACATATAGCTAATAGAAAAGGTGATATATGCATTTGAAGGCAAATCATGAATACATGCAATCTTGTTTATTACTTATATGTTGTTTTGGACACTAATGAAATTCTGTTGCACTGATTTAGTCTTTAGTGATTATATTTTCTATTTTAATTCAACCTTGCAACTTATCATCAAAATGTGCTTCCGTGTTGTGTAGTTGCTAATGCACACTGTGGAGTTAGGACATTTTTTTAAAAACATATACAGAACATAAATGTACCAATGTATGAAACTGAAAGTAATACTAACATGTAATTATTAGTGCATACATTTATATATGAACAAATCTTCATTACGGGGTATAGATGTATATGTATTTTGTCATGCTACTGCATATCAATTGACACCGTGACAACCACCTCGATACGCTGAGAGTTGACCTTCTTGCCCTTCTTGTTCCAGTAGACTACAGGCTTGGGATTGCCAGTGGCCTGGCACACAAATGATGCCACACCCCCTGACACCCCAATCTGGTCAGTGGGAATCTTGGTGAATTTTGGAGGAGCTGAAAGGGAGAAAAAGAAAGGGGGAGGGGGTTAAAGAAATTGGGAAAAAGGACGAAAAATCAAATTCTGGAATGAAAATTGACACCCCACAGCAAGAGGGCATCAAACTGACCTGACAGCCAGTAACCCCTGCCCCACACTGACCACACCCTCTTTAAATGTCACTGATTGGTCTGGCTGACTTGTTTTGATTGCTGTGTGTTGTGCCTACTTCCTGGGTATCAACTAGAGGACATCCTGAAGGACTTCCTGTGGGTCATAAATAAAAGATGGGCTTGGGCCTCAGAGGAAAATTCTCTCTCTCTCGCTCTCTCTCTCTCTCTCTCTCTCTCTCTCTCTCTCTCNGATGGGCTTGGGCCTCAGAGGAAAATTCTCTCTCTCTCGCTCTCTCTCTCTCTCTCTCTCTGTCTCTCTCTGTCTCTCTCTCTTTCTGCTTAAGGGCAGGCTACCCTCGTACTGCATGCAGCACACTGTCAAGACACATGAATGTTTCACAGGTAGGAGAAGTGTTGGTTACAATTTCACAGCCCATAATTGGTTTAAACGTATTAACTTATGACTCCATACATTATCACTCTACAGGGGATTTGCACTCGCAGCTTTTGACCATTTTATCTGCCAATTGAATGAATACGCAAATGTTACTTGTGTTAACTTCAACTATTTCCCCAGGGTGATACATATTTTAATGATTATGAAACTATGGTGATGTATAACTGCAGCATTTACCGTCTGCATGTAACAAAGAAAGTAAATAACAATTTCCAACTCCAATATTGAGCCAACAGCACTGGCCCTATAGTTTTCATAGTGGCTGAGTCAGATCAATCTACTTCACCACCTTGCTATCTGTCTGGCCAGTTGCCATGGTGCCCAGTTTAACTCCTCCTCAGCTACAGAATCACTTCCATCCATCAGGGTGAAGTCAGGATGACCCTCACCATAGCAACCTGGATCCTTCCTCCCACCCCCCCCCCCNAAAAAAAAAAAAATAACCCATTAAATAATCAGCAGCAGATGCTAAAGCGCGTTTGCACATCTTCCCACTCCTGCACACTTCACTGGCTATCAGCTATAAAGGCTATAATGCTATAATGCCTTCACAGAAAGTTGAATAACATCAAGTCAGAAGAATACAGTCCTACCTGCTGCGCTGCGTGTTTCTGAAAAATCCACTCTGAATATTAGAAATTAGTCATTTCAATTTACACTTGCCATAATCCTCATGATCGAAGCAGCAAAAAGCTAGAGTTGGTACAATACATTAAGTCAGATCATATCCCAGTCATCTAATCTAATCTAATCTAATCTAATCTAATCTAATCTAATCTAACTATAAAGGCAGGAATCTCTGTCTGTCTCTGTCTGTCTGTCTGTGGCACTATTATCTCAAGAACCCTGCACTGTATGAAGTTGATATTTGGCAGGTTTATTGCTCAGGACCCAAGGACGTAGTGTCGTGGTGAAGTTGCTTGTTCTCGGTTCTCGAATTGAGCTGTGCCAAAAAAGTAGTCCGCGCGGCAGGATACGCTACGGGCGCGGCAGCATATGCTCCGCTCCACAGGCACTGCAAACAAAGCTAGCTCACGGGGATGTGCAGAACACAATTATGGCAGGCCCGTTCCTAACAGGCACATTTTTAACTGCACTAGTTTTAATAAATACCAGAATATTATCAGAATAATATCTGAATTATTAATAAACAGAATAACTCCACTTTAGCCTGTTTTGAAAAGCAGGGAAAAGCGTTGCAAAGCTCTGCCTCTGGATAGACCTGCGCTGTACATAATGGTTCTGGGATATGCTGGCTAGAAAATGGGTTTTGTCTCTTTAATAGTAAATTTAAGACTGGCACTGTAATGGCTGATCTACCTGTCATTTCGAAATGAAACACCTTTGTACGCTGTATGATGAGAGCTGAACGCTGCTGTGTTCGGAAATGACAGGGAGCAGCAGGTGCAACAGTAGTCATGATGTCAGCAGACGAAGAAGCAACGCAGCAACAGCACTTTCATCAGCTCCATATGACCGAGAACACAAGTTTCATTTATCATATTGAAAAGGTACAGTTACATCTCAAAGACAGTTGTGTGCATGCCAGTGAAATCTATATTGCTTTTTGCAAAAGCACGTACGGCAGCGTATTACTGCCACCATGTTCGCCCGTTAAAAAAAGGTAATTAAGGAGCTACTGTTAATTTTAAGCATCAACGTATTATTTTGATAATAAATGTATTTAAGTATTTTGAAAATAAAAGCATTAGCCATATACCGTAATAAATTAAATATACATAACACGTCGTCTCTACATCAAGTTTCATTTTCCTCTGTAAAATGAGTGAAATTAACGTCTGAGTCATGCGGTCACGTGCCGCGGTGAGAGGATTTCATTGATCTTCCGCGTTTGTCAGTACAGGCCATCTTACGCCACTACTTTACGCAGTTGGCGTAGCCAGTTGATAAAATGATACGTACACTTTGGGCTAGTCTAGTGTCTCTGAATATAAATTCATAACAAACCCATTTTAAGTATTCATTCTGTAGTAAGTAAAAAAAAAAAAAAAAAAAAAAAAAAAAAAAGACTTGTAAAATATAACAAAGTAAAAGTTATTTTTGGTTTTATTTGGAAATGTAATGGAGTAAAGTAAAGAAAAGAAAGTACTATTTAAAGGTTGGACAGGTGTAGGAACTGAGGATATATGACTATGCGTACCTCTTTATTTGTTTTTGACGTTGATTTTCACAGCTAAAGGCAGACAGACTTTGTCAGAGAAACAGAAAAAAATCAAATTGGCCGAAAGTTCAAAGCTGTAATTGAAGACAGAATAGATTTGTGTCGAACCATAAACTTTAAAGAGCCACAAAAGGCCAAGTGTAAAGTTCAGTCACTGCCTAACTAATTTGCTCAAATTATTTAGGTCTCAGTAAAAATAAGGTGATTTGAAATCATCAAATAAATAAATAAATAAATAAAAGTTAAAAAAAAAAAACCTTGAATATGAGTCATCCTGAAATTATGTTTGCATTCCTGTTTTTTTTTTTTTTTTCNTTTTTTTTTTTTTTTTCATTATCCTCTTTATTCATGTGTCACAAAATATATTTTTTGGAGGTCGCCCTACTGGTGGTTTCATGGTGTGCCAACAGGTGTTGTCATCATTTTGGGTCGATACCAAACAAATGAATCTGATGATTCTTCATCTGCTGTTTGTGTGACTTTGCTGTCGATTTCTTGAAATGTTCTGGATTTTCACTCTTCACACATGTAATGTAGGAAATCAGTATACAGTGTAAAATTTAAATGAAAATGTAAAATGTAAAAAAAAAAAAAAAAAAAAAAAAAAAAAGATTCATCTTGAGCCAAGGAATTTGAATTTAAAAAAAAAAAAAGGAAACTGCATGAGGAAAGTTTGGTTTTTGCTTCACTGATATAGTGCCACTATCTTGCCCAAAGTTATATTCTTTTTGCCCAAGGAGTCTGTGTCAGATTTGAAATTCCAAAATTTCTCCATGTTTTCTCTCTTACACTGAGATACAGATTGGGTTATGGCAGAAACAAATAATAACAAAACTCTGCCTTGAATTTAAATGTGTGTCTTTGTTTATTGTTTTGTCATTATAGTTTATATCTAGGCAGTCCATTTTCCTTATAATGATTTTTTTCTTTATTGAAACAGTTGGAGAGACATGGAAGATGAAACTTTTTTATGACAGGATCTGCTCTGCAGGGATACACTGTAGGTGGTTTTAAAGACAGAGATCATAAGTCCCACAACTGCTGAAAACTGAGTGTTGTGTAATTCAGTCTCTTCGATATTTCAGATATGACGTCAGTTGTTCCAAAGAACCATAAACACAAATCGGCTAATAGATGGAACCTAAAAACAGACATTTTTCGTTCACCATAAAAGTCTGAAGTGCAGTATCCACTTACAAACTCTGTTTAGATGTGTGTGTGTGTGTGCGTGCGCGCGTGCAGAAACCACCCATGTAGAAAATCTCTGATAATGTTGTAATCAAGGAGATGATGAGGAACATGCTGATGGGGTCTCCCAGCTTATCTGGTGTTAGTCCAGGTGTGTGCATACAGGCATTTACACACACACACACACACACACACACACACACACACACACACACACACACACATTCATATATATTTATAATTATAATACCATAGTACACTTCATTTATGACAAAATGTACCAGTCAATAAAAATAAGACAGAAAAGAGCAGACAGACAGACAGACAGAGACATACCTAGGGCTCCACACACACTGCTCAAAGGACCAGTTAGCAGGAGAATCAAAGGCAGCAGCAGATGCAGGGGGGAGGGGCAGCACCCCAGGACAGGCCTTCTCGACTGGGCCAGAGCTCCACCCAGCCTGGGCAGAGGCATGGTACCACTGCAGGTTGGTTAAAGATGACAAGTAGGGGTAGGGCTTCACTCAACAGGGGTAGGCACTCTGCGGACACAGAAAAACATGAAGGTCACTTAGAAAGGCAGTTGAAAATACAATTCAATTAAAAAAAAATCCTTATGAATAAAGTTAAAAAGAAATTTATGCTAATGCAGGATTAAAGCTTATGAATTTGCCAGTGAACTTCTGATTTAGCATTAACAGCTCAAGCAGCTCTGGCTGAACTGAACTAATACCAGAACAATACAGCTGTTGTTCAACAGCTATGACAAGAAACAACTGAAATAGTTTTGGCATACTGATCCTGTATTAATAAGCCTCCTTTTCCAATGAGGTGTGAAATTAGCTGCAATGATACATTTTTAAGAGATTTTTTGTTTCATTCCAATAATTCCATTTCACTTTATGTTTGGCCTAATTCCCTCTTAGCATTCTCATGCCATAAAAAAAAATGTTAATGTAATAATACAGCCAGTATGCTACTGAAATGGAAAACAAATATCAGAAATCACTATGATGGGGGTATGACGTAACCCTTATTGTCAAGCCATTGCTTTGGGGGGATCTCTTTGCTCAGCATCCCCACACAAACACAAATACATACACACATCTGGAAGACTGAGCATAATTCAGCTCTGTCTGCTTATAGATATTTTGACAAGCTGTGCAGAAGCTCCCCATGTGGGAGTCAATAATGCCTCCATCCAACAAGCTCTCTTGACCCCGGGGCCCCTACCCCCCGCTCAGTGTGGTAGAACGCAGGTGGGGAAGCAATTAGGAAAGGAGCCTTTATTAACCTGTGATATGTATCACACATGTAAGTCCAGCACAGGATGACATATATGCCATCAGAGAAACATGATGTGTGGTTAAATATGACAGGCCGAATTGTGACGTGCACATAAATATGCAGGAACACACACCTTCACACTGACCAGGATACACAGACATACACAAAGACAGACGCTGAGTCACAGAGATTGGGCTGACTGCTTACTAAATTAAAGAGGCATTTTCAGTGAGTTCCATATTAAAAGAATCCTTTATCCACTTATTGAGCTAATGACCTGCTCAAACACATTACTGTCTGCCAGTTCTAACTCTAAAAATAGCTCATCTCCAAACATGGCTGTCTATCTGATATCGGTTCTTTCTCTCACTGTTCTGCCCTCGCCTTATCTAACTCTGCGTAATAGACGGTGAATAGAAAAGCTTTCAGCATCCCCTTTTCAATTGAACAACGTGATAAGAAAAATCAGATCAGAGCTCATTCATGCACCATTGGAAGCATGTTAAGTAAATTCTCCTCTTACAGAAACTCAATTTGCTACCGTTAATCTAACTAAGGCAACTGCTCTGCGTGGAGCCACACAGCCACTGAAACATTAGGTACTCCTCCCATGTTCCACTGTCTGCTTCCTCTGTCCTTTGTGCTGATTTACTGGACCTTTATGTACTTCTGTGACCTGACTCTAACCCGATCTGTCATTCTCAGTTTATCCATCCCTCCCTGTTGCTTTTCACCTGCTAACAAAGCCCTCTTAGCTCTACCTCCACTATAGCC
The DNA here is from genome assembly GCA_014773175.1 of Lucifuga dentata. Taxonomy (NCBI): domain Eukaryota; kingdom Metazoa; phylum Chordata; class Actinopteri; order Ophidiiformes; family Bythitidae; genus Lucifuga; species Lucifuga dentata. Next base: position 459,458 of record VXCM01000187.1, read on the forward strand.
TCTCATCCTCTACCTAATCCTTAATCTCAGCCTTGTCTCATTGGTGTCGCAATATTTCTGAATCTCTTCTTCAGTTTCTGTCTTTTCCTCCCCTCTCCTCTTCATCTCCTCTCCATTCCCTGCCACTCCTCTCTTCTCCCTTGTTAACCTTTCCTTTCTTAATGTCACCTCCTCTGTGGCACCCTATCATTCATCCCTCCCTTCACTTGATCCTTTCTAACCTCTGTTTGTATCCAGATCCTCTTCCTCTCCCCAGCTGCCCTACTAGCTGCTCCAGCTGTTGATGGTCCATTGACAGTTTAAACAAAAGAGCTTAGAGCTTCGTATAGCTGAGGATGATGAGGGAGCAAACCAAAACAAATACACATACATAAACTCAGCAGGAGGTCAGGCCAGTCTGGGCATGTATGGTGCTTGTATTAACAGTTCTTAATGCTCAGCATCTCTTCTGGGCATCTAATGCAAGCTTACATATAATAGATTAGCTTCCACTTTGCTTGACATAGAATCATAATTCAATAGTGTGAGCATTGAGGTATATTTTTCTTTTATGACTAAGGCTTTACAGTCTCTACAGCCCCCTCACAGATATCACACCCTGCTCTCACTGATCATCTGGCTCAACATCCAGTGGATCTACAGCACAGATAAGAAGAGAGACAGACAGCAGGGGTCGGTCCTATTACCTTTGCAGCATGACAACACAGATGGTCAGCCAGACAGAAAGATTGATGGGAATACATGTGCTATTTATTGCAAGAAGGAGATAATGACGCCAGCTCAGGTGGTGAAATGCACACCGGTTATTGTGCTCCATCAGGCTGATGAAATAACATTGTTTAGGTGGCATGCAACCTCTCCTGCTCCACTGGGACTCCAGGAAGATGACATGTTTTGTTTTTCATACCTCATCCCCACCCTACCNCTCCTCCTCCTCCTCCTCCTCCTACCCATGATGCCTTTCACCACAAGTGGGTTGAGATAGTCTCACAAGGCCTGTCTCCATGACAACGATCCACTAGCTCTCATAGAAAGACTAGATCTGTTTCCTGCGGCACCATGCTAGCTGGGAGATGGTGCGGCTGATAGGGAGCTCATGTTCTTTTATTTTGTACTGGTTTAATTTTGATCAAGTGTTGTAAAAAGACATTGCTTGTGTGTATGATACTTAGACAAAAAAATGAAGAATGTTTTTAATAATAAAGATGACCATGGTGGGATTTAGGACAACAATTCTCTGACTGAAAAATAACATCTTACATTCACTGTCATGATAGCATTTCTCCTCTTTCACATTTCACCAATCGATCGAACCTGATCACACACATTTAAATTTACCAGCACAGAAATAGGATTGACTTGAATAATCACTGCTTTGTGTGCCAGTTTAGAAACAAAAAGTGATCGTGTTTGGTGAAGGAACGATGTGGCGGCGAGATGCAGGGAGGGGCTGGGATATTACCTCACTTTTTTATGACCCTGGACCCGTAGGCAAATGACACTCACAAATGCATGCACACCCATAGGCCCATTCTCGCAACTCACATGTACACAAACACACACGCTCACTCACAAATACACATAACCATGGCAGATGGCAAAGCATCATGGGGGAGATTGGCATTCACTCTCTCTCTCACTTTCCTTCACTCTCTTAAGCCTGCAGACTTGCAAATGCACACACACACACACACACACACATACACGCGTGTGTTGAGGATCAGAGAGGCACAGGATGAAGCACGACTTACTGCAGGCATGAGCTGCACCACCCTGTTTACATTTTTAGCAGCAGAAATAACATATTTGAGCTTTCTCTCTAACAAGAAAACACACCTATCACTCAAATAAATCAGTTCATTTCCCTGAATGTAAATGAAGCTGCAGACTAACAAAATCAGTATTTCTTGATGCTGAGGAATGTCAAAATTAAACTATTTATGCCCCCTGTTCAACCTGAGCAAAATTTTGTAGTCGCACATAGAAACAATCCCAAATCAAAGGCTGTTTTGACAATGTTTATCACTGCTTTGAAGGTAAAAATTAAAGTGCCACTGATTCAAAACAGACTTGTGTGAATAAATGTGTCCCAACGAAACCACAGGGTACAGCTCATATCTGTAATTATTTGTCATTGTTTTTTGTTTTTTGTTTTTTTTTTTTTGTTTTTCAGAAAAAGACATAATCTTTATTACGCTGATTAGCAGATTGACAGAAAATTAATCAATCATTTGCTGCCTTTATCCATTTTATGTCACTACAAATCAAATACTACTGGGAGTATTCGTCAGACAAAATAAGCAATTTCACGACATCACTCTGGGCTCTGGTATCTTTTGATTCACATTTGTCAGCATGTTTGACAGTTTACAGACTAAATGATGAAATGATTCATTGAAAAACATCATTTGAAAATGGAAATAATCAGTAGTTGCAGCCTTGAATATTTCATGATCTTAAAATTTGGAAAAAATAGTTTGTCATTCAAAAAACAACTATTTCATGATTGTGAGAGAATGTTGTGTTGTGATGTCAAACTTTCTATTTATATACATTTTTTTTTGTTGAAGTAGAGAAAATGATCATGATTTTGTCATGATAAATAAATAATTAAGTCAAGATCACTAAATAACTATTTTGCAATCATGAAAAACATTTATAAATCTTTACTATTCTCTCTGGCCCTAACATGTCAATATGATAATATGACTGCAGGTTATAGAGACATGATGCATTTAAGTAGAATAATACACTTTGCACTTTACCTCTCAACTCCACACTTTGTCTCCTCTCTAGCTGCCTGATCAGAGCTGGAATTGAAGATGCTATCACAGCCATTCACACAACACTACACAACAGCACATCAGTGAAATTACACACTATCACTGCCATTATTTCTGACTCGTTCACTCGTGAGATCACTGTTCCCCATTAAATAATTCTGGATGTGCTTCAGCTTTTATTTTTTCCTTTACAAGCATATTTCATAGCTGAGACACCAAATGGATTTGTAATTGAGAAATAAGGACAGCAAAGAGAGGAGTTAGTGAAACATTTTTCCTCTCCAATCCAACCTGCTAAGATAACCAAACAAAGTCTCCATTCGACCTCAATCCTGACAACAGCAGAACAGAGTGAAGCCACTGCTACCCAACAACAGAACGACATACAAACACCCACGCATCTTAAAGGGGCTCCAAGGTCAGACAGACTTACAGTGCTAGAGAGAGGCATCTCGTAATGGATGCCTCGTCCTCTGCTGAGCCCAGTAACAGATGGACTGACTTTTACTAAGCAGGAAGTGTATTACCAAATGTTATAAAAGTGCAGATTATCAGAAAGCATCGGAAGGGAGGGAACACGGTAAAAGTGTTTATAGTTTACGTGAAGCTGCTCTGGTCACAGGAAGTTGGCATTAGAGTTAATGTTGCTGGAACAAAGAGTTCAGGTTTAGTAAATGTGATTGGATGGAAGTTTATGGAAGATTACTGTATTAGACATAATATTATATATTGCCATCATAGTAGAATATTACAACTAATTACAGTTGTCTAACTTGATTATATAGCCCTTTAATAAATCTCTAATGTAGTGCCACCTATAGTTTGATGAGCTACTTTCATGCCAAATTAGCTTAAACTTGTATAAGCTGTTATTATATCTATAAGATATATGCTCGCTCACTTAAATCTAAATGCTTACTTGTATCTATAAAACATATACTCAAATAATGACCCAAATTTGTTTTAAAAAGGGGAGCATGCCTTTGTGAGATGAAAACTTTGTATCTCCAAGTTTGGTAATTTCCATACTCAATACGTTGAATGCTTGCATGTTCTCATGGTTTGAAGCAATTTTCTTAACCACTTAATCTCATAAGCCCTTCGCGTAATGCCAAAAATTTATTGCCATTAAGCTAAAACAAGGCTGTCTTTCCCAAAATGTTGGTGTTTTGGATGTACAAGATTTTCACCAGACAACCAGCTAAATGTGCACGCACCTACACACACAGCCACTTGACTGAAGCAAACAGAGCTCGAAAAGACCCAAACATATTTCTNCACGCACCTACACACACAGCCACTTGACTGAAGCAAACAGAGCTCGAAAAGACCCAAACATATTTCTTCATTTCTGTAGTGGCCTCTCTCAGTCGCCTTGTCTCTGTCTTCAGAGGCAGCCAATCTTCTATGCACTGGCTCATTACGCAGGCTGATGGCTGAGTCCTTGTCAACTCACTGTCCAATTAGCATATCTGAGACTGGCACAGACCCTTATCCTACCGGGAGAGAGAGCTGTATGTACATACTAATATCCACATAGTTATGCACTTGCATGTACATCCCTAATTGTTAAACAGTGCTGACATATGAGAAAAGAAACGCTGTATAAATTATCCCAATTACAGGGACAATCTTTAATTCAACTAGAAGTCAAAGGGTCATTTCTTTTTACATAAATCCAAAACACACTGTTAATGAGCGTATGTTCACTATATTATGACTGGTTAGGGTTTATTTATGTATGTATCTATGTATCTGTCAATCTATCTATTGTAGCCTCACATAATGTTGCTGTCTCCCCCCAAGCATCATTCCACCACCATGATTCCTCAATAAAATGAATGATTAAGAACATGCACAAGCGCTCACTCACTCACACACACACATACACACACACACACACGTACTGACTGCCAGCCAAGAAACACCAGAGCCAATTAGTGAGCTTCTACGGGAGCAGGAATAAGGCTCCCTGATAACAGAGAACACCTTCATCTTCCTGAACATCACTGTCACCATCCTGGCCATCATCATATTTCAGCTGCAGTTCATTAATGACACATGCCAGCCATTTTTCCATCCCAGTTTCAGCTGTTTTGACAAACATTAACATCAGTCAAAAGACAAAGTAATGTTGTGGTAAAGCAGATTTGAGGGCTTATTGATGAATTTGTCTTGTGAGTGAGAGGCTTGACAAACAACATGTGCCGTTGTTAATAACCTCATATTGATTGATCATTTATTTACAATTATCTAGTGGAGATGTCATTAATTTATGCTCTGCAGACAGCCAAATGTCTGCAGAGCATAAATTAATTCTATCATTTATTGATTGATAGAATGAATGTTATGTGAAGTACCTTGACTGACATTTTGCATACCAACACAACACTAGTGCATAGCTGTTCACTGTTATTCACATGGGTCCTATACTGTTTAGAAGCGAGCCTTTAGTCACTCTCAGTTCACATAAAATATCTCAGCTTCCTTTGGGAGGTGCTTATTAATTTTCTGGAGAAACACTGTTGTGTTTGCCCAGAATCCAATTCTCTCCTGTGTATTGCTGCTGCCATGGTATCACCTGTCTGGTTTGGTCACATGATCCGTCCTCCACTGAGAGCTCATTATCTAACAACTGCAAAATCACACTACAACGATACTGAACTCATCTATGGACAATGTTAACATCAACATAACATATTAATGTTTAGTTTTTAGCTCATAGCTAAAAAAAAAAAAAAAAAAAAAAAAAAAAAAGCCAAAAAACTATAAGAAATTACTGACAATATACTTTGCTATCACCGCAATTCACTATTGCCTCATTTCTAAGGCTGTCTATGCAGCGGCTGAACAAATTCTATTTACTTGCTACACAGACGACAGGCCTTAGCAGTTCTGTCACTAACCAGCCATTGCATGACTTCCTGATGGAGATGAGATTTGTGACGCCAAATGAATTTCTCCTTGAGGGACGATAAAGTTGTGAATAGAATTGAAAACTGGAGTAATGGGGTAGAAAAGCCGCATTTGTCCTCCGTCTCATAGCTGAGTGTGTGTGTCTCGGTAAGTGAGAGATAAAATGCCTGTCAAGGCTAACAGAATTGTGCAGAGTTTTTGACCATGATTAACCACGGCTGATGTCCTCATCACACATATACTTCATCTAACCTATAATGTCTTCCAGCACTGTGAGAATATGACAATCATAAAAACAAATTATTGGGTCAACATGCCAACTAGTCCCCGCTACTACCACACACACGCACACATAGTAGCGTGTATACTCTCTAGTCTAATCTGCTGGTTCATATGTTTTACATATGTGAGTTTTGATGATGTAAAATGGAAATAAAATTCCTGGATCTTTTCCACCATTTATGATAAAGATGTTGTTGTAAAACATGCAGTAATTGTTTCATTGATGCAAAGTCAAAGATGCTCTTTCATCAACTGCCAATAAGTTTTATATTGAAGCCTAGCCTAAACCTTTTTCTTGTCTTTGATGTTACTACAAGGGCACACAATGTAAGCTAAACAGCAGCGGAACCAGGTCTATGTCTGTTAGGTATAGGATATGATCATAGGGCTGTTAAAACCTAATACAGTTCACATGCTGTCCTTTGCAATAAAGTGTGAAACATACTGATACCAGGGCTCCGCGCTGATAGTTAACAGTATTTATTCAAAGACACTGCATGAGAGAAGCAGAGATGCAATATCTATGTATTAGCATTCAAATGGATTCACCTCAGCAAATAAACCCACTGACCTATTACAAATTATTTATGCCATGTTTTGCAAAATGTCAAAAATATTTTTGGCATCTGTGTAGCACAAAATAATTTGCCCCGCCCTCTTTGCATGCACTAAAAAGCAATTTCTTATAAAGAGTAGTTTTTCGCTTGAAGAGTTGAAAATACTCTTGAGGACCTGTCAGAAGCCTGAAGCAAGGGGTGCGTAATATTCTGGAGTTTGAATGTTTACTGGCAGCAAAGTGTATGCTTTTAAAGTAAACCGTGACAACATTTCTTCCCTGTTCTGATTAGGCAGTTTGTCTTCTGTCAGCCATCTTGTCAGTCAGACATTCCCTCCTAATGACACCTGTCAGTCAAGGATGTAACTGTCAAAGTGAGTCAGTGCTGCATTTCTTCTCACCGTGATTGGATAATGAGCTGTACATCAACACATTTAGCCATTTACAATTGTCAGCAGAATTCAAAAAAGAATATTTCTCACCATGCAAAATCCAGAAAATTCAGCAAAGAAGAAGCAAAAAATGAAATGAAAGGGGTTGCAGCAAAACCTCATTTATGAGAGGAAAATGAGTTAGCTGGAGGCAGAGGAGTGAGAGGCAGAGAGAAGGGTTGACCAGAGGACGGGGAGGCAGCAGCAATGGAGAAATGATGCCTTTTTTTTTTTTNGGGTGGGGGTGGGGGTTGAAAAGAAAGGTTGGGATGTTTTCAGATGTGGCAGTTGGGATGAAAAAACAGGCAAAATACTAAAGACATGAGATGGAGAAGAGAGGAAAGGAGGAGAGGTAGTGGAGGAGTGTGTATTATTCATCCCTGCTGACACATCAGAATCTCTGATTCATCTGGAGAAGGGCATCAGTCAAGTCACAAACTATCTCTTAGCCTTCACTCATATGCACAACACACACACACACATGCAAGCACACACACACACACACACATGCGCACGTGCGTACACACACACACACNACACACACACACACACACACACACACACACATTTGAAAATGACCTCCTGGTTGAAAACTGTATATTTATATGGATCTGGCAGAGTGCAGAGAGATGCAACCAGAGATTGAAATTACTCTTTGCACAACCAGGAGAGGAGTTTGTTTTAGGTACAGTTTGAGTACTTGTTACAGAGCAAATATGAATTATCTGTCTGTGTCTATGCAATTAATATTAATAAGATACTGCTGAAATGGAGGTCAAAGATATCCTATTAAGATAGAATAAAGTACAAATGAATTAAAATTAAGCTAAAATGCATGCAGATCTGCCTCTAAATTAAAGTTGGGTATTCACATTGTTTAATACAGCCACTGAATAATAAGAAGCCGAGCAGACTAAAGCATCTGTTTGGAAGGAAGTGAAAAGGTCAATTAATATCAATACCAACAACAACAGCAACAAAGTTTCTGTCTGCTTGTAATACCAGTGGCTGTGCTCACAAAATCAAACTTGTTCTCATTCCTTCAAACTGACTGATACAACAAAGCTAACAGGAAATACACACTATTTCTGACAAACTCCACTGATGGGCGTAACATGCAACACAACGGAGAGAAGCAGAGAGTGGAACATTTAGGTTAATGCTGCTGCAAGAATCCGAGAAAGACTTCAATAAGGCCTTTGACGTGAAACCAAAGCTGCTCCGCTGGGAAAGCACATCATCTAGCAATTCAACTCTAGATGGATCTTACAGTCTTATCTGCTTAGAAAGCACAGGGAGTCATTGAGGCCTATGGTTGAACCCTGTGAAAAGCTATTTAAAGGAGTACATGCCATCCCCGATTTCATAAGCTGGTAGCTTCTGCTCCTGATAGTGCACAGATGAATACCTGTGGGGTTTGTGTATCTCTGAAAGAGCACATCTGATCTCTTTCCCAGAGACATTGAGAGGGAATTTGCCAGTACAATTATTCTGCTCCCACATAATGACTTTTTCCCTGTCAATATAATGCAAATATATATCCCATCCTTTCATGAAGGTGGAGTGGCTTGTGTATTTTTCTGTTGAGCAGGGATTGCAGCTGAAATTGCGTAATCTGGGAGGGAGAAAAAATAGAAGAGAGGAATTCATGTGTAAAAATGACTGATTAAAATAATTAGGGATGTGGAAATGGTCTGGAACAATAACCAGCAAATGCAAAGGTGCCCAGGGGATAATCTGTGTGTGGAGGAAGACCTTCCTCCGATTTACCATGACAGTGTGATTTTCACAGGCCACAAAAAAAAAAAAAAAAAAAAAAATGCAGAAAATCTAAACAGGCAATTGGTCTGTACATGATTAAATCCCAAACAAGCAATAGCCCTCGGAAAATGTGTCAGGATGAATCAATGTGTCATTAAATTATACTCTGCCTGCACGGGTGAGTGGCTGCATGAACAACAAATCCTACCACGTATAATTATAGACATATGAGAGGTCTATGGACAATGAGACAGTGCCTATATGTGCAAATGGGCTTGTTTTAAGTAATGCTTTAGAGTAGCAGATGTTAGTCTTATAGGAGAAGCTATTCAATTGTCTGGAAAGTAGTCTTGCTAAAAATCCATCAGCTTTTCTACCTGGTGCCTTCCATGCTAAAACAAACAAACAAACTAATATAGAGATACAGTACGATATAGATTTGTAAAAAATTCAGACTAACATTTATATGTTATATGCTGTAGCAAAAGTAGTCATAATGACATGACTTTTAATACCAAATTACTATGGCATCAGTGAAATGTTGGTCTTCTTCTGACTCGATATGCTTTTTTCTCTTCTGCATAATACTGAGCACTACAATTAAACTGCCAATGCATAATTTTGAGATTGTTTAAGAATTAAATGAGCCAGACTCTTCAAACCGGCAGATCAATTAAAAATGCCATTATAATAAGCCACTTTAAATGAGTGGATGAGGAACAAAGGCTTTGCCAGTCTGCTGGGGTCCCTCACGCTGCCCAGCCAACAGTAAGGAGGAGGTGGGAGNCACGCGCACTCACAGTGCTGTTGCCAACCAGTCTGATCTGTGCACAACCCACGGTCCTGCTTTTCACGCAAAGTCACAGTGATGCTCGGACGCAAGAGAACTAACAAAGAAGTCTCCGGGTTCTGATCGGCTAAACGGTGAAATCTGATCCCGGAGATACTCTTGCCTCACTAGTTTCCAATTCGACATGTGAATAGAAAGCGTTAGGGTGGGGTACACGACCGCAAACATACTCATCTGTGGATGTAGGATGCTGGTTACCTTGATAGGAAGTGCTCCGTCTTCTTTACCGTCGTGGAGATTCATGTGGGTGGATTTGCAGCTGGAAACAGCAAGGATAAAGGTAATCCAGCGGCAACAGAAAGGTCTGAATGTGTAGAGGATGCATGCACACATCGCCGGTGTTTCCGACCGTCCTGTCGACCTCTCGGGACCGTAACAGGTCACTCCTGCTCCTCAGCCCTTTAGTCGGGAGGGCATTGCTGTCCGAGCGGCCTCGGATACTGCTGGTTGATGTCACTGATACTCCCTGCCTTCCTCCTTAATGCCCTCCTCTTTCTCTCCCTCATCTCCTCCCCCTCCCAGCTCGATCTCTCTCTCTCACACACACACACCGGAGCCCTCCCCTTCTGCCTCCACATGATGTGATGCAGTCAAGATCTCCAATAGCAACCGTATCCCCCATCACCCCCATTACCCCCATTNCACACAACCTCCATCTCATCCAGCACTGGCTGCAGCGCTGACTGGTGCAGAAAGGTGGCTGCTGAGGCAGGTTGGTCATCCTCTCCATTGATGACTGATTTTTTTCTCACTCTGATCCCCAGGGGCTAATATGAAGATAAGCACCTTGAATCCCTGTAAATTATTATAATATAGCTCTAATTATAGCTGTTGGCAGGAATATGGACCCAAAGCATATATCAGGTGCCACAGAGGAGAAATCCTAAACTAGCATTGGGCGCTTTAAAATATTGAAAATAAAAACGCAAGTTTCCATGGAATATTGTGGGAATATGATGATATTGTATAATACAAAATTTATATAAGGTCTGACCAACTTATTGTTGAGTCCCATTATACTAAATATCTTTACGGGAGTTAATGACATGACCAATTTTACTTTTGGCAAGTGGCTTACCTTATTTCTGGAAAAATAAATGGACAAACATAGGCTATACAGACCAGAAAAAGATGACCTTACATGTCAAATACCATGAAACAAACAGCCTCCACAAGGACACCCATTCAGAAATAAAAGGCCAGAGTAGTGTTGGAGCCTGACATGATGCTGTATGAAGAAAGCTTTATTCTAATGTTTTTGCTGACCCCAAACAAACTCGGTAAAATGGTGTCAGCAACTCTGCCAACCTAGATTTCTGTTTGTCTAGATATATTAGGAATGCATACTCAGCCCTGTGTTATAGCTTCATACGGTTCTGTCACCCATTCTCCATCTGAGACACAAAGATTGATGATGTTCAGAAAGAGAGGAAACAATTAACCAATTAACCTTGAGGATGGCAACTGGAAGGTAATTTTAATGGACCTTTAAGGGACAATCAGTAATTTTCTTGGCCTTGTCAATTTGAAATATATTGACATGTTTAAGTAAAGACTTTTTGTGAGAATGCTATTTGATTTTTTTTTTTCTTGCCATGTGTAAAGAAAGCATCAGAATCACCAGAAAACTTTTAACTTATGATTTGATCTAGCAGTTTTCTGCTTTCTTAAGACCAGGTTTCAGTTCTGTGTTTTGATTTTTTTTTTAGTGAGGGTCTTACCTTTTTGGTTACCATTGCATCACAGATTCTGCCTTTAATGGACAAAGACTACCTTCAGACAATAATTCCGTTGGATTTTCCTTGTTACTAGTGACATCTAGTGGTAAATTACCATTGTGAAGCTGTAATTCTTTGAGGTTGGAAGCACTATCACAGATAGTAAGAAGCGTCTTTTGGCGGCACTCCTCCACATAGTTTTAATCCCATGATACTAAACTTACCAATGATTTTATATATTTCAGTCAAGCACTTATTTGTGGTGCTCTACCTCTTTGTCTATCCAGAACAGAAAACATGTTATTTTCCTGTCTCTCTCACACAAACATACTCCAGTTCAAACATGTCCTTTTCCTTCTATTTGTACTTTGTTCTCTTCACATCGCAGCTCCTGCTGCCAGTGTCGACATTCTAAATTCTGTTTGAATGCTATGTGGAGCACATTCACATGGGTTCCACCACAGGAAGGTCAAAGGTCAGGATCAGCTAGAGGACTATACTGAGCAGGTCAGGATTCAGGATCTCATTTAATAACAAGACATGGATGTTCATTGTCACACAGACTTGAACCTCCATATGAACTTTCTTGTCTGAAAAATAACAGTAGCACATAATTAATATTTCAGGTTGTGGTATCTTTACAGGCATATCCTGTAAACCAACTAGCTCCCATTGTCTCTGCTTCCTGTTAGCATAATAGAGTAGCTGCTGTCTATGTCTAAGTCATTCACCCCATGACCTGCTTGAGCTTATACTTGAGTGTATAACCTTACAGCAGTCCCATTTTCAGAGTTGATGCTAGGGAAAAAGATCCCTAAAATTAGCAGGGCAAGTCTGTCTCCGACACTGCCCTGCAGCAGTGACGTTAATTGCACTATTTATACTTTGAGTGCAGGACTCCGAAAGATCAAGTTTCCGTTATGCTTTTTTATTTTCCTGTCCTCGAGTTAATATGAGGGCAGTGACAGTCCATGTTTAGAAAAGTGAATAAAGTGGGCACTGATAAATATAGGACAAGAGGAAATCTGATTAGAAATATTATTCAGCGATAAGAAAACTTGTTACACACCTTAAGAATATAACGTCTTCCACTATCAAAATATGATAACTTTATGGACCTAGCAACATGGATAGGCTTGCAGGCATTTTATGTGTTGCTATCTTAACAATTTCAAACCATCCAAATATAAGGATGTACATGACACCTGAGGTGGAAGCCACAGCAGTAACTCAGCAGCCCCTTCTAACCACTCAATCTTTGAATCAAACTATAGATATAGATTGACAAATCAGAAATCAGAGTAAGCACTGATATATTCATTTTCTGAAACTTTGTCTAGTTTTACAAACTAATTTTAAATGTGGAAAAACTGAAATCCAAATAACTCACACAAAAGCAGAAAGAACCTGATACTGAATTTTATTCAAGTATCTCCAACACACTTTTGTTCTTGAGTTATCAGTCAAATGAATCAGTTGAGAAAGAGAAAGGCAGCGGCAGTCCAAAGCCTGAACGTATTAAAGATATGGAACCTCTCAATGTGCATTCAACATGGTGATGTTTAGCACAGACAGAAAAAAAAAAAAAAAAAAAAAACATTCGTGATAACACAAGATAAAAGATACACTATTAAAAATAAGACTAAGATGCAGGAATGGCCAGAGAGCCATCTGTTCCATTCTTGTGAACTGCATCCAAGGTTAAAGGGGAAAATCCAAACAGAATTAGCACATGATTTTGGACATTTAATTTGTAACCTTACCAAGGCAGACAGAAGAGTGTTAACCAAAGAACAGTGTCTGTGCAAATGTCTTTTATCTTTATCAGAGGCATCCACAGATTTGTTTTAGTTGAATAATACAGGCTCTCTCTGCAGGCTGTCAAAACATTCACGGTCATAAAACCATGCAACTAATGTTGCTGATTTTTGCAAACTGGAAGTTTCATATCCCAAAATAACATTATTGTTTATGCTTGTAGTTAGAAAGATGAGTTAGTTGCTTTTCATGTTGCCAGCAGCTGTTGATCTGTAACAGAACAAAGCTCCATGGTTTCCTTTTGGCACAGCTGGTTCAGTAACTTCCCCCATCAAAGAAGCATAATGGATGCTTTATCTAAACAATTACAATTGAGTAGACATTTCAAACAAGCGAAATTGGGTGGTTTAGTTTCTTCAAACTGATTTTCAATGATTCTGCAAAACGGGCTGATAAAATAAGCTACCATGTTCACGCTTCATTTTCATGCAGTTTGTCTTGCTTATTTGATCATATCCTTATCATATCTGCTCTTATTATTGATACTAAAACCTTTCATACTGGCCAGCCACCACCAAACACACACAAGCACCATATTGTAAAAGTCTCCTTTTCACTGAAAGAAAAAAAAAAAAAGAGCAAAAATGCATTAAAGCCTATATCAGTTAAAGTTTTGCTCAGCTTTAAATAGCAATACAAACCTACCATCATTTTCAAAGTGTCGGGTTTAGATTAAAGTGATAAATGACAAGATCTCAGCCATAGATTTAAGCCTGTTGACTTGGCTGGTGTTTCTGTAGTTTGGTCTGACACAATGCAGGCTTGCACAGGACCAGGATCAAAACAGAGGCCGACTAGAAGGGTTTGGTGAGGAGACTGAGCTGGAGGAGGATGTAGAGAGTTGCTGGTAGGTCATAGACGGATGTAGCTGGGCCTGTGCAACAAAGGGAGAGAAGTGCAGGGATGCTAGTCAGAGTAAAAGATGGAAGTCAGTGCAGCTCAATGAAAGCCTCCATCTCCTCAGATATGAGTCCCCTGTAGGGCAATCTGTGTCTTTCAACGGCACGCGCTGCCAGGCACTGAAGGGTGACATAGTTTAGGGGGTAGAGAGCCGGATGCCCGCTGCTCTGGTCATCCAACAGCTCATAGGCTGTCTTCCTCTGTGCATTTGTAGCATCAAAGTGAGCCCCACTTTTCACAAGTAGTGTCATAATCTCTGGACAACCATTACTGGCAGCAATGTGCAGTGGAGTGTTGTTGTCGCAGTCCCGCGAATCCACATCTGCGCCGCACTCTAGAAGGAGCGATGCCACTGCCAGGGAGGGAAAGCGGCCCACGGGGTAACGGCCCACAGCTGTAGTTTCTTTGTCCACGGCCATGTGGAGAGGAGTGAAGCCACTTCGACCTCGAGGGTTCAGCTTCAGTAGGCGGTAAACTGTGTGCTTCTTTTGATGCTCCTGCTCTGGACTACACTCCAGCTTCTCCAGCAGAAAGATAAGGTGGAGGATGATGGAAAGAGCCTTGGTGAACTGAGGAGCTTCTGGTGGGTTGTCTCTCTGTGCTACGGCTCTCTCTACTTCCCTCACGCTTTTCCCCAGCACGGTCATCAGGTCGTGGAAGGTGATGCGCGTTGAGAGGGTGCCTTTGGCCCGGTCTTGCAGGACAAAGGAGAAGAGCTCCGCAAAGGACAGGAAACTGGAAGCTGTCATGGGACTGAGAGGGTCCAGGTTGCTCTGCTGCATGTCTAAAGCATACTTCCACAGGCTGATGCAACGTTCAAAATTGCCTGAGTCTGCATACACAGCTCCCCGGTAGCGGATGTAGTAAGAGGTGTCTGGGTGGGACGGCCCCAGGATGCGCTCACGAACTAACAAAGCCTGCATCCTCATTTCATCGGGGTCTGTGATCAGAGCTTCCAGTTCCTCTGCAGTGTTTACCTCCTGTGCACAACCATAGGCGGGTATAGGGGGGCCAGGTGGAGGCTTGGCCAGGGGACCAGCTTTGTCCCCTGGTTGTCTCAGCTCCATTGCCCTTCTCCAATACCTCATGGCCCCCAGGAGATCCCGCTTTTTATCCACAAAAGTCGCCCCAAGGAGTTCAAGTGCATCAATGCGTTCCTCTCTGGAGGTGCGGGGTTGATGGGCAAGGTATTCAACAATGTTGGTGTGACCTGTTACACTGGCAGCGAGGAGTGGGGTCATCCCGTATCCATCTCTCTCCATGCGAGCATTACACTTCAGCAGCATCTTCATGATGTCCAGACTACCAGACTCGGCACAGTCATGGAGGGCGGTGTTCCCCTTCACACTCTTACGGTTGACATCAGCACCACGATCCAGGAGGAACTTGGCTATCTCTTTGTGGCCCTTATAGCAGGAGATCATGAGGCAGGTATGGCCGTGGCGATTGGCTACCTCCATGTCGGCTCTGTGCTCCACCAGGTAACGGACGATCTCCAGGTGGCCATCAAAGCAGGCAGCTCGGAGGGGTGTAGAGTTAGTTAGTGTTGCGTTGTTCACAGAGGCACCGTGTTTGAGTAACGTTTTAACCACAGGGAGGTGACCGGCCGCCGAAGCCGCCCACAGCGGCGGAGCCCCTTCGATGGTCTCGCCATCAAAGTTCACTGATCCTCCGAGTTCAACATTAGCTTTACAATGTTCCAGGAGGTAATCTACAACCTCTAAGTGTCCGTATCGAGAGGCAATGAGCAGAGGAGTGCCTCCCTGTGTTTTCTCCTCAGCTAAAGCCTCCAGCTCTTCTGGAGTTTTGTTGCTCAGCAACTTCTGTATAAGTTTCAGTTTACCATCTCTGGCCGCGTTGAAAACCGCCGTCGTTACATCCATTTTTTAAAGCGTCTGTGCTGACGTGCTGGATGCCAACCCCATAACCACACGTTAACGGAAATTTTTTTTTCAAAAAGACGACACCGGTTTTAAAAAGCAGAGAGGGCGAATCTTAGTTTGGACCTAGTTTCTAGCTCACATCTTTCTGCCATTTTGAGGGTGCTGTCAAGATGGCGTTTGTGTTGCTTGACAGGTCTGTGTTTACGATTTCACCAAGGCGTTATGGGAGATGTTGTTTTAAGATATTCTTGGTGGAAGCCGTTTACGTTATGTAGAACTTCATTTCCCATAATGCATGTGAACCCACTGTCCTGCCAGCTGATAGGTTCGTTTGTTATGTTTCTTTGGACAAACAGGGCGCACCAGCTTTGGCAGTACAAGCTGAATTCCTCAGCGGTGAACACCACGGTTTCTGCATTGCTGTAAACAAACCAGCACACCCTATGAAATTCTACATTGTTCACATTGAAGACGAAAAGCTAGAAAAATACTTAATAAAACGATTAAAAATAAATACATAAAATAAAAACACACATATGTAATAACTTGTGCGCACAAGATAAAAAAAAAAAATATTACTTAGGACTTCAGGGGCTCATTAATAGTATGTATGTATTGTGTAGTATAAGAATCCTTATACTTATCACCAAAATATTTTAATTTTATTTTTGGCAACCTTTCTATTCTACTTGTGTTGTCCTCAATATATTAACGCCTTTGTTACTTTGCAATACTGTCTTTTGCTAATGAGAAATATGTCCTTTAAACCATTATCCCAATGAAATAACAGTTTAAAAAAAACATTTATTTATTTTTATTTTAATTAATATGCATATACTATCTGAAATATTTTGTAGATTACCTATCTAGTGGCATATATTATTGCGGTGACTAAAGATGACGTGGCCTTTGCTGTCAGAGCCCCCAGACTGTGGAACACTTTGCCTATTGAAACTAGACAGGCTACACAGCATCTTTTAAATCCTCTCTTAAAACTTTCTTTTATAGAAAGGCATTTATGAATTCTTAAATATAAATTACTGTTGTTCTATTCCTGCCATTCAGTCATTTTAACCTTATTTTATCCCCCAATGCTTTATGATCCCTGTGTTGCACTGTCTGCTTTTTTCTTGTTTTTGTTTTTCTGTGAAGCACTTTGTAACATTTTAATTATTATTATTATTATTATTATTATTATTATTATTATTATTATTATTATTATCATTATTATTATTATTATTATTATTATTATTATTATTATTGTTATATTGTACTGAACTATGTTCAAAAAGGATGCTAACACTCTAACTAGCAGTCCTACTGCTGTGCAGTTTTGTTTTTTTTTTAACCTGAATTTCAATAATACATACATACATACATATGGTCTGTTTATATATGTCAAGAAAGTTTACACTTGACCTTGGCTCAAAAACATACAGACATTTTGAATGTACCCCACGAACGTGTCTGTAGAGTGAAGGTCATCAGTTTTCACTGTTTCTAATACAGGATTGGTCTTTCTTCACAGAAAAAAAAGAGGTGTGTGCTTATCTCTTTATTATGTCCGGCACCAATTTCTCTTGGTGTAGAAATTAATGTTGAGAAGAAACAAGCTATTGTAGAATGTTTTGGCATGCATTTGGTGAAAAGTACATCTTGATAATTGTACTGTACAGCCCTACATTCAGTGACCAGACAAATTAAAAACATTCATACAGCCTATATAATAGATTATATAAATGTAAAGCTTAAATATTCAGTTTTTGTGGATTCTGAGTGTTAATTTAACTCTAGTAATTTTTTTAGGCCGATTCTCAATATTGTCCTACATTGTAGGTACAGTATTGTGCTCTCTCTACATGCAGGAAAAACATGGTATTAACATTGCAGTGTGTGGCATTCTAGCCTTTAGTTTAAAATATTTCATGAAAAAGTATTTCTGTTTTAATATGTTGAGAAGTGGAATGGAGTAAAAAACAAAAAAAAAAATGCAAGCACCTTAGCCTGCATTTGAGAGTTTGTTGGAATTGTGAATAAGTCAATGTTTAGTTAATGTTTAGCTTTAGAGGCTATTAAACAAGCACTTTTCAAAAATGATG
Source organism: Lucifuga dentata (assembly GCA_014773175.1). Lineage (NCBI taxonomy): Eukaryota > Metazoa > Chordata > Actinopteri > Ophidiiformes > Bythitidae > Lucifuga > Lucifuga dentata. Next base: position 477,455 of record VXCM01000187.1, read on the forward strand.
GCATAGGTCAGGGCTTTTATCCTGCCCAAAGAGGCATAAATAGTTAATTTTTACTGATTACATCTCTATGTATTCCAGTCTGTACAAAGTGAATGTTCTTTCTCCTCACAAATGAATGTGTCCCATATGGGTGATTGTTATGACTTACATCTCTATTACAGTGACGCTGCAAGCAGACGGTGGCAGCTGCAAAATTACTTCAGGATATAAGGCTGAGAGTTTTTCCTAGAGTATTTACATTTGACTAAATGAAATATATTTTTCATTTCTTGACAGGGTTATAGGAAGCAGGTCCCAGATGGGAATAATGAGGTGTACACTGGACAGGTAATCAGAAAAGTAGAAAATACAAAAAAAAAAAAAAAAANAAAAAAAAAAAAAAAAAGCATTTGAAGTTTTTAAATGACTCAACATCTCCAGGTTACAGTAAAGTGTCATTTTGATATTTCACCAGTAGAGGAGGCATAGGATCCAGTTGGATAACCTATTCCTCTGAAAGACTATGAGAATGTATGTCGAAAGCGACATATTTGCAAGAGTGTTTTGTATGTTTTATATTTCTAGTTGCTCTCTCCCTTGCATCACTCCTAATATGAAAAACATAAATATAATGACCTCACTTACTGTGTAACCTCACTTACAGTATGTAGAGAGGCAGAATGAATTATTAGTGTTTGCTGAAGTACAATTAAGCCATGACTCTCCTGTCATTCTTAATAAGTATTACAAACTCACTAGAGGACTGCTTGCATTGGTTTTGAAATTAAACAGGGAGTTTAAATCCACACAGAGACAATATTATTAAGAACCATGCCCTATAAATGACATCCACTATGTGTCTGTCTCTGAGGACTCCAAATCCTCAATCCTGCTGATGATCTTGAGTAATTATGAGAAAAGTAGTAAGCAACATGAAGGGTTTATAGTTTTTATTTATGACTTCAAAAGCATATCACAGAAACAAGTCATGTGAACATTACACCAATAACCAAATAAAAATAATTTCCCAAATATAAATTCATTCAACTACACATAGGCATCATTCATTTTAAACACTTTGTACAAAAACTTACAGATAATACAGCTCCAACTTTAATAACAAGATCGTCACCCACTGTATCACAATTTATATGACACTGAGCCACATCACAATGATCTGCAGAGAAGGTAATACCTTTTGTAACTCAATACTTAGAGAAATACACAAGAAAGGACCACAGTTCTACTATTCATACTGCAAACTTACTGGTTAGGATGTAAATTACAGTGGATTCAATTAGTTTAACCTCAGATAAAAGATTATGCCAATTTTATAAAGTGAGACTTCTATTGTATTTCTACAGTGGCCTCTTTTTTTCTGTCCATTAAAGAACATAACAGTGTGCAAGATTCTACTCCCTTCTCATCAACAATCTTTGACCTGTCCAGTATTTATCAGATCTGTGAGATAAACAGGTACCCACGGGGGCCATCTAAATCGGAGCTGCTTGTTTTCACAAGTCATGATTTGGATAAGCCTATGAGCAGCTCACTAAGCAGCACCTCCCTTTCTCCAAGAAGCACATCTCTCTTCAGACTGGTTCCTTTGTTTACGACCTTTATCTTCATGGCCAGACTCTTTAATTGTGACTGGGGCAGTGCATCAAAAAAGAAGTCCTCGTTAAATACTGGATTCCTGCTATTTTTAATGATGGTGCTTCTCTGTTTCTGCTGCTTGCCAGGATTCAGATAGAGCGCTACACAACTGTTGATGCTTTTGACATCTGTCTGCCTGTCGTAGAGGTCCTCAGCTGCAAGCACACGCACACGCAGCCGAGCGGACTCTGTGTCGTAGTGGGTGCTCAGCCTCAGTTTCCCCCCTTTGTGGAGGATTATAGTGTGCTCACGCTGCAGCAGGTCTGATGCTCCACTTCTGGATGCACTGCTTTTAGATCCACGGAAGGCAGGTGAGGGAGGACAGCGCAGGCGGCGGCGCTGCAGGTTGGGGCTGGTGTCAGCTGAGCTGCACTCATCAGTGGAGAGAGAACTGTGGCGTGCAAGTGAACGTTTGGCACGAGACACCTTGAAGGAGAGAAGAAAGCCAACTGGTAAGCATACAGAAAAGAGGCTGGTGACCAATTTAACAAAGAAGCCACCTTTGCAAAACACTAACCATATAGTTATGGCTACTCAATGTACACACAGAAACAAAAGTCCTCACCTTAGCTTGTGTCTCCTGAGTGATAGAGCGGAGGAGAGAGGCTGATCGGGACAGGAGAGGGGAGTTAAATGGGGAAGACTCTGCTGAGGAGCAGGTGTCACTCTCTCCACCACTGAAATAGCGGTAGGGGTTGGGGTCAGCAGGGGCCAGATGATTGCCCCCTTGGGAGCGCCTCTGGGAGTTAGGGGAGGTAAGAGGGCTGCTGGGGTTGCTGTGAAACAGGCTCTCCTTGCGCCGAGTATGGGGGGACTCCATCAGTGTGGAGAAGCCGTAAGAGGTCTGGGCCTTGGGGACATATGGCAGAGACATTGCAGTTTGTGACTGGGGGTCTGCATTGGTGTTGACATCAACCTTGACCCTGTTCAAAGACCCAGAACTTGGCTCATCAGCACTCTCTATCTGGATGATGTGACGATTGGCTGACTTCTGGAGACCGCGAGTGTCTCCTGCCAGGCGGGAAAAAAGGCGTGGGCTGCAGGGGTTCTTACTACTCCGAGCCCTGGGGCTTTGGCTACAGATTGCGTGGTCAGAAGACGAGGGTCGCAAGGTGGAGCAGTGCTGAGGTTCTGGGGTAAGAGATTCAGGTTCTGGGGGGCAGCAAATAAGTTTGGGTGGGATGAAGAAATCAGGGATTTTGTCTGGAGTAAGGACATTGGCATAAACAGAAACAGGAATGGCTTCTGTTGTCTGCGAGGGTTGAGATTGTGTGGAACTGCTGTCCACAGAACTACGGAGCTTCTCCAGAAGCCACATGTCCATGCAGATCCCTCAGCTTATAGTTACTCTAAAGGAATGTAGACAAAAAATGAAGGGAGACAAGTTATAAAAATCTATCAAAATCAAAGAAGATAAAGAGAATTCCATATTTTTTTTGTTGATGTTTACTAATTATTACATAATTTCCTCAAGCAGAAAAAAAAAAAAACATTTTCTCGAACCAGTTCTCTGAATTAAATAATCTATATTGCTTAAAGAGTCTTTAAGCGTCGCCTGCTCAAAAACAGCAAGAAAAAACATAATTATTTTGTATTAAATTCCTATAAACGATTTTCATTCTGTGTTTAACTGAGTGTTAGCACTTGTAGCATATTCTTTTTTTTTTTTTTTTTTTTAAAAGATGTTTCTTCCAATTAAAAAAAAAAAAATGGTTGGAATTTAAATTACCTAATTAAATGACAAATGCGAACCTTATTCCCCCCAGACAAAGACACAGTACCGGTAGCCATGATGCACGTCAAACATATATCTACCTTTTAGCTTGACAGTGCTTCTCCTTTGAAAATCTGAGCTCCGCCGTGCGCTCGGCTGCAGCCTCTCCAAGCGCTCCGTGCGTAAAAGCTAATTTCCGTCAGATACAGTCCGAGTGTGAGCCGGAGAGAAAAGACTTCTGGATCAGGCGCCCTGCCTTTATATGATGGGATCGCTGACTTCTGAGCCAATGAGAAAGTCCTGAAACCTTCCCGTGAAATTTGTCAAGAAATATCTTCGTTTCTCTGCGTGGGCACGGAAGAAATCTAATTTAATTCTAAAGATTGCTGTTCCATTATCAGTAAAGTGCTGGAAATGATGTGACTTTAAGGTCTTACGCCTCACTGATTTGCACAGAGAACGTCACGGTGATTTTATTTGGTGTTCACGTGATACATACAGTATATATATAGATCTATGTATAGATCTATATATATAGATCTATATCTATATATATATATAGATCTATATATATACTATAGATTATCATGTGTATTATTGTCACCTAGTGCACCTGTTCCTGTTAAACATGGTGCAAACAGACATCTTAATTGGATTTCCTGGTGGAAAAGTGATAATAATATGAAGAAAAAGCATGCTGAGTTTTTATCACTACCTGGACTCATTAACCTATCACTGTCAGTGAAAGAAAGCGTTGCCTCTGTGCTTAAACAAATTAGCAGGCAATGGACAAAATAAATGAAACTAGAGAGAAAAAAGAGAGAAGAAAGTTGCCCAAGGGAATTAATTTATTTTGTGTGCCGAATTATTAAGCTTTAGTTTTTAAAACTTGCACTGACTGCTGGAATGCATTGTTCATGCCTTGCCAAATCACTTGCTGCTGTCAGGCTTATAACTGCAATAAAGGAAAAAGATCTAGTTCTAGTCCTTGCGTTCCTGTTAGGATATATTGCATGCTCATCATTGTGTTTATTATGCAGCACAGACTGTTTACTACAAAACCTCATACAGAAACAAAGAAGCCCTGCCTTCTGCAGCTTTGGCTCCGCAGTCTGCATCTGAGGTCAAGCAAAACCGAGTCCTAATTTATAATTTTTAGCAACTGCTAAAAATTGACATTTGAGACTTCCACTCGACTGGATATTCATTATAAAAAACCTTTGCTAAATTTTGATATTTAGTTTAGTTTATTTTTCAATTTCTGCTTCTCTATCTCATTTTTAAATGTACAAGTTATGTTGTTTTCTCTTAATTCAAGTAATGTAAGTTATGTTGTTGTTGCTGATGTTGTAATATGGCAAGGGATCTCAAAAATTATGACAACACAGGCCAGATACAGACAAATGTATGATAAAATGACAGTGAGCGGTCAGAAGACAAAGTTCACAACAGAGACACTAAACATTCTAATGACAGTGAGCTTCTCAGAAACTGTCCCAAACTATTGTGTCCAAGGCAAAAAAAGGCATCATCTGTGAAAGGAGCACAAAACTTATATGATCTGAACTGAATTGTTTTTGAGCTTTTCTCTGTCTTTTATCTGGACAAGTTTATGTTTGGAGAGAACTAAAGAATGCATTCAACCCACAGTGTCGTTTACCAGGTGTTAAACATGGAGGTGGATCTGTCATGGTATGAGCAGCCATCTCGTAGGAGGGATTTGGACCAGTCCATGTTGTGCAGGTTTTTAAAATGGCCAATTATAGGACTAGTTACACCCTGATGAGAACATTGTTTTTCTGATAACTTATCAAAGGTGGCAATCCCCCCCCCGCAGCTAGTTAAACTTTGTTAGTACAATATTTTTCAGTTTTCATTATTTTATACAACACCCATATGTTCGCCACAGAAATAAAATGGACAGATAAAAAGAGATAGTAAACTATTTGTGTCTCCACATTTAAGGATGGGATAATTAAATCATATGTAAATATAACAGACTCATAATTTGGCTACTTTTTGTTTGAATTTATCTGTGATGTTTTGATATCTTGTTGCATGTTTATATTATCAGTCTAAAGTCTGGTTTATGGTTGCATTACAAGTACATCTCCTAATATTTCCCACCACATCTAGATCTTGTAAAGTCAACCATGTATTTATGTTGTCCTACAAGATATTATTATATATTATTTATAGTGATTTATGTCATTCTTTCTTTTTATTTCTTTCAATTTTCCTTCTTTTTTGGTTTAACATTTCTCTCCCATCTTCACATAGTTCAGGATGAGGCAGCAAGGTTACAAAACAATCATATAGTGCTGATTTCTGCATGTTTTTTAAAATGTTACCTGCACATTTTAGAAGTAATGCTAATGTTAAGCATGTAAAGAATAGCTTAAGATCATCAGATAGGAACTTCTTTAACTACTTACTTTTTAAAAAAATTAAATACTCTGAAGACATTAGGCAAGAATTGATATCATAAAAATAACTTATTAAAACAACCATCTTAATTGTTTAACCATTTCTTTGAAATGTACCAAAGCAATCAAACTTCAATGCTTCAAGAGGTGTTGGTGAAATGAAACATGAAAAAATTAGTGTTGTGAAACCTGGCAGTTGGTGTGGTTAGGATGTCATCAGTCATCAAGCAAATCACCTCTTAAAGGACCATACCAGCAGTCGTGAATGTTTGAGCCTGATATATTTAATTTTCATACACGTAACATTATTAACAATCATTTCTCAAAGGATACTACTGGAACGGTGAGTTAAAAATACTTGAAACATTCTTGGGATAGGTAATCCATCATTGCAAACAAGACATGTATTCAGATTTGGGTTTTTTTTTTTCGAAGTTATTTAATTTAAGCGCAGTAAAAAATGCAGTGAATGTACGTCTCCACCAGGAAGTAAAGTCCCAAAAGAAGATTTGTGTTTATCAAAAAATTTTAACAACTGTGACTTCATACTTTTGCATATTAGCAGGAGAAATATCGATTTTTAAGGTGGGTGTATTGCTTGAATATTTAATTTTGAAAGATTAGGAGATTTTCCGAAATATAAGGAAAGCTGAAATACGGTTTTATCCTTTGGGAAATAATTGTCAGTAACTTTATGTTATGAAAATTGAATATATTTGGCTCAAACATGCAAAATGACCGGTATGGTCCTTTAAAACCACTTCTCTTATGTAACAGAAAGAAAAATCTAGCATCTGCCACAACAGCTTCTAGTGGACAGAACATGATGTTTTTGTGCAGGAGGTGCTAGGTTACAAAGAGCTAATACAGCGGCTTAAATTTGTCTCTGAGAGGAGCTAACGCATTTCCGAGTTGTTCTAGAACCAAGAACCACAGCCACATGCACGTAGTTCCTGCTAGTTTTTGCATATTAAAGTTAAGTTGGTCAATATCATCTGCCAAAAGTTTGTAAGCTCCTGAATAGAATCTATTAATGCATATGTCCTTTTTTGTAGATCCATAAAAAATAATATGACTGAGCCTTGACTGATGATTACTCTGGCAGAAATGCCTGATCATTGCTGGCCCACACATCATACACACACACACACACACACACACACACACACACTAATGAGTCTCCTCATTAAGGATTTGTTACATTCATGATGAGTCACTTGCAACAATATAGAAATTCACTTTTATTCAACAGCAATTTTCAGAACTTTCGATGGCAAACTGAACACGTTGTCAGTCAAACTGTCAAACTGTGCCTTTGGGTCACAGGCCCACTTCTCTACCCTCAGGTTACAGTAAATCTCAACCTCAAAATTGCAGCTTATGACTCACCTTTCAGTACAGACAGTCAAAGATTGGTGTCTGGTCTCAGTGACTTTAATAAAATTAGTTGACTGTAATTATAAGCCCAGTTGCTTATTAATTGTTCTGAAATTCTTTCATTCCTGACAAAGTTATTATGCTGGGTCCAAGATATCTTTCACTCTGCCACTGCAGCTCAGAGGAAACATGAAGTGACTTTGTGAACAGAAAATCTTTTTATAGATTCAAATGGAGTCTAATGAGAGTAAATGCCCCTTAAGCCTTTTTATGAGAAAAAATATCTGCACACTTAAAAGTGGCTCCCAGCAAATTATACTCACAGCAGTATGGTTAGATAGACCTTATTAAGGATTAACGTACTTTTGTTCAGGAACTTTTTATTTATGTAGTGTTCTATTTGTAGTATTCATCTCTCTCCAGCAGCAGAAACATCATTATTAGGTGAAGATAATTTTTTGTTCTAATACTTTTTCATCATGAGTCATAAGAACACCTGTTTTGAATCCATTTCTTGTCTATACTCACTCTGGACTATGTACTTCAAATATTTAAAATGCCCATCCAATAAGTCATGTTTAAAAGTAATCACACTTTTAGGCTGTTACTATGGTCATTGTATTATTTGTTGCTGTTATCATCTTATTCTATTCTACCTGTTTGTATTCTGTTTTTGTTTTTTTCAGTCACACTGAATATTACCTTTTGATCATACAACTAACAAATTTCCCAACAAGGTTAAAAAATGTATACTGCTCTTAAGGTATTGGTGCTGAATGTGATTTGATTGTAATTACAAATTCCAGCTGTTGCATGATTAGAAAACGTTAACAGAGCCTATAGCTACTTTTATGGGGCTGGTTATCCTGGATTGGCCTGTATTTTGCCATTCATGGTTCTTTTATGTAAGTCTGACATCAATATCAACACTTCATCTAATTTACTGATTTATATGAATGGTGGTCTACATAAAATAAGAAATACTTACAAAATGAACTTCACATCTTTCAGTATGTGTAAATTCATATATCTGATGCAACCTGGCAGAATAAAACCACCACCTTCTTATATGAACTCAAATTCATAGCAGACACACAAACATTATTTCAAACAAACTGAGGGTAATGTGTTGATTCTAAATTGTTTGATGCTGTGTAACTGGACTCTCTGTAGACCTCTTGTCGATTTTAATTGGACTAAGGCTGGTGTGCTGTTTATAATGAGGTCTCTGACTGGATTCCACATTTTCCTGAGTCTCCCACACCCTCTACAACCCATCCCCCACACTTCTTACAGTCTGTAGGTATCAAATGCGATATTTCCTGCTCAATTAAGTCTGTGTAGACCTTCAACCTATAGAGCTGACCACCTGTAGTGACACACATACACACACACACACACACACACACACACATACACACACACACACACACACACACACCACCACCACTTCAGCTGACCATCAATGGATCCATACAATCACCAGTCATTGACAAAGAGTCACCAATCATAAGGCATCCTATTTATTTTGCCAAGTCGTCAACATTATCTGGTAACTAGCAGCTAAATGCTCGTGTTTCTGGTTTTGCTTCATCTTCTTTCTTTTTCATCTGCATGCTGTTTATTTGACTGGTTAGTTATCTATTTTGCCTCTTTTGCCACAGATTTTTTTTTTTAATTACTTGTTCATGGTGTGTAACAGACATATATCTACTTTGTGCAAAAGATGCCACTGGTAAACCTAAATATATATATATATATATTCCGAGGGTAATTTAAAACCTCCTATCAGAGGTTTCTATGCCTCAAAACATATGTTTGTTCTTGCTTGCCTGCAGCTGCTGCTGTTGCAGCTTCCCTGTCTTTTTGATTGGAAATGGTCCTACTTGAGTAAATTGATCACTGTCCAAGTGGCAGCTGAGAGCTGGTGGAATTCTTTGAATGCCAAAGAACCATCTCTTTTCCCATCTTCTTTAGTCTTAGAAAAAGGGATCATCCTTTATGTAGGATGGGTGTTTTCCAGCTTACTGATTTCCAACCATGCAGTGCATTTGTGTTTGACAATACAGTAACAAGTGTGTTTTGTGTAAAAATGATAGAGACAGAACATATACATACATACAGAACTTCTCTTCATTACATGCTCTGAAATATGTCTTCTGGAATTAAAGGAAAAGAAAAGGAAGATCCCCATTAGATACAATAAATAAATAAATAAATAAATAAATAAATAAATAAATCATTTGAGTACAATTTATTTATATATATTTATTGATNAATAAATAAATAAATAAATAAATAAATAAATCATTTGAGTACAATTTATTTATATATATTTATTGATTATTTTCTTAGGTTCATTTTATTATTTCTGCTCATTTGGATTTTCTCCTAAATTCTTAGAATTCTCCTTTACATCTTTGATTAACCTCATCACCTTTTCCAAAAAAAAAAAAAAAAAAAAAAAGGCATAATAAGCATAAGGATATTTAATTTTATTTGTAACTATTCCTGTTTTGACCTGACCTTACCGGTGAATGTCTGCTGTGAATCATTTGAATATATCATGCACATTTTGCAGAAGATTGTAGGGAAGACATTGGCATGAATTTGCTGGATAGTGGACACCTCAATAAAAAAAAAACAAAAAAAACCTTAAAACAATATATCTGTTATAAAGACAATTTAACATTTGCCCATCCAGCATTCCATGATGTGTGTTAGCCAAAACATGGCAGAAAATAACACACACACACACACACACACACACACACACACACACACANTTTTTTTTTTTTTTTTTTTTTTCCAGATTTAGTAGGCAACCCTATTATGAAATCAAACCATCATGCATTACAAAAACACCCACTTCCACACCCACCAGTTGGCCAGTGTCTTTAAGCATGGCATTGTTATGCATCACAGGCATTCTGTGTAAGCATTACAGTCCAGACCGACTAAAAACTCAAACATTTCCTCATCTCAAGAAATCTTATCGAATAAAAGATGTTCCTGCTTTGATAAGAACACTGATAACTGTCGTAGTTCTTTATTCTGTGTCACTACTTTTACTATCATTTTGGAAATTACAGCTAAAACTACATGCATTGCAAATAATGAATCTTTAACAGATTGTTGGCTGGACTTTACTTTCAATGCAAGATACTTTTAATTTTGGCATATCCATGAAAAAATTTTCATGCCACATGTAACATGCTCCTCCAGCATTTTGTGGATTAGTGGTTCTCAAACTGTGCTCACCACATATGATAATTGAAGCACCCTCTGGTGGCATGGCAGATGACTCTGTATTTTTCTGCAGAGACTGAAAACAATTCAAGTCAATAGAAATTCTGTTGGTATGGCAAATTATTCACAAACGAATTGAGAAACATATTTGAATGCCAATGAAATGAGCTTCAGTGCTTTGTTCTCACTCTCCTCCAGCCTGATGAATTGGACCATCCCCTCTAAAAAGAGAGGAAATCATGTCAATCCACAATTTCTTCTTCCAGCAATAGATGACTCATAATAGATGACTCACAATTCCACTCACGACTTTTTAGGTGTCCAGTCAATTTTAGTACACATTTTTGTTTTGACAATATTTTGCGCAAAAAAGATGTAGAACCAACAAGGTTCTTCATTAAATACTCCCAGGGCTGCAGGACTCATGAGTTCAGGGCTGCTTTTAGTTTTAGTTACCAGAAGTGTGTAAAAGATTTGTGCTGAATTACATTGTACTCAATGTTCTTGTATACTGAGCGAAGATGAATATGATAATATTGACCTCTTCTATTTGATTATATTATTCTATTTCCATTAATGGTTCCATTTTCAAAGGAAAAGTACCTTGAAAGTGAAAGATATCTCTTCTGATCCACTGTGATCCACTCTCCAATCTGACCAGATTTTCTGTGCATGTAAACTGCCACTCAGACGTTGCATTAGCATGACAATGCTGCCTTCAAATTCTGTTGGAAATATTGTAGTTACAAGTAAAACCTTGTTGAGTGATCAATTAAAGCCATAAATAGAAAAGGGAAGTCAGTTTTTAGATTTTACATTCTCAGTGTTTGTGAGATGGTGTCTTACTTTTAGGTGCATAAAAAATGATAAAATAGCAAATAAAATGTAATAAATGTTGTCCACAGAACTGAAAGAAATAGTTGGGTTGAGTTATATTAAGTTAGCTGAATACAGTTCATGCCCCATTGAACAGCACTGCAGCGTTTTGTCTTAAGTCAACATTTGAATTTGGTATTTTTTCACATTTCAGTATGCTCACCTCACATAACTTCATTACACAGCTATGTCTGGCATTAACTAGTGAGAGCTTGGATTGAAATGTGAGGTTTCAAGTCAAAAAGCCCTCATTTTTGTGGCCGTGACATTATGGAAAAAAAAGTCAGGGTAAAAATAGAACCTGGTGGACAGACAGGTAGGCAGAAATGTCCAAGCACACAGCAGCATCAGCTTCATTAGGTCGAGGCAGTGTGGATCACCTGTGGATCCTTATCGGCTTGATTTTCTAGGGCTTGTAAGAAAAAATCAATCAAAAATCATAGAGAAAAGCAGCTCCATCAATCCAGTTTGGCTTTTTTTCTTTTTTTTTTTTTTTTTTTNTTTTTTTTTTTTTTTTTTCTTTTTTGTACTTCATGTGCCGGAAGTATAACAGGAGTATAACAAACTACTGACTTATTACCTGCACGTGCAGTGTTGTAGTTGACTACTGATCTGAAAAACAGCAGCCACTGAAAATGTAAAATAAATGTCAAATGAAATGTCACAGGGATTATTACTTGATTATCATTCCTAGTCTGGCTTTTATAAGCCACATAAATAAACTTAATATAATTCACGTAACATATCATCCAGAATAACTCCTACTGGCCCAATTAAAATGCAAAGATTGAGGTGATACATTAATTCACATTGTATTTTTTCTTTTCTGTCCCCTTCCCAAGCTCTGTTTAAAAATTAAATAATGTATTTAGTGCACAGCTGTACACTGCATAGATGTATATGTATCTAATAACTAATAGGTTTTTCCCCTTGTTTTGAAACCTGGGAAAACTTATCCTTAACCATTAAAAATGCAGGCTAATTTTGCACTATACATGACCCTCCTAACCTACTCAAGACAAGTGTAATCCTGACTTTTAGGTGATAGTGATCTAGTCTCTTCTGGGCTGTAGGCAAACATGGGCTACAGTTTCAAATAGAGTTTCTCAATATTTTATTCTAGCCAAGTCGGCAACAACAGGGAAAAACGTGAACGTGACTCAGTTCTCACTTCCTCTCTCCGTCTTTCTCACTTGCGTCACTCCTAAAAACTTTCCTCCGGAAACACAGGTAGGAACTCATTACATGCAGAACTCAATATACTAATGATAATGACATAATCTAATAATGACAATAATATATATAATATAATAATGGTATAATATAATATAATAATGATAATAATAACAATACTCATGCACAGTATAACTAGTTACAAATCATAATTAATTAAACCAACTTAAATAAATACAAGACCCCAAAAAATATATATATAACCACCCAAACTATTGTTACACAAGTCAAGTGGCCCTTTATTGCCATTCTATCCTGATGAACAAAGTTGTGTTACTCCATTTGTAAACAGATATGTACAAATATGGACAGAGTGTACATATTTACAACAGAAAAAAAATGTGCATATAGTACAAAAGAGCAAATAATATAATATAAAGAACGGTGCAGATTAAAATCAGAAGGTTTCTATGATTCAATGTGAATCATGGCCTCATGGATTAAGAAGGCTAAGATGAGAGGATGATAATTATCTGAGTCCTGTTAATACAGAAGGATCAGCTTGAGTTTGAAATGAATCCAAGCACTTCCCATTACTGCAGCACAATAACCGGCACTTATTAGTCAAAATGAAAAAGTCTTGATAGATATTGCTCTAACAAAATATATCCACACTGAACTGCACAGTAGGATCAAGCTGTTACAACTGTGTGGGTGTATCCATACCATAACTTATTAAAAATGAAAGATGACTCTAAACTATATCTGTATAAGCACAACTGTGACTTTGTAAAGACTACAGTTTGAGGCAATGTTGCAGTGGAATTATATAGTCAAACTACTGAGGTAGTATCCTCAATTGAATACTAAGGTGTATTCCCTTCTTTATTTCAGCTGCCTCAGACAAGGTGATATCATTTTGTGCCATATTTGTAGGATCTTGTTTGTAAACCTATTCATATATTACTGCACTAGAGAATGCACAGTGTTGGATAACAGTGTTTCAGTTGGCGTGAGGTTCATTCTGCTTTCATAATGAAATCCGCTTTATGGCTTTGAGACAACCAACCCATCTGGTTAGAGGCTGCTGAGCACCAAGGTAAACAAACACAAAGCACACAGCTACAGAAAGAGTAGGCTCTGTGCTGATCATTGTTGGTCTTAAGAGTTATCATGATAAATTTGTCTGAGGATTTATGCAGACCACCATATAAATAGACCAACAGGCCAGAAGTCATGAGTGTACATACAAAAAGAAGGAGACAGATGGAGAGGGGGTGAAGAGAGTACAACATGGAGCATGCTCCAAATGAAGGGTGGAGATTTTACCATCTGTAAAATAGTTGGGTGAGATGGTCTATAGAAGAACAAAAACAACAGAACAGAACAGAACAGCTGGCTAATTGGTGTCATTTCTATGAATGTACAAGTCTTTCAGCCATTTAGAGTAAAATCCCTCTACTTCAGTATTTGATGGAATGTCAGTAAATTGATAATCATCAATACCTTGTGCACTTGTTGGAAGCTGGGGGTCGGAAGCGATTGTGTGCAAGTGTATCTCTCTTTGTTTGTCACAATCCACAAAATGTTCCAGAAAAAGACAATACAGATTTTTTTTTTTCAAATCCTTATGGCCTACAAGAGTGCGTTAATTTTCAAAAATTACATCCAGCATTTCAGTTTTGAACAGACATATAAATTGCCTCATGTCTCATTTTTGATGGGCTCTACAACTGAAATTTTCATTAAGTATGATAAAACTTACTATAATATAATTGGATTCAGCACATTCCAGGCTGTAAGGACACAAATTTGAACAAATTTTTACTGTCGCACTTTGGAGTAATTGATAGGCGGCCGGCTTGACTGTAGTTTTTACAAGGGTGGCAGTGAGAATAATACAAACAAAATGAACGAACGTGGCCACGACTGAACTAAAACGAGGGAACAAATAATAAAGCGAGCACATATTAATTAAGTGGGGGAGTGAATTCATAATACATGGCCATGATATCCATTTTTTCCCCGAATGTCATAGAGAGATATTAACATTAGCCTTAAGAACATACGTTTTAGGGATTTTAACAATAACCTTGTTCATATCTACATAGTTTCAGATGAGGGAGCCCATGCTTTATTAAATAGGTATAAATCACAAGAAATCACTCTGTTAGCATTTAGCTTAGATCTACCTTTAGCTTCAGTTGAGGAGAGTTTTCAACATTACAATGATTGCTGTCATTTTTTTTTTTTTTTTTTTTTTTTTTTTTTTTTTTTTTTTTTTTTTTTTNAAAAAAAAAAAAGACTTACAGAAAGTAAGACAATGTGAAATATAAAGGTAACCTTCCACAGTCTCACAGTGTGATAATTACAGTTCTCATGTAATTAGCTGGTCTGATTATTATAAATCAAGCAAAATTGAGTATCTGTCAACATAGGCAGTCAAACAAGACAAGTAAAAATGTGAGCAGAAAAACAATATACATAAATCTCACAAAGAGAAATGAATCCATTTTAGTCCATTCAAAATACTGGTAACATAACTGGCAATGTGAGGATCTATGTGTTTTGCCAGTAGGACACAAAATAATTCATTAAAGTTTAAACCTTTCTGCAGTCAGTAAGCAATGCTGACTCATCTTTCTGAGGTCCATAACCATCTGTTCTTATTTTTATAGTTAACAAATGCTGCACTTGTGATTTTCATTTGATTTGATGCTGGATAAAATCCAGAATAAAATTCTTTGATTACTTGATTATACAGTATGTTCTCTTCTTGCTTTATCTATACTTGTGTGTGTGTGTGTGTGTGTGTGTGTGTGTGTGTGTGCGCGTATGTGTTTTTCTCTATCCCTTGTGACTGCTTGGCATTTTGACAAGTGTCTGACAGTCAGATGCATCAACAACAGCAGAATGATGAGTCCTTACACAATATGCTGGCAAAGAACAGCCGACAGAGTTTAGAAAAGAAGGGACCAACCAAATGGTGCGCTGTGTATTTTTGAGAAGATGACATATACAACAGCCTGAGTTCACCGTCAATACATATCGATGAATACATTATGACAGATGCTGACGGGCTCAGGAACAAGAGAAGCTTGATTAGTACCACAATCAACATATGTCAGTACTTCTTCTACTATTAATGTTAGCTAGACTCTTCATGCCATTATGTTATTCTTTCAGTGAAGCACAAAGGCTATTTTCACTTCTGTTTCTGACATTCTGAAATATGCAGGTATGGAGAATATATAGATATGCAGTATATGTCATGTATACAATTACATTAAATGAGGACCCTTATATAGTCTCTCTTGACAGTGCATCCTGAGCAATTCTTAACCTGTAGATAATTCACTGCCATGCAATGTGGACTGTAAGTGCTGTAAGTCACTGTAGCTTACAAAAATAGTAAAAAGGTAATAAAGGGGTTGGAGCGATGGTACTTCTCCGCAGAACACGTACATCTCATAGGTGGTACAGTTACAGTAATAAGGCATAACTGCGAATAAGATCACATTGATATTAAATAAACAATATATATAAATAATAATATCAATTAAATCATTGGACACAATTTTAATTAGTACAAATGTAGTCAAAGTAAAATGAGTTAATATTAGTGGAAATAAAAGTTCTTAAATAGGGTTTGTTTTGATGTGGAAAAGCCTGAACCATGTCGCTTTACTGTTCCTGTCAAGAACGGAGTGGTTGGCTTGTTACCGTGTATTTGCTCTGTAACTGAAAGAAATGAGGCACCCATCACAGGGTAAGCACGAAGAGATAGATGAGGTGAAACGATATGGAGAAAAACACTGGGTAGAAAACCAAAGACATACTTGATCTAGCTCAACTAACTGTCTAGCTTTGATGCAGAATGTGTTTGCGTGCTTATTAGCCACTGACACATTCACAGTAAATTTGTTCTCATTTGTACATGAATCATCACTGCAGAACCATTTTTCCTAGTTAAAACAGCCTACATGCAGGGTAAATTTGACCAGCATAGCCCCTGCTATCCTGTTAACTGTCTTTCGTATAAAAGATCAGTGTCCTTGCTGTTGCCTTCACTGGTTACTTCTTGGAACACTCAAGGGAGCTCACAATAGCAGCCTAGTGGTGAGGGTGTCTGGAACAAATGAGACAATAAAAGGCCATGCAAAGCACCACAGAGTGAATGCCTGAGTTTATTTATATTGCTAACACTCCCACAAAGTACAGTTGGAGGCTTATCAGCTAGCTGGTTACAGGTGCCAGGAAATTTGGGTGTCAACAGAGAATCATTGTAATGATTTCTACAGAGTTGCACTGTATATTATATTTGAAATAATGTTCAGCCAGTGCTTTTTGTCACTGCCAAAACATCTTACATCTTAACCCACACATTATATGACTATTTGCAGATTCTTCATTAAAAATATGATAGATGCCATGGGCAAACTGTTAAAGCATTTACAGGGAGGCATGGAAATGCCAGGAGTGTGATTCAAAGGATGTGTTGCTTGTGTAATTTTTGCTGTTAAGCCACTGTAGCTTACTCAGTAAATGTTGCTGATCTTAATGTATACATTTCTTTTTTCCATTTATGCACACATCTATTCATGCACATACAGTTTATATGCAGTAACCAAAAAAGAATCATAGGGAAAATAACACCACTCACATGGCAACTGAAATCTGAATATGAAGGTGCAGATGTTCTGAATATCACTCAAGTGAATTAAAGTCAGGGGTGGTATGATTAAGTGGTCTTATGGGTCTTGAGTTAATTCTTTCAAAAATATCAAGACATTGTCTTAGAAGAAGGTTGAGGAGAGGTGGAATTAATTGTGATTTCTTTCCTTTTTACCCAATCATCGCACTGTCACTTTTCATGAAGTGTTTGTTAAAGAGCCAAGCTATATTAATCTGTAAAAGGAAATGTTAGGTTTCAGCTCCAGACAATACTCAACTTGACTCTGCTTATTTATGTATGTCTGCAGGAATAACAGAAGCATACGGGAGACTAAAACAGAAGCTTTAGAGAAACATTCTAGTTTTAAAATACAGGACAGCAGATAAAACATGAAATGAAATCACAGTCTCAGACCTTGATGTAAACTGGTGAAATACAAATACAAGACCACACATATAGATTTTCTTGTGTGTGCGTGCACACACACACACACACACACACACACACACACACACACACACACACACATACACACACACACACAGTTATGAACAGATCACAGCAGGGATCTGATGGAAGTTCCATATTCAAAGGATAATTAAGCTTTGCTCTGTACATGTGTATTTGCACTTTTGTGGACTACTTGTGTAGTACAAGTGAGGAAGAACAATTATGGAGAAAACTCAGCCAATTTGCTCAAGGGAAAGCAAGGCACACAGTAGGGTGTGGGCCGCAGGGAGAGAAGGAAGAGTAAAGACAGAGAGAGAGGGGGTAAATGAAGAGAAACAGATAAAAACAAGGGAAGCAAAAGAAGAAATAAATAGAAACAAAAGAAGGGCTGCAGGGTCAGTCTTGATGAGTGGCAGCAGGTAAACAAAGGTCTCTTACTCTCCTCTTGGTGGTATTGCTGATATTCTCATCCCAAAACATATCCAGAGCAGAGGTGTGGTGCTGCAGCAGCACATCACGTCTCACAACAATAGTCCAAAATGACATGAATCCTAAGAGCATTTCCAAATGTGTCACTTTCTCCATTGTTCATGTGCAGCTTTCATCTCCTCTTACTCTGTTTCTGAACCAATAATACCAAATCTACGATGAAACCTTTGTTGAATAGCTGTATATTCATAAGCGAATCGACACAGTATCAGCTGCTCTGAAATAGTTTCTGCTTTCTCGCTGCAGTTCTGCTTTATATTCATTTTGTACAAGTGAGTCTCAAACGCCTGGAGACTTCTCAGCTAGTCAGACCTGATCTAGCACTGATGTCAAGCCTTTAGTTTTGCCATATGCAGTAATTAGAATCAATCCCTGCTTCTTCTTTTCCTTTCGGCTTTCCCTTCAGGGGTCACCACAGCGAATCATCTGCCTCCATCT